>BMAO01024573.1:0-391048 GCA_019973975.1 Trichonephila clavata
AAAGCAGCCTTAATTTTGCTATATCTTGGCTTCGGTTTGTCGTCTGCTTCATTGTGGTTAACACTATGCCACGGTGCTTAACCATAGTAAAACATTGTGCAGCTTGCAGTTTTGAGATCCCAACTCAGTTGTTTTATTTGCTTTTATTAATTTTGACTTTTTTTAATGGCTGTCCAAATTCAGTGATTTCTTGTTTAATGGGGTCCAGATCATGAGATTTTACTGTATATGTATGCATTAAATACATTATTGAGTCTGAGTGAGCTAAAATCAAATACACATTTTTATGTACTAAAACATTCCTAAATACTGAAAATTTAATAACCTAATAAAACAAGTTTTTAAAAAAATCATTTATATTTAAATATTAGATGTTATAAATATTAGATCCCCCCCCCTTAATTCTGCGTAAGGGAATCATAAATCAATCTAAATGTTAAAAAAAAAAGATTGGCATTAAAATTAAATAGCGAAATAATTTAAAACGGAAAAAGATATAAACTTTGATTATGGCAATTTTCTTGTCTGTTGCTTGGACGAATATGGTTATTTACCGTAGAAGTCCTAAAAGTTTGCTTACCTACGGATAGCACCATCAAAAGGTAGAACAACATTTACAGCGATTTTGCTCCACATTTCTCCATTATCAAAACAAGTATTGATCGAATTTAGTCCAGAAATTATTATCTCTTTCTGTTAACTCTGTTCTGCTTTAATACTTATTACTGTTATCTCGCATGTTTGTTATTTTAAACAAAAAATATTGGCTACTAATGAAAATTTAAGAAATCAATGTTTTTTTTAAATAAATTTACTTTTAAAAATTAAGTACTCTTAATTATAAACAAATTAAATTTGCATTTTGAGTTATTTGTAAAAGATTAATAATATAAAGTCGATCGCATTTGAAGGTGTAAGTTATTTCTGTATAAAACTTAATAGCATCTACGCAATATTTAGATGAAATAAAGTACCCTTCAACCTGACATCCAGCATCTCTTAATCCGGGAACATTGCAATAAATTCCCCTTCAGTGGTCGCTTTTGCCAGCCTAAAAGTCACACAATGTCCAGCAAACCCATTTCTAAAAGCGGCTTAAAAGCTCTGATCAGATGGGAAATCTTTTAAAAGCGATCCCGCACTCCCTTAGAAAGTCTACCTACTAATGTATCTCTCACAGCTGACAAAGAGATAGATAGATTTTCTATTTCTGCCAACCGTTAGAAACAGATCTACTGTAAGCAGTGGTTCAAAAGGAAAAAATGGTAGGAAAGAAAGGGGAAAAAAGAGGGATATTTCTTGTGGTCGTCATGGGCCATTTGTTCTTCAATCCCATTTGTCACAAGCCCACCCACAAGAAATGAATGGGGCTTGTACCGAGGCTGAGACTTGGTATAGTTTTGTGTACCGTGAACCATGAATGGTACAGTGGTGTTGTGGAGTTGGTTTCATAGAGCATATCTGTGGATTCAAATTTCGTTGAAATCTTCTGAAGGGTTGTGTTTGTAGGGTTTTTTTATCTGGTAGAGTGTAATGGATGACCGATTTTTGAGATTTTTTTATCCATTGAGTAGTTTGTATAAGATAGAAAAAAGGGGTTTAGAGATATTTTTAGAAAGTAATAAATCATCTTGAAAAATTAGAATAAGTTTTTTCTAGTTTAACTGTCGAATAAATTTCAATTCTCCCTTTAAATCAATTCTAAGTATCTGGTTTCTCTTCCTTGTGTTTTGTCAGTTGATGTTCAATGCTAATAATCAAGGATAAAAGTGTTTTTTTTTTCGTTTGAATGTTTTTTTTTTAATTTTATTTTGTTTATCTGCCAAATTTGTCAAATGAAACTGTTTTAAAAAATCGGGAGTATTTCCTTTGCTTTTAATTAACTGATTTGCTTTAGAATGAAAATTTGAGTACTTACGGTCCACCAATTTCGAAAAATCAAAAAACGTCGCCAAAGAATGTTAGCTAATTATTCTTATTATTATCGTGTTTAAATATTCGTGGGAACACTTTTTCACTATTCGCTGCAAATCGTGGCATTTGGTGCCGTATTTTGATTTGACGAAATTGGTTGATGGTATAATACGCAAGTTTTAAAATTTGATTTAAAAGAATAGATGCGTTTCATTTTAATCAATTAACGACACAAAATTTTTGAAATATCTTCCAAGAAAATTGATCTTCTAAAACTTGATCCTTTTCATGTTTAAAAATAAAACAATTGATACGATTTAATGCTGAATATATTTTTTATAGTTTATAACGTGTTTATTCCAATAGACAATTTTTTAAAAGAAATCTTCTTATAAAATTATCCATATTTCAGGCTTAAATTAAATTCTTAACAGAATATTATAAAAATGCAAGTAAAAATAATTGTGAAGAATTTTAATTCGATTTACAAAGACAATGGTTCGAACAATAGATGTGGTTCTATGTGATTAAACCCAATATCTGAAAATAAAAACAAATCAGTAACACATAAAAAAAAGTTTTAATCCTTGATAAAATTTTAAAAATGAGTCATTTTTAACTATATAATCCAATTAAGGTATTAGTTTAAAGAAATAAAATTAGCGCAAAAACAAATCATGTATAAACATAATAAAATACATTTATCCTTGAATAGTTTAAAAAGGATAAAATAAAAACCTGAGTGGATCAGGATATTTTTCGAGAGTTTAAAATGAATTGCAGAAATTAATCTATAGAAAAATTCCAAAGAATTGCGCCCAACTTTATTTACAGTAAATTCGCAGACAAATAATTCTTTTTTTATATATATTTTAAAAAAAAGAAAACATTTTATGGAGAACTGTTTGCTCATTTTTTTTCTTTCATTCACGGAATATTTTAAAACTCACTGAGACGAAACGCGGATAACTAAATGTTAAACCAAGCTTCACAAATTCTTATAAAATTTCTTCAAAAATCACAGACTCACGATATCTTAAAACCGAACGGGAAGGTATTTATTATTCAAAAGTTAAAAGAAAGAAATAAAGATTAAGTATAAAAAAATAAAAGAAAAAGAAAAACTGAAGAAAAGGGAAAGCAAAGAAACGCATCTTTACAACTACAAGTACACATCATTATCTTTTTCCACTTCGTTTCCGATCAAGACATCGAATAATCTTCCTAATGGAAAATTGTACCCAGAGTTAAGTGCAAATAAAATCCAAAATTCTTACTTATTAAAAGACTGGTGAAAGGGAAGGCAGAGAGTAATAAAATAACAATGCAATTTGCACTGTTAGCGCTGTAAAATCGAATTAAAAGGGTGGTTAAATTTTCGAGTAGCAGCTGAAAAATAAATTAAAATAAGTTCGAGACCTGGGGGGCAATGGGTTTCATTTGGGCACAAATGCATCACGTTCGGGAATTTCGGATGAATTTTACCTCCGCTTTTAAAAGATGGAAGAGAAAAAGTAAAAGTATAGAGAATGCCAGCTAAGTTATTTAAAATCTTTCGACCATGTAATTAATACAGCGTATAAGAACACTTGAAGTTGAAAACAATTAAGAAAAGTCTTTTTTTTTTCCTGCGACCCAAGACAAAAAAAAATTAGAAAGTAAAAGTTTTTTTTTTCTTTCTCTCTTCTTAAAAATGAATGAGAAATTAGAAATGAGAATGGCATAAAAAAATCAGTACAGTATAAAGTTCTGCAGGGGGATAGGAGATATTTTGGTTAAAAAAAAAAGAAAAAAAAGATTTTTTTATATAATGACGTAAATAATTCAATCGTGAAAAACTGATTTTTTATACCATTTATCTTCTATTTTTTTTCTTTTTTGCTTCAATTTTTCCCGCCAATACTTGTATCTTAGATACGTGTAGTATTTTGGAAATAAAAAATAATAATTTGTGAAGCAGAAAATTCAGGTATATAAAAAAGTTCGAAATCTCCGTTTCCGAAAGCGGAAATAAGTAAAATTGCTTTACAAGTTCTTTTTCTGGATATTTAATAGATTGAAATAAGACAGAAAGATAATTTTTACAAATTTATATACATTTTTGCAATATTGAGTAAAATTGTTTAATGCCTGTTGGTATATATATTACGTGTTCCAATCCAATGCGTAAAATTCTTTGTAATTGATTTTTAATCTTCGTTTTTATTTCATTCTATTGCTAGTGCTGAATTTAAAGTAATGGAAAGCTTTAGTATTTAAACAACTAAAAAAATAAGTTATTTTAAAAAAGTTCAAATTTAATTATCTTAAAACATTGTGGTTTCTTTTCAAAATTTTAATTTACCATGCAATAATTGACAAAATTTTTAAAAGTCTTCTTAAGTTTACATTATTTTTATTAAAAAGTATCACTAAAAATCACATTAGCAAAAATGAAATAATGAGCTACACTTGATTTTTTTTAAAAAAAATATATGTTTCTCTTCAAATTACAGAAGTGTACGTTGAACAATTAAATAACCAAATTAAAAAAGAGCTTGCAAATACATCCTTATAATATTACTTATAATTAACATGCATTTTATATCAATTAAAACTCAATTTTATTCTGTTGTAGAGCATTAAAATAAGGAAAAAATAATTTTTCAATGATTACTTTTTTAGAAATATCAATAAATTAAATAATTTATTGATAATAGATTATCATTTATTGATATTAATTATCATTATATAATAAATTAAATGATTTATCTTTTTAATTCAATTTTCCTGTTTTCAGAATTCTTTTCATTTGCCACATACTGATAATAATTTCAACAATATTTTTTAATCTTATATCTACAAACTATCCTTGCCTAAACAAAACAAAAATCTTCAAATAAAAGTTTCTTCAAAAAATCGAATTAAAATTATATTAATACCCATAAATTTGTATCTTTTTAAGGCAATTGTGTACCTGAATAAAAATAAATAAACTCTATAAATAAAACTTTCATACATTAGTAATTAAGTTATTTATTCAGATAACGTTTGTGTTTGTGTGTATTTTCCTTGGAAACCTTTAGTATTTTAAGATAGTTTTTTCTTATACCCAGCAATTAGAGATAAAATCGTAAGTTAGAACAATTAACATTTTGCACAACTACCCTAAAATTGTTAATTTTGTCAAAAATTTACAATTTTTTTATAATTTTATTTTATAGGCCTTCTTATTAGATTTATAAAAATACCAAGTTTATTATTTTCCATTCACTAAAACAAAAACTACAAGCGTTTTAGTAAAAGAAGATGACATTACTTTAAGCAAGATGTCATATTTTAAAACGCGTTTTACTCGAAATGTTTTTTTTTAATACTCAAACGGGGCCAGCGATTGCTAA
Organism: Trichonephila clavata; assembly: GCA_019973975.1. Classification (NCBI taxonomy): domain Eukaryota; kingdom Metazoa; phylum Arthropoda; class Arachnida; order Araneae; family Nephilidae; genus Trichonephila; species Trichonephila clavata. The sequence goes on from BMAO01024573.1 coordinate 5,295, forward strand.
AAAATATTTGAAAATAGTTAACTGAAATTTTTTGTGTGTGTTTTGTTTAATAGTAGAAATGTTTTAACCTTCATATTTATCAATCACTGTTTTATTACAAAATTTACAGCCCCTTATGTGAATATAATCACTGTTTTTTAAGCAATTTTATATAATAACAAAGATGAAGTGCTCTAGTTTGTGTAAAAAATATAATATCCCTTATCCTGAAGTTCATTTCAAAAATGAATAACTTAGCAACACATCAGAATTAAAAAATTGAAAATCTGTTCATAAACTTTTGGTACAAAATGGGCCGCGTTTATGTTATTTTTTGTAAATTTATATCAATTTTTTCCCATTTTAGTAATAATAATTTCTTTATCTATTCTTAATTTTAGCATATTTTTCTCAAAATGTACCAAACAAATCTAGAAACAACAAAAAAATCCCCATTACTCCATTTTTTTAAAGAAGTTGTCGCAAGCAGTCGGATACCTTAATCGAATTTGGAAATTTTATTTTTTTCGAAACCTCGTGATTTAGAAAATATAATTTGCAGTCATTAATGCTATGCATGCAAAAAAAATTAACATTTACTTCGGAATCTTCAAAGATGAAACCTCGCTCCAAATCCATCCCATCCTAATAGAAACGCATGCCAAAACAATTTAACTTCGGTTGGTTTACTTGCTGCTTATTCCATAACTAGAGCATCGCCTCTGCGTATTTGATTACTAAGTTGTGATATGATTTGTACCAAAGTGGGTGGGTTCTCTCTAGCCCTGGTACCATAGCAAACTGATTCAATTCCTACCCGTGTGCCTGTCTTTACCACTGAAATGATTGCGATGGTGTTGTTTAGAATAGATTCCTCGCAAGGATTACCGGAGCTACTACGTTGAATTTAATATTAGTAAAGGATTAATGTGTTCTGGTTTGTCTGAAATTTGGGTATGTATTGATTCTCTGATAAGTTGGAGTGAGCTTAATAATATCAATGCTTCTAGGACATACATGACTTAATTAAACCGTTCTTGGTGTTGCGTGGGTGGAGGTGTTTTATATTAAGTTTTAATTTTGTTGTTGTGTCTTTTTTAGTTCCCCCAGAACCACCGAAGATTGTCCAAGGCGATTTTCTGCGAACGACTGCTGGAATGACAGTTGAATTGATGTGCGAATCCCACGCCGGAAAACCACCAGCAGAGGTAAGATATTCGTGATCCTTTCATTTGTATTACAACGTGGATAGTCCAAATTAATATTTAAAATCCTTTAAATAGCAGTTATATGATATCTTCCTTTGATGTTAGATTGCAAATTGGATCTCTGAAGTTATAATTAATGTATTTGGCTGGACGTATTTAGAACGTAATGTATCATGAGATTATTCGTATTAACTCTGAAATACGTTATATTTTCAATGACCTTTGCTTTCAAGAAATGTATGTTTATCAGTTCTTATATTTGATTCTACGTACAATTTTAGATAATTTTGAAGTTAATCTGCATGAAGTTACATAAAATATTTACTCTCCCAAACAATTAACATAAAAAAATTAACTGTGTCCTTTTTTTCTCTAAATTATATATAATAGTACACTAATAATTATACTAATCATATGTAATCATATACATATACTAATACCATAAAACTAATGAAGCAAAGCAAAAGAAGTATAACAAGACAGAATAAGTCTAAGATAAGTATAATAGGAAGAAAGTTCAGAAGTATAACAGGATCTTATTAATCTTAGATTTAGAAACTAAGATTTTGTAGGGTTAAATATATATATATATAGTTTTAGGAAGAAAGTTCAGAGGTATAACAGGATCTTATTAGTCTTAGATTTAGAAACTAAGATTTTGTAGGGTTAAGTATATATATATAGTTTTAGGAAGAAAGTTCAGAGGTATAACAGGATCTTATTAGTCTTAGATTTAGAAACTAAGATTTTGTAGGGTTAAGTATATATATATAGTTTTAGGAAGAAAGTTCAGAGGTATAACAGGATCTTATTAGTCTTAGATTTAGAAACTAAGATTTTGTAGGGTTAAGTATATATATATAGTTTTAGGAAGAAAGTTCAGAGGTATAACAGGATCTTATTAGTCTTAGATTTAGAAACTAAGATTTTGTAGGGTTAAGTATATATAGTTTTAAGATATTCCAACTTCCCCTACATTTACCAATACAATTAAGCTGCAAGGAAGAGAAAATAGTATAAAACTAAGATCCCCTTAATACTAAAGATAATGATCATAACACTATATATAGGGGAGTAAAATTACTGTGGGAGAACATATATTGGATTATATATTATAGTCGTATTTTTTAACTATGGAAAGCCTATTTATTTTTTATATTCTAATAAGATATTTATAAAGATTAATAATTATGAACAGTAAATGTGCCTAATTACGTTATATCAATGCATTCAGTAAAAACTGAATCAAAACTATCATTTTAAACTCCGTACTACATTAATCGAGATCTGTGAACTATAAATCTTAAATGCCATACTTGGATTTAACTATCAAAAATATTTTAAGCTCTCTTTTTATATCCAAAATATCTTTATAACACAGTTTTACTATCAAAATTACTTTCTGGCCATTCCAATCAGATTTCTGATATATTTAGTAGATTAAATATATATACATCGGTTATATTTTGGCACACTTTCACTGATTCTATATTTAAGCAAAACTTTCTATTGTTAAAGTTGATTTTCCCCCTGAGTCAACTTTAATGATAAATACTTCCTAAGTTAGAAAAGTCGCGTGCTTAAGCAAAAATGTGCGTGATTTCTATTTTTATTATTTTATTTGTAATCTTTTTTTAGAATTCACGCAAAGTGGGCTATCTGCATGCAATATACAAAATTTAACTTCATTCATAACTATAAAGCAAATGGACAAACTCCTTTTCCTCAGCACACAAAGAAAAGGATTCTTAATGATTAAAAATAAACCTTTAGTTCAAAGGGTGATATTTATTCACAGGATCTTTCTTCGAAGATTCCAGCACACGAAATAGTCTTCGATTTCAAACTTTCGTATGCAATCACTTCGACTTTGATTAGATACTGTTCTAGAAATCATTTGAGGTGAAAAATCAACACCTTGAAAAAACCACAAGAACGAAGGTTGAAAAAAAAAATTATAGGTGCTTTTCTTAATTTGTTTTCCTGCCAATGGGTTGCAAGATACCGCGGCGGTTTACCACACCTGAGGTTTCTCTCATCTTAAGCTACTTTTAATTTGCCCGGGGAAACTGATGGTGAGAAAGGGGCGGGGGAGGGAGGCAGTAACAACAACAAGATGATGAAGAACAAAGAAGATAAAAAAAATTACACATAACAACTCTTTAAAAGCTAAAGCATTTCCGTAAAGATTAAGAAAAAATCATGTCTTTAATAAGCGCCCTTTTTGGAACAGGGAGATAAAAAAAAACTATTCAACATTCGTCTTAATGATGTGGCATCTTTCTCTAAGTAAGTTAAAACTTGCTTGATTACTAAAGACCAAACAAAAATCGTCGAGACATCCATTCCCTCACGATGCGTGGATGAGGGGGGTGTATGTAACCTTCGGATGCTACCTATCATTTTTGAGAATTCTTTTCTGAACTTTTTTTCCCTCACACTTCCCTCGCACTCTTCTACGTACGCCCTTTAAAAGGCCCCAAATTAGACGACGTAAGATATCCCGTATAAACACACGGCTCAAGCTGTTGTTTTGTGGCAAATTAGAACGAGAAGGGGAGAAGGGAGGATAGACCAAGGGGTTGAGGGGGGTGAGAGAGGATCTTTCGAAGATTCCAGATGGCGAAGTGAAGCTTACTCATTAGCGTTGCTTTAACCACACCACAGAACGTCTGTCACCTTGCTTAATTATTGCTTTGGTAAAGGGGGTTGGGGTTGAGAGAGGGGGGTGGAATCGGGTCTTCTTTTTCCCGGTATTAAAATGCCTCTGCAAATGAGCTTCGTATTGATCGTTTGCGATTTTGCAGGATTCAATCCGCCCATCCCTGTGAAGATGGACATGGTGCCGAGATTTTTGTTGGGAGGAATCGAGTTATTATTTCTTTCTTTGCTTATTTCTTTTATACCCCCCCCCCTTTGTGTAACACCTATTATCGTTTGGGGAAGGTGAGAAAATTTATGCCTTACTGAGAAAATGAGGTATTCTGTTATTTATTCGATTTGTTAAAGAGAAAGGATATAAGCTTAAATATTCCAGACAATATAAAGCCTTGACTGATGAAAGTTTGTAAAGGTTGTAAGTCATTAGTTGTTGTGTTGTTCTTTTTTTTTCTTCTAAAAGCACCTTATTAACTTTTATTCTTCTAAAAGGCAACCGTAACTGTGTATCGTTGAGGTAGAATGTCAATTGAGACTGGAAAGTATTTCTCAAAAGTAATTGCATTTGCGAAGAATAATTTATTAATATTTAATTAAATTTTTCCTCCCTTGTGTATTTTTGAAAAGCTTTTTATTAATTTATATTGTTTTAGTTGTTTTGAGTAATTTAGTCTAGGATGAGAACAGCCATTTTCAAAAACTAAGTGAATATTTTTTGATACTTATCTTTATACATAGTTTTAATCTTTTTTTTTTATTCTAAAAGAGACTGTATAGAATTATTTAATTAAAATGATATATATTTTTTATTAAAAATGTTAGTAAAAAGAATTAACACACAATTTATTTTGTCCCATTACAATGGAAACGTTTAAGAGTATTACTTAGTCCTTTTCTTATCTCAAAAAATTTAAATAAATAAAGCAGAAAAAAAATTAAATAGGTACAGTTATATAAAGAGTCAAGGTATAGTATGATATTTTCAGGCCGTTGTTAAATATCCTTCAAAAATCGTTTTGATATTTGTTCAGCATTAATCACCGGACAATAATAGTTTTAAAGCAGTATGTATAATACACGCATTATTTTTCCTTGGAAGATTAGATTCCAGATTTTTACTGATTAAATCATAAATGGAAAAAATGTAAATTGTCAAACAGCCAGTTGTGTGTGGGCTATCTCGTGAGGTTCCCTCGAAATCTAATACGGGGTAATATTTCTTCAAGTTTTATTTAGAGTTTAACTGCCTCCTCTTTACAATGGAAACGTCTTGCAGATTAGTTCGAAGAATTAAAGTGAGAGAGTGACATGTGTGGAAATAGATAGCTGTTAGTTAGGAAGTTAACGATTATCAGTTCGGATAAAAGTTAGCTTCATCAACTAGTTAGTTCTTCCTTGCCTAAGCCTAGACACTTATAGGTGCTGATACTGAGTTCCAATTTGTAAATTTCTCGTTTAAGTCTGATTGAACATTGGATCTGAGACCTCAGTCTCCTTCTGTCATTTTGGGGGAGCTACAGTTCTGTCTAGTAATAGTTCAGATAAATGAAGTTTTGATTATTTAAGTATTAGCTTGTCTTCCTCATATAACTATTGAGAGTGAGTTATATCTCAGTTAGTTATAATTAGTTATAATATACATTAAGCTGATTATTTGTTTTTATGGTTATTCCTAGTGTTTTGTGTGAGGCAAAAGTTTGAACCATGATCTTTTAAGCATGGGACCCTTAAAGTTTGATAATCAGGCTTTAAGGGGGACATCATAAAAGTGGATTAAACCTTGGAGGATTTTCATTTAATATAGTTTTCACCCCACTGCTGAAGTATTACAAATTGACTGCATATAATAATAGCAATTAAGAGACAAAAAGTTGTATTAGTGTCACCCATTTTTCATCCATGATCTTAGAATCTTTTGACTTTTTATCAATTGCAGTGGCAAATCACGAAATTGAGAGAAACATATAGTCAAAGCATATCGTGGACTTAATATTACACATTATTTTTAATATTATTATTGTTTTACGAATGCCTATTAAGTTAAAAACATATAGCAATAGACAATGCTATGAAATAGAAAATAGTTGTTACAAAATATTAATATTAAGGCAATACTCAACGTTGTGCAAATATGCAACTTTAACACACATAAAAGAGTAGGTTTTTATTTCTTCCATTCAACTTAAGCATTTCAAGAACTCTTTTGTAAAAAGGTAAATTACCGGATTAATAGCCTCTAATTAGCTGCTGAAGTCGCAGCACCACCCCTATGCTTAACGCTAAATGAAAAGGGAAGTAAAAAAAAATGAATACCACAGGAATCGACCGTTTTGTTCTCTGTCTGAAAAAAAAATCGAAAAACAGAAGACAAAAGAAAATGGGAGGAGAGAAAAAAGAGAATCGAACGGTTGTTGTCTTGTTGAAGAGGTTTTAGAAGATGGTAGAGGACCCCGTAATCATTTGGTCCGTTCGACAGCAGCAAAAAAGTAGCAAATAAACAAACCATAGATCACCAAAAATGCTGAGAAAGATTTTGAAGGTTACTACCTCTCTTTCTGCAATTTTCTTCCACTAACTAAATGTTCTTTTTCTTTCTTTTCATTTGCCAGGCCCTTGTTTCTTTTATTTTTCACAAAAGGGGGAAATGGGCTGTGGGAAAAAAACTCCTACTTCTTCTACAATGTTTTGGGGCTTTTTTCCCTTTTATTTTCCCTACTTTGTTTATTTTATTCGTCTTTTTTCCCCAACTGATTTCCCTCTTCGGTTTCTAATGGACCAATCTGAACCGTACCAAGAGAAAAGGAAATTGGGCCACACAGTTTGTGTTTGTAGACTTAACAATGAAGTCATTTTTTATTTCTACCTATTCATCCCCCGCCCAAATCTTATTGGTTGTGTGTGTGGTTTTTGCGGTATTTCTAGCCATTTGTATGAATACTTACTCTTCTATCTATTGTTTTATTTTCCCTTTCGAATTTGTTTCACCCCGATTAATGTCTAATGAATCGAAAATGGAAATTGGAATTTTTATTTGTATACTCTTCCTTTTTTTCCCACGGAAAATATCTCGGGATTTCTTACTTCGTGATCGTTGAATATTCAGTTACCGAAACCTATCTTTATTGTTAAAGACAAAATTGCAGGAAATCTTGCTAATAATAAAATTAAGTTTTCATGCATTTATGTTATTACTTTGAGGTGGATCATCTTTCAAATGCAGGAAAGGAAAACGCAGTTAGTTGGAAAGTTGTTACAGATTAAATCGTAATTTATTCTAGAACTTTCTAGCAATTCCAATAATGTCTTCTAAGTGGGAATAATGCACACGTGTAAATCTTTAGTAGCATAGATTCAAAAACTCCGTGAATATAGAATACAGTTCAAATCCATAATAAAAATTCCGTTCAAAGCAAATAAAATGCACAGTCGCTATCAAGTGTTTCACTCCTATGTTTCATCCTTACATCGTTCTTGCATAAGTTGGGGAAAACCTTCTAGAAACTTTCTCACCAAATAATCACCATAGATCCTTCTAGATTTTACAAGATGCATCTAATTTAGTAGCTAAATTTGGCGAGCAAATTCTTACGCCAAGGTGACTTCTACTTAATTAGCATTATTGAAGCCTATTCTTTCTTGACCTACAAATGACCTTACCGGCCACAATATTATTTCAGCATAGAAGGAAACAAAATCCGAAATTTTCCCTAACATTAGATTATTTTCTTGTCCAATTTTGAATTTAATTTTCTTACGATTTGACTTTAATTAATACTTTTATTCTGAATTGTACAAAAAGATAAAAGTAAGAAAGTTAATTGGTTAAATTTTTACCAATTATAAGCTACTGTTTTTTTTAATGTTAACTTTAACATTGAAATTTTATGCCTATTAAATGTTAATTTTTCATTACGTATTTGATTAACAAATATTAGGCAACAAGGCATTAAATTCTGGTGACTTTAATTGAAAATTTTTTATAATTCGTTTTCTTTTTAAAGTAAACTCTATTTAAATTGCTTGCATATAATGTATTCTTAACATTATAAATCAAATGGATACGGTTTTTTAAATAAATATAATTGTATAAAACACAAATTGTGATGTATTGAGTTATATTTTATAATTTTCTTTTCAAAAAGTCATTAATTTTTTCGTGTTTTAAAATAATGCATCTCGATGTTCCAATTTCCCATTAATTGCTTCAAAAAAACATTAAAAGTAGTATTTTTTTTTGCAGTAAATTAAATTTATATTGAATTTATGGATATTATTACTAATTAAAACTTTGATTATAAATTTTTGTTATTAGTAGATTCGAATTTTCAGCAAGAGGGGGAATTAAAGTAATATCTTATATTTTAGTTCCTGCTCTTTATTATAAAACGATTTTCTAGCTTATCTTTTTTTAATTGATTTACTTTTTATGAATATTTACGTATGAACAAATTAGGATTAAGATATTATATAACCATATAATTAAATAGAATTGAATTTATCATATATATAACTGTCAACGATAAATAAAAGTACGATAGTTAAATGATTTTATTTTTATCGTTTGTAACAATCTCCGATATTTGCATGAATCATTTTTGATGGAAAAAATAATTTTAGACTTGAATTTTAAAAAATGACTATTTATCTTTTTTATTTTTGATATTCTACTTAAAATAAATATTGTATTGTCTTAAAAAGGGTTATATTTTTTCCCTGTTACTTTAGTTTATTTTATATGATTATCGCTTATTTGTTGTGTTTTCCCCCCTTTCTTCTAAATGCTGGTAAGCAAATTGCTTTTTGTAAACAAAAAAAAATCGTTTTCCGTTTATTCTTTAATTTAAAAAGCGCATTTTTGCGGAATTGATAATTTAATTGTGTTATTTCATCCAGAACATAAAAAAATATGTACAATATTTAATAAATAGATTATAACTGTATTAAATTACTATATTTGTTAAACTATATAGCGCGGTTACAAAAAAAATTGATATCGAAAAGATCGAAAGAAGCTGACGTAAGTGATAAAGTGTGTACAGTCCTGTTTATGTGTATAGTATATGCCATTGCCAATAAAGCTTGCTTGGCGAGATTTGCGCCAGCCAAACGGAAAAGGTATCTAATTTTAAAAAATGGAAAGATTTTATAAGGTATTTTGTCAGAATTAAAACCATTATTTCTTTCACATGCTTCATGGTTTCAATTCATCTTAAGTTTTTGTGGAAGTTAAGACTTTTTATATAAAATCACGTGATCTACTTTTCAGCTGACGTGGTTGGACGGCGAAGGTAGTGTCGTATCAGAAGACATCGAATATACGACGCAGCTTTTAGGGGACAACAAGAGAGCCAACGCTGCTTTGAAGTGGACACTCACGCCACGGAGGGAGCACGACGGCAAGACTTTCACATGTCGTTCTGAAAACCCTGCTCTTAAACAACCTTTACATGCCAGAATAAGTCTGGAAGTCAAGTGTAAGTTGCACTATATTTTTCCATTGTTTATTCACATACATATTGTACTGTCTAGCTACGTTTGGCGGTAGATTTGGAGAGTTTGGCGCCGTTCTCCACACCTGTAGGGGAGGTTGCTATTTTGTGAGGAGAGGAGTGGCAGGAAAGGCAACGGTGACAGAAGAGATAGTCCCTTGGTTTTCAAGCGTGAAGGTGCTGAACTGAATTTTATGTAAAGAAGAGTTCCTTTTTGTTGCAGCCCGAAGTATAGGGCTTAGTTTTGCTGTACCAAGTGCTGTGTTTTTGTTATATTTAAGAAACAAAATTCTGTTCTTTTTGGTACGATGTGCTGTGTCTTTAATTATTAAAAAAAAAACATTGAAAAATACTACACAAATACCATTTTCAATATGTAATTTACACTTTTAGATCTTTATCTTCTGTTCCCAGTTTAATTTAGTCCTTTTAGTTGCTTTCCAGCCATGATTTACAACCATTTTTATGAGATTTTTCTCGATACGTAAATGAATTATATGATATATAGTCTTTCAGATCCCATAGCTTTGGTTTTTTGACCTAAACATCTGATAAATTTTAAGACATTCTACACAGTTTTCCAACATTTAACAAATTTTATCACACTGTATTAAAATATTTAACAATCTGTTTGAAAGAAGATATTATCAAATTTTACAAGTTATTCTATCTGGTCCTTGAGATTCTACAACTTCTCCCGCATTCACTGTGTTTCGCATTCTGTTTGTTCGACATTGGTATTTTTTTTATTTCGAACTTCTGTCTCATTCTACATTTCTTCCGTCACATTCTTCTATATTTTTACATCCCCATCATCTACATTCTTCATGTTTCATAACATATCCTTATAAAATTAACATATTCTTCGCACAAAAAATTAAAATTATTTTTAAAACTACAATTTCCTATAAAAAGTATAATACTGGTACCTTTTTGATGAAATGGACTTAACTCACCTGACGTCATAGTCATATGATGAATACAATCACGTGTTTTCAGCCAATCTGTTCTTAAACTCATGTGACGTCGTCATAGTCACATGATAAATGCAATCACGTGTTTTCAGCTAATCAGTTCATATGCTTCGCTGTTGCCAACTTTTGTTTTTTGCAGAAACTTTATAACAAAAAGTACAAAAATGTCAACAATAATGAAACACATAGGTAAACAAAATGCACTTGATTTAAAAATACTTGCATAAAATAAGATTTTTTTTTAAATTTTAAAAAACTTTTTGAAGAATCTTAATATTTGAAAGCCTATACCAAATAATCAAATTTGAATTTGGATCTAAATTTTAAAAATAGAGCAAGTGCAATTCGAATGTCAGTTTTTAAATTCATTGGTGAAAACATAATTAAATTTATCACGCGTCCATCATTTATTTAGCCCATTGCCGGATTGATCTCCATTATCCAATGAATTTATGCGTTTTTAATTTAAATAGAAATCCTGATTATAACCTTCAGATTTACTAAAAACACTTATTAGCCTTTTTGTGATGCATGTCGATTTTTCAACATCCAATCGACCTTTTCACACGCAAAAAGGTAATAGACCTTATTTTCAACACATTAGCATAGGGGCTTCATCAAAAGATGTGATGAAATCTGAATATCCTCTTCCATATTAGGTATATATACTTGAAACACCCATCTCGGTAACTTGCCTCTGGAGACAGATTCATTACAATGTCCACACTAGCCAATGAATGGTAATCGATCATCGAACATGTTGTATTCCTGTAGGTCGCAACCCCTGCTCTTAATATAGAATTCCCCGTTTAAGAAAATCAGAGAGAAATCAGGGCTATTTACATCATTGTAAGACTCTAATGATTAGAAAGTTTATGCAATAGATTATTAAGACCAAAATTGATTAATTTAGTTTCGAAGAAATTATAGGGAAGCTGAAAACTATTTTTAAAACTAAACCCCGTTTTCTGTTTTCATAAGTTGCTATTATTTCAAGCTGTATTTTAAGAGGATCACTTCACAAAAACCAGGGGAAAAAATTGATCTTTAAATTTTTGTTGGAAAATTACTTGTGATTCCTTCTGCTTCTAATGCGTGATTTAAATTTTTACTCTAAATATTAATTACAAGTACTTTAGCAATCCAAATTGTTGTGTTAGTACGAATTACTTCAAAGTAAAAGTGTTTACTTTAAGTCGCAATTTCTCAAAATTGTAAGTAACACAAAAAAGAACATTTTTGAAAATTCCTTTCATCTTGTAACTTTGAAACTTTGTATTATTTATGTAATACTACACGAGGTGTGACAGAAAAAAACGAGATTGGTCCAATAAATCATTGTACTTACACAATCAGTTCTCCGTGATAGTATCACCTTCAAAGTAGTTCCCTACAGCATTCGCACCCTTCTGTATTCGGTGCTGCCATTACTGGTAACAGTTCTGGAACGAGGTTTTTGGAAGTCCAATTAGCAGATTTTCCCTTTTTTCCTAAGCCTCTTCAACTGAAGTAAAATAGTTTCCCTCTCAGCAAGATTTTAACTGTAGGAAATAAAAAAAGTCACATGGGGTCAAATCAGGTGAATAAGGAGGATGCCCCATCACAGTAATGTTTTTGCTGGTCAGAAGCTGCTCGACAGATTGGGCCATGTGAGCGGATGCATTGTCTTGGTGCGACAGCCACCCATCACTCCCCAATTTCTTGCCTTTTTCTTTTTTCCTCATTTTTTCACGGATTCTTTTTAGTACTTCAATGTAGTAGTGTTGATTAACAGTCTGGCCCCTGATGTGAGTGGGAACCCACTCATATCACGAATTTTGACTCTGTTTTGGTCTGTAATCGCTGACCTTGGGCGCCCAGCAGGTTCATCATCTTCCACACTAACCCTCTTCCTCCTGAAAACATCTTATATCATTCAAACACAAGTGCATGAGACAAAGTTTTATCTCCATAAGCCTCGGTTAGTATTTGGAATGTTTTCGTGGTTGATTTCTTATGTTTCACAAAAAAAACTTGATGTTGATTCGACATTTTTCCGGCAGAATGTGCAGTTGCACGTGTTCACTCAATGGCGCAGTACTACCAACTATTGTGATCAATTAAGGCAAAACTGGCCTAAAATATTTCTTCTTGTATGAATACTTTTTGAGTTATGGCTTGTTATTTAAATAACGGTTACATAAAGAATGTCACATTTCTTATAATGTTTACTCAATCAGCTCTAAAATTTTCAAATTTTAATACAAAAATTAAAATTTTAGTACATTTTCTAGATAAATGCATATATCTTGTTTTAGTAATACTTTTACTAATATATATTTATTACTTTTTTCTCTGACTGATTTGTAGTTTTTCAAAAATATTGCTAAAATTTCACTTAAAATTGTGATTTTTGTAGAATTTAGGTAATTTATTTTAAATATTGATAGTTAAATAGTAATATTTATTGGTATTGAGTCCTGAAAGAGCATTTATAATGTTTTAGTATGCTATTTTGTTAAAAAGTACTCTGAACGTGTTCGGATACCTTATATTATCCTCTGCTCAAAGTAATAATTAAGTGAAACAAAATTACATGATCCCTAACTATGTCTCTTACCATTGAATCATGATTTTTTGCTGAAATAATTCACATCAACAAAAACCCTTAAAATATTACTCAAATAATAACAGCACGCATCCTTTCAATGCAATAATTTCGAATAATGTATGCCTTACAAACACAAACACCCTTCCAAATTCGAATAAATCATGCATTGTCTCTTGAGGTAAATACATAAATCATCAAGTCGCCGTCAGGAAACCAGGATGTATGAAGAGTTATTTACCACAGATGAATAATAACTGCAAAAAACGCATGAATAAGAAAAAATAATAATTTTTGATACAGTTCCAAAAAAAAAAATCGTCGCGAATAACGCACTAGGAATTGATGTTCTTTTCTGAAAATGGCTTGTATCAATGGGTTTATAGAGTCCACTGTTTCTTTTTCTTTCCGAGTAAAGAATAAAAAGTATCTTTTTCTTCCTTACTCGATGGAAGGTGTAAAGGGGATTTCGTTTGTATTGCTTGCTTGGTGGCGGAAGATGCCATTAGTTGGTGACAGGTGAGTAATAGAGATGGATGGTTCTTTTGCAGATCCTCCAGAAATTACCCTCAAAGTGAGCTCTGACAAGATTATGGAAAACGATAACGTGAAATTCACCTGCGAAGCCGTCGCCAATCCTGCTGATGTCAACATCAAGTGGCAGAGGTACCCATGATTTTCGTTAATCTATTTATTAATGCATTTTCTTAATGATATGTTTTTGTTGCAGCTTTAAAAAAAAATAGAATTTCGTTTTTGTTTTAGTTTTTTTGATAATAATGAAATTTCTACTCGTTTTTTTTCTGGTTCTATAAACAAAAGTATTTCATTTAACCATTGAAAAGCTTGTGGCGCCATCTGTTGGTGCAAATTGTAATAAAATCAACACTTCGCAAATTATACTGATTTAATTCCCTAATTATGAGACATTGATTCAAAACTTCGTTTTAAGTTATTTGCCAAAAATGCTCTCAGAAAAGCTTTGATGAAATAAATAAATAAAACTTTATCGATGAACAAAATGTATATAAATGTTGTGATGTGTCGTTTAAGAAAGCTTACAATAATTTATGCCAAAATGGATGCTAAGGTAGACCTGAGGAAAAAAACTGAAAAGTTAAATCTGAATAATTCTATTTACTTAATAGTTTGACAGAAAAGTTGAAATAAGGCGATTTGAAGAATGTATACTTTTATTTATTCATGTATTTATTCTAAATATATTACATTAAAATTTATTTATGTTTTAGTTAAAAATACTGTAAAAAAACATGTGAATAGTTAAAAGTAAAGTATTTCAATATGTTTAATTTAATAACATCTTTTTAAAAAGTATTTTATTGTTATTTTTTAAGTTATTGAAAAATTTCATTTTCACTAACGACAAAATATTTGCACAGAATCTTTTTAAATGCAAATATGAACAGTTAAGTAATACGTAAGTTCTTTCGTAAAATCAAAAACACATCAACAGAACATTTCGCCATTTTCTTTTATGGTACAATTTTTTAACAGTAAAGTATTATAAAATTGTAATGTTCCACGTGCTTTTCAAAGAGTAAAGCTTTTCATATAAAATTAACAATAGAACAATTCGTGTGAATACTTGTTTTTTGATTCGTCTGTCAAATTTTACTTTAAAAAATGGACATAGAAATCATAAACAATTGTTTAATATCGTTTCTTTTCGTAAACAAAAATCGAATTTTTTCGCAATAAAGAATACTAAACCTGTATTTTAAATAATGCTTTTAAAATTATTTAAGATTTTAAATACATTTCGTACGAATTTTGTGGGAATCGTAAATACAAAAATGGATCTAAAGTTTCAATACGAATTCTTCAATCCATAAAAGAAATCAAGTTAAATGTAGAAGAAAAATTAAAACTTAAGAACGTAACGACTGGGAAAAAGAACTTACCAAATTTGACATTTGTTGAAACCTGCATCATTTGTCAACCAGCTATCCGCCATATTGAAAAATGAACTTTCTGGAAATAAAAAGGCAGGAAAAATGGCTGCTTGTGAAATTTTTACAATTCCTCTTTTTATCTCTTTAAACCCCTCCGAAAAAATGTTTTGTGAATGATGGAACATTTTGAGGTAAACTGGACAAAAGAAAGGGAAATTATTATTCACTTTTGTTCCGAGAACTTGTTTTGAAATCTTTCTTATTTAATACTTTAAATATTTGTTCCATCTTTTTGCCACGAGAAAAATGTAAATTTATTTCTTTTAGTTTCCTTTTTTTTTTCAAAATTAATGGGTAAATTTCGTGTTTTTCGTATTTGTGCATTATTATTTAACTTCCTTAAAAATGGCAACAGATATTATTATTTAATATTCGCAACAAAATTATTGTATTTCTGTAATTTTATATCAAATTTCAGATATTTCAAAAATAGAACATCTTTTTGACAACAAAACATCTTTTTTTTTTTTTTTTTTTTACTTTGAGCACGTGAATAATAAATTATAAAATACATAACAAACTGTAGACCTATTAAATTTCGTAAATAATTTTTTCTAAAAGATTAGAACCCATAAATCTTTAATGTCATTTTTGTCGGCTAATCTCAGCGTTTTTATTGATATTGTTTCTCTATCCTCATTAATGCAGGATTGAAATCAGTTGCATCATAATTAAATATAGGTTATCCGAAAAATATTGTTACACTTTCAAAAATGAATTAAAAATTTTAAAAATTTCACTTGGGGTTTTATATGCTTCATAAAGAAATGATTGAATATTTTTTTTTCAATGAAATATAAACTAGATGACGCAAGTAGAGTGGTGCAGAAACAAAATTCGCATTTAAATTTTGATTTTTTTAACTATATTACAGGAATACTTATATTTTATGTTTATTTATCAATTTAATAAATATTCTTAAGGTGTCTCAGGACCCTTAACATATATCTGTGCTCTCGAAAAAACCGATGTTAACTTAGCAATAAAACAAAACAATAATTTGAAATTTTTATCACATGATAATCATATATATTTACATTAGTTGTCAAATTTTCAGAGAATTTTAGAGAAAATTTAAAAAGTTATTAGAAAATAAAAATTGGACAATTTTTTAAAAATATGAAAATCAGTATTTTACACCGCGCAGGATTCTGAAATACAAAATTGATCAAAATTTACAAAATTAATTTTACTTGTTATAAAAATGTTCACTTTCTAAGTTATACCAACCTTTAAGAAATTTAGAGAAAAAAAATATTTTTAAATACAATTACAACTAAAATTTAAAAAAAATAATATATAAACTAAAATTCAAATTTTAAAAAATTTATTAAATTTTTTTTGAAAATTGTAGAAAAAGTTGTGAAGAGCCTTTTTTTTAACACGTTTATGAAATTTCAAATTGATATCATAAATAGTTTCTGAGAAATCTTGCGCGGAAGCTAAAATTTGTTGTTTTGAGAAAAATAAAGATACGAAGGAGATAGGGTTTTTGTTTAAATTTCACTAGTTATTTCTCAATAACTTCAGAAGTTTTTACAGTATCAACAAAATTTTGGTATCCAAATGCTCAGAAATAGTGAGGCTTTAACATATATTTTTTTCAAAAAATTGAAAAATTTGCAATTTAAGAGTCCTTAGAGTTCTTAAAAAACACATAATATATGAACAGTTTTAATTTTTTATTTATGTTGAAGACATACTTATATTTTATGTTGTTTATTTTTTATGCTATTGAATATCTTTAGTACATAAATAATAGATAATAAAACGCTTAATCTGTATTCTTGAACTAAATTCCTCAACTCTGCATGCGTTGTAGTGGAAATCGAACTGTTTTATTATTTCCTCGCAGTGTTGCACCCTGAATCATACTTCTTCATTAGTTTGGCGCGCTACAGCTACAAGGTTGCTGACTCCTGATCTAATGCATTAAGAATTTTGGATAAAACACTATATAAGAATCTAAAATTTGTAAAAATTTTATTTCTCTACCCGGTGCTGATTTAAGCTCATTTCGGGCCCTTGATGCAGAATATCTGCAGGCCCTCTTGGCCCTGGAGAATCGAAATTTATAACCAGAAAATCTGGTCAAGTCCACGTCCCAAGCACCCAATGGATAAACCGACACTGTCTCTACCACAGTGCTAATTTTTCATGACCTTCTCACCAATATGTAGATGCATCATCCACTTTATTATTTTTCTTTGTATTATCCTAGCTGTTTCCACGCTCGAAACAAACCATAAAGTAAACATCATTCAATACTTCATTAATATTTAAAAAAGAACTCCACTGTCGGTGTCGCAAGTTTGTTCACACCACCAACAATAAACTTTTTCACTGTCACCACCAAATGTTCCAACATGTTTATTTCTACTGTTATTTTTTTCCTTCCCCACAGAAACGACGAAGTGATACCAGGAGACCACAGCACGACCTACACAATACCAAGGGTCACACGTGAGTACAACAAGGACACCATCAGCTGCGAAGTGAACAACGATGTGGGAACGACCAAGTCCACACACACTCTCAACGTCCTCTGTAAGCCTCCACTTCTTTACTGCATCTGTTTTGCTTGAGGTATCGGGTTGCTGCTTTGCAAAAGGGGATTATACTTGTTTTAGTTGCTTGATTAATTCTTTTTGTAATGGTTTCCAATGAGGCAAGTGAACCATTACTGGGATATCGTTAACTCAAGTAATGATGTCGTCCACTAACGATTTTGTTCGTCGTGTATGGATTGCCTTTTATCTTTTCAAGTAGCTTAAGCATCCTTTTTTTTTTTTTCTTCTTCTTCTTCCTTGAAAATTGGGCATCGTTGTTTTTGTGATGGTGTTTGTCGAGATTTTATCCCCCCCCCCTTCTTTAGATGCTTTCACAAAGGACGCCATTATTTGAAATAAAATATAAACAGTTCTCGAATGTTACTTAATGCTTTAATACTGTGCGAAGTAATAGTGAGGTTTATTTATTTAATTGTTTCGTAATTGGGAATAAACTAATAAATAAATACTGTTTTAAAATAAAATAATAAAAACTGAATAAGTCATCACACTATAAATAATAAAAAATTGGATAAAAAATAGATAGTTTAACTAAAATAAATAATAATTAACTGAGGAACAATAAGGATTAAGTAAATCATCATGTTATCAATAATAAACAAGGGGATAAAAATATTTATAATAAGTAAGATAAATAATAAGTAACTAAGATATAATAAAGATTAAGTACGCCATCATGTTATTAATAATAAACATGGGAATAAAAAAAGGTATAACTAAGTTAAATAATAATTCACTGAGGTATTATTAAGATTAAGTACGTCATCACATTATTAATGATAAACATAGGAATACAAAATAGATATTATAACGAAGATAAATTATAATTAAATGATGTATAATAAAGATTAAGTATAGTTTTTATAATAAACATGGGAATAAAAAAGTATTGTAACTAAGATAAATAATTAACTGAGGTATAATAAATATAATAAGTAAGTCATCATGTTTTTTCATAATAAACATGGATGTACAAAATATAGATATTATAACTAAGATAAATACTAATTAACTGAGGTATAACAAAAATTAAGTAAGTAAGTCATGTTATTAATAATAAACATGGGGATAAAATAGATATTTTAACTAAGATAAATAATAATTAACTGAGTTATAATAAAGATTAAGTAAGTCATCATGTTATTAATAATAAACATGGGGATAAAAAATAGGTATAACTAAGATAAATAATAATAGGCTGAGGTAAATAATGATTGGAAGAGATTAGTAATAACTGATATAAATAATAATCAGCTGAGATAAATAATAATTGATTGAGATAAATAAAATAACTAAGTTATTACATCAGCAATAAATCATGTAAATGTGATAACAAATAAGTAGTATAACTAAGATAACTAAAGATAAATCATATTAAAAAATCCAACAATTTTTTAATAATTGATTGAAATAGAATAATTAAAAATAGGAAATATTTACTATAACTAAGATAAAGAATTATAAATAGCTGCGGATATAACTTATTAAATAATTAATTCTACCATTAATAAGTGATGAAAATAAAATATTAAACAATATAAAATAAATACCATAACTAAGATAACGAATTATAAATAGCTGGAGCTAAATTATTAAATAATTCACCACATCATTAACACAACGGATGAAAATAAATAAATCAAGATTTTGGATATTATAAAATGATTACAATTAAAATACTCCGATTTTTTTTTAAAGTCCTTTCGTTAATATTTTAGTTTAGAAGTTTATAAATTGAATTTCTATGAATTTTAATTGAGATTTTTTTTTAAATTCTAAATTTTAAAGGAACGGGGGGAAAGTTGGTTCTTTGATAATTGTACATGTTTTCACTTCCGATAAATATCGGTTAGGTTTAGTCTATCAGAATAGATAATTGTTTTTGAATCGGAAATCGATACACACCTGATTCTTGAAAAATGTTTATTCATAATCGCTTATAAAGATATTTTAAAGTAACTCTTGAAGATAATAGTCATGATCTCATAACAATTTAGCTCCAAAGCGATTAATTTTACATTTGGTTTTAAAATTATGTTCTTAATAATTTCATTGTCATCACATCGTAATTTTTTTTTATAAAATAAAAATTTAGTTAGAAAGAAATATAAGAAAAGAACACTAAGGAATTTTTAAAAAAAACAGCACTAGATGCGAAAAATTGTCCTATTTCAATAACTTATATAATTGATAACTCCCTCTCTCTGTCTCTCTTTCTGTTTATGTTTTTGGTAACATATTCTTTTTCAGAAACGTGGGTTTTTTAAAAAAAATTTGTGTTTCCATAACACTGAAATAAATACGAAATTTTTGAAGTAAAATTTGTAAAATAATTTTAAGCAAATCAGATATTCATTAATTCTTTCAGTTTTATTTGTTGAGATCCTAAACGGAATTTAGAACACATTTTCAAACTCAGAAGTTTTCTATTTTTCATACTATTCCTCATATATTAATACATATATATCAATTAATTATTCAGTATCGATAAAATTAAAAATCCCATTAACACATAATTTTTCTCTTAACGCATAAAATACGAAACTTATTTAACATTGCGGTATAGAAGAGTTACATAACATATTTTGCATTCGAAAAAAATTAATTATTTCTTGCAGATATGAACAGTGTAATGAAATATGCTGCTCTTTCTTGGATAATAAAGACAAAATGTGCTAATTGTTGAAACTTTCAAATAAATTAATCTAATTTCACTGTTTTCAAAATAGGAATACAGAACAGAAATTAATAAGAAAAAATAAGAACATCAAATAAAACTCACTTATAATAAATAAATTGTTTTATTAAATACATGAAAATTATCTATTTTTCGTATCGGCTTTACAGTAATCCTAATAACATAATTAAATACAATCTCAGATCAATACATAAACTAAATCCTAATTTTCTGTTCTAAGGTTAAATTAATTCTAAAACCGTAACAAATAGAATGAAGTTCCATTGCCAGATACATGTTTTCAAAATTTCGTAACAAATAGTTACATGTACAATTAAATTATTTGATTTGCAGACGATATATTTCTTGGAAACGTTAGCGACCTAATTTGATTTTCGAACGCAGACGATATGTGCAGAAAAAAATATCTTGAATCAATATATTATATGAAACAATTGCAAGAATGTGTGTGTGTTAACACAATTTTATTTCAAGACAATAGAATAAATGTTGATATTACTTTATTTCTGCTGGAATATTTTTCTATCTGTAAATGTTTTCCCGAGTGTCGTATCCAATTCTTTCAAAATTATTCGAAGGCAAACTGAAGGAGACATATATTTGCCTGAAGTACTGTAAAACTTTGACATATAGAATGGGAATTTATTCCACCTAGATATATAGTTAAAACTAGCAAATTTTGCTTTCAGATGGTCCTGTATTCCGATCAACGATCGAAAACGTCGCCGCCGATATCGGATCCGAAGTTACTCTGAGCTGTGACGTCGATGGCAATCCGAAACCGGACACTGTTTGGACATTCGAAGGCTCTGATGCCGTCCTCAGTACACAGCCAAAACTCGTCATTCCTCAACTAACACTAGACAGAGCAGGTAGATATACCTGCCGGGCCACTGTAGTAGGATTTGCTGAAATATCCACAGATGTCCTGGTCTTCATTAAAGGTAAGTTTGATGTCCAAGTTATATATATGCCAGGTCTGGAAAGTTTAGTTTCAAAATTAATTAAATAATAAACATAAATAGAGTGAACTCTTTACTGTCGCGTAGGGATTTGACGGTAAATAAGACTACTTTAAGGTAAAGCGAACGCTGACGTACGGGAGAGAGCGTAAGATGTAAGATAGCTGGTGACACCTCGCTGCAATGTTGTTTTTTATTCTACTCGGTTGCGCGCCAAAGGGCCGCCATGTTAGATTTAATATGGTGGAAGAATAATAAAAAAGTTATTTCAGATATGATGCTCTCCTCATTTTACCAGAGGGCCTGGGGCCTGTCATATATATATATACAAACTTTAAAAACAAGTAACAGAACTTTTAATGAATACCCGTTACATCATCAGTTGTCCAACATGGTCAAATAGAACAGTCCAGCATTAGTTTTGGTTTTTAAGTGGAAAGGATTGAATTACTGACTGGACAGGTATAACAAAAATAGTAGCCTCTATGTAAAGGAACTAAGAAGACTAAAAAGAATTGAGATGGAGAAATATATCCAGGTTGCAACTCAAAATAGATGTGAAGTTTAGACTGTATCTAAACAAAGATCCAAGTAATCTCAAATTTGCGACAAGTATTACAGAATTAAATGCAGTAATACATATCCTACTCAATGACAAAATTCAATTCTCAATTATTATTGTATAAGTAGTATGTTCTAAACCCTCGCCCTGTAGAGGGTTTGATGTGTACCTTTTTTCAGTCACCTAAAATCCTCACTTTAATATAGCATTGTAGATGGGAAGAATAGGGTCCCGGTTCAGAAATCGACCTTGTCATTTGGTTGTGATTTAAAATTTCGATTGAGAAAATTACAAAATTTGACTGGGACTGAACCTTTACTGGTGAACGAGGATTTTCGGATACAATGAAGGGCAAACTTTTTTGCAGTGGGTCAAAGAAAAGAAAAAGCTTTGATGGGCCAGCATATAATATATGTATATTTTTTTACAAAAACTCAACACGGATTTTAAAAATATAATGCATTTAGTAAATTATTTAATATTAATGCAATAATTGTAGATAAAGCTACGAAAAATCCTTTATTTTTAATTTTAAAAAATCAGCTTAAAAAGCAAGCTATAAAAGCAAATATTTTAGTAGTTTTATGTGTATTTATTAAGGAGGGTTCCATTTTTCTGCATATGTAACAGTCTCCAAATCAATATTTATTTTAATTTATCCTGTTGCAAAAAAAAAAATCTAATTTCACAGGAACTTTCAGTACTTACAGAAAAATGGAACACGTCATCAAATGATTTCTTCGATAGAGAAAATGTCTGTACAGTTGTTTTAAAATCTACAATGGTCCGTATAGAATCTCTGGCCGCTTCGGTCTGTAATATAAACAAAACTTACAACATATACCTCATTAATCCAATACCCTTTTAGTGCTTCCCATCCTACAAAATCCATCCTCATTTTCCCTATAATCACTAAACCCTTAAAAGCATGCCTTGATGAACCCTACCTTTTGTTCGAATATATCCCAACAACAAATTATCCCAATTACCTCCCAACCTTCACCTCCTGAAAACATCACCGTGTACTTGACCCTTAAATTCATTTTAAGCGCTACAGACTCATGCTAAAGCAGCAGTGACTGATTGCTGGCAGTTGAAAGAAAGCAGAAGTCCTCGTGTCCTGGAAACAGTGCTACAGAACATTTACTTTGAGCACATATTGTGTGTAAATACACATAACCGGGTTATACATCATCGCCGGCATAAACGTGCTTCCGACCTCTCCGAGAGCGTTATTTTAAATCCTAGGTAGCGAATATTTTATGGCCCCGGCTAAGAATAGGCGTCTTCCACGGAAACGCATTTGGAACGTGCTTTCATGGAATGAATGTTTCTTCGAATCTGCTCCCAACCCCGAGTTCTTCGAAAGGGGTTGCGAATGCAAAGAATTCTTCGAAATCTTGACCAAAATCTTTCTCTTCGTATCTATCATAAAGTAACGATTGATAATATTGTAACTCATTTTTTAACACCCTTTTATAAGCTTCACTTGTATGTAACGGAATCTTTGAACTCAATTTTTACCCACTATAAGAAGTCAGATTAATTCGAAATTTTGCTCACTTGTCCAGGGCCGATGACAATAGAATAATTTAAAAAATTTGTTCCATTGTCTTGTTCAGGATTAATGATTTCCTGTTTTCAGATCCCATCCCGCATCTGGCGTCTAATTACATAACCCATTTCCAGTTTCGACAACTAAAAGATTAAGTTACAAATTAGTTCGATTAACTATAAAAGGGTGTTTTTACCATATTTTTATTAACTCTCTTTCTTTCCTGTCCGGGTGGAATTTTGTAATTGATTTTAAACTAACTTCCCGATAAGCTAGAGACTTGAAATTTGGATCATAGCTCAGAAGTGGATGACAATACATGAAAATGTGAAAAAAGTTCGTCTCAAACCCAGGCTCCAATTTCGACAGGGGCTCTGTAACTCCGATTTTATACTTTTTAGTCCGTTATAAAAACATGGTACATTAAAAAAAATTTTATTTTGTTATTATTTAAACTGTAATTTATTATTTATCGATAAGTCTGTCTTTTAATATCGGAACACATAGAAGAGATAAAATTATCACCAGTAAAATGGAATCATTTTCATTTTTCACAATTTAAATTCAGATTGAAACAAGATCAGTGGTGTAACAGGGCCCACGTATAAAGTCAGGTTTCGGGTCCCAAGCCGGAGCTTTCAAAGGATTGCAAAACCATAACATCAGGCTTTGCCCCACACCCTCCCCGCGATACCGGGGTTTGCGTTACGTCCCATGACTGAAAATATTACGTTATACATTACATTACTGAAAATATTATGCCAATTTAAATTTAAAAACTCAGAAAACCTCTTCCTAAAATTAATATTTGATTCTTTATTTAATATGATGCATGTAGCTGCGATAACTCAATGATCATGGTCACGAACTCGTGGTCGGCGTGGCATGAGTTCGAGCCTCGTACCACCGAAAACCCGTCGTGTAGAAGTAGCTGGTGCACCTTTAAATCCATCGAGGCTCCCGTTGGTGGGGTGTAGAAGTTCGGAAAGGGGGTACCTGCTCAGGTGTCGGCCTCGTTATTTGACCATGGTTTCACATTCCGAGGTCCGTCGCCAATAGCTCTCTTGTTGCTTTATAATGCGCCTTTAATAAACACTCACTCACTCACTCAGTATGATGCATTTTGTAAAGACATTTCATATACAGTAGAACGTCGTTTATCCGAAAGTTTATTATCCGGAGCGTCAAATATCCGAACCAAAGTCCGGATATGTTTTCGAACAATGCAATGCTCAACAGTTGTTTCGTGTGAGGTCAAAAGTGACGGGAAACCCCAAGGTGAGGAATATTTGGGGAATTTCAGTTGTGTAATTTGGTACACATTTGCGCGGAATATTAGGTCAGTTTGTTTCCAAGTGAGGGGATGTGTGCGTGCTCTTTTGTTGAGTTTTGTTGATGTAGAAACCTGGATGGCATGCGATGCAGAAGACTTTGGATTTCAAATGCTAAATAATGATGAGGTAGTGACTTCCGTGCAAGAAGAATCCGACACTGTTGACGATGAAACAGATGAAGACGAGGACAACAACATCAACAACGAAAGTAGCAAGGGTCCATCAAATGCTGACACGTTTCTACGTTAGAGACAGCTATGGAGGGGTACGAACAACAATCAGAGTGCTATCCTACTCAACTACTGCTGCTCAAGAGAATCAAAGAACTTGCAGCAAAAAAACTAAGGTGTACAATGGTACAGCGAAAAAAAAGTAATTATTTTCCACAATAAAGGTAAAATTGTGACATTTTGCACCTATTTTGCTTTTTCTTCAAGCATGCTTCCCGCATATGAGGATTTTCTATATTCGTATAGTGTCCGGTTTCATATACTGCATGGATCGCTTTCGGTTTTCGGTTATCCGAATAATCGTGTATCCGAACGGTGTCCGGTCCCAATTGATTTGGATAAACGACGTTCTACTGTATATAGTTTTTAATAATCTCCACTAGTATTAGAGAGACAAAAATAACTTAAGTATCAAAGATAGAAGAATAAAAAAGGTATTGAAAATGCTAAAATATGGAAGCTGTAGTATTATAAACAATGCTGACTGAGGACAGCTTTTAGTTTTATGTAAAGTAGGGCTCAACCAGTTTTATGGCTAGCCAACCTTCCCTCTTTCTGCTTTTAATGCTGAGTGAAATCCTGTAAAATAGTAATGGCTAGAAGCTCAAAAATTATTTAAAGAAAAAGGAAATTGAAGCAAAGATCCATTCAAACATACTTAAATCACAAGGAATCAAGAACCAATGAGAGAGTTATTGCCAGATTCATTGCTACAATATTACTGGCCGAATTGTAGCATGACAAAAAGGATAAAATTATTTGTTTTAAAAGTCTTATAAACTAAGTAAGTTAAATACTAAAATCATAGGAATAACACTTAGAATATATTAGTATTTGTCTACATTATAATACTACGGTTAAAAACAAAATTATTGGAATATATGACACTGAATATAATATATTTAATTTCAGATCACTTTCTCCTGTTGATTATGCTAATCAGTGAGAGTTTCTCTCAAAGTGCTCAATAAAGTGGAAATATTATTTATTGTTGTATTTTAAATTAAATTAAAAGATTATTTACCTATTCTCATTTTAAATAAAGTTTTTATGCAAACTACCCCACATAATTAACTAAAAATGTCATCTATAAATATTTTATTTAAATACTGTATTATAGGATTAAAATGCATACTCACAATCTATTTTTTGGGGGAAAAAACTCATTTTATTAAGGGCATTAATTTTATTATATATTATAATTTAGGTATCGAATGCGAACTTAGTTTAATCTTTCAATTACTGAAAGAGCGGACACAAAAAGAATAACCGCGTATCTGTACCATCATTTCAGAAATAAAAAAAAATTCTTAAATTTACACAAGTAATGAATTTTAAATTCAAACTGTTTTCGTTTTTAGTTATTTGTTATGATTATTATATTACTCGGCATTTCATGAAACACTTCCCTAATGAAAACCTCAAAATGTAATTACTTTTTCCGTTCTATTTTATTTATTTTTTTATTCTAATTCCTTAATTAAGATCGAGTTTTTCAACGAAAATTTTACCAAATCAAAATAATGGGAAAGACGGCGACTTTTCCCAACAGATCTGGAAGAAAAAAGATTTGATTATGCTGCCATCTAGTGTTATTTTACGTAACTATATTTGAAATAATGTAATTAATTTATTTCGACTAATTGATGTGTGGTTTTTTTTTCTCATTAATAGGACCTCCAAGAGTTCGAAGTGAACCTGTTCAGTATGGATTGGAAGGCGAAGTTGTGAAATTACAGTGTGTCATAGCATCTGTGCCTCCCCCGACAAGGATACTATGGTCTAGAAATTCACAGGTAATTATAATAATTCGAGTTTTTAAGAAAACAATTTCGAATTGAAGTGGTGCGCTTATCCGGAGGACAGAACCTGGGCCCTTTGAATCCAAAACCGAGTAACTTAACCGCTATACCAAAATGATCAGTTTAGTACGGAGGTTATTATTGGCTTATATAGATGTGATACAGCTACAGAATATTCGTTGGTTTTTATTTATGGATATCATAAATCCATAATCAAATACTTTACTTGCAATTTAAAAACTCAAAATTCAGTTCCATTAGGTTGAGAATGGGTCACAGTTTCTCGGTATGCATATTTTGTTGCATTTTAATCTTTATTCTAAAAACATATAGACATGATAAACGCTTCACTAAATAATAAGGTCGGAAAATTTGTGGTACAAAAGTTATGTAATTTTTAAAATTAAATATTCTATCACAGTAATAGTTATTGCCAAATGTATTGCATGGACAGGAAGGGAAATTATTCTTTTTCTCATCTTAACATCTTAATTGCTTAACCTTAATCTTAAGTTTGAAAAAAAAGGGGGGGGGAGTGTAAACTTGGTTCAAAACATTTCTTCATTTCATGAAAAAAGCTGAGTACTGCCTGTCTTGCAAAATACCATGGATAGTAAATCAAGGAATTTAAATATCAAAATTATCAAATTTTTTTTTATCCACTTCTACATGAATCATTCCACTTCCCCCCCCCCTTGTTTAAAATATTGTCTGTACGTTTCTAATACCTAAATGCTTAATTGATATCCTGTAATTCATGTGATGTCGCATCCCCGTGATAACTACCAACTCGTGTAGCCAGCCAGCCAATTCATAAATTTACGTGACATCATAGTCACATGATAAATGTGAAGGAGGATAGAGTTCAGTACCTTGGGATCCGTAAGCATGTACCATACCACTAGACTAAAATGATCACTTCAGTCCGAAGGCTGCTACTGGCTTATGTAGGAACCACCACTACAAATGCAATTCCGTGTTTCTAGCCATTTGGTTCATGCGCTTCGCTGTTGCTAACTTTTTGCAGATCTTTTAAAAAGTACATATTTACAAACAAAAGTGATGCTCATCGGTAGATAAAGTGCACTTGATTTTTAAGTACACACATCACAAAAGTATCTGCTTTTTAATTTTTTAACACGGTTTGAAGAATCTTAATATTTGAACATCGTTGCCAAGTAACCAAATTTGAAGTTTTAACGAAACATTACATGTAGAACAACAAATGCAAGTCTAATGTCAGTTCTGAATTCAATGAAAAACACGTGATTTAATTTATCACGTGATCTTTATGAATTTAGCAAATTGTACCCCAGGAACGTCTTAAGACTTCTTGCGGCCCTAGGCCCCAGCTCAAAAGTAGGCTCTGGACCCCTGCACAAATGTAGGCCCCACCTATGACTCTTAAAAGTAAACTGTACATTGTATATACGTTCTCAAATACTCCTACAAACAATAACCTGAAACAAATATTTACATAATTTGTTTAACCGAATATTTACACCCGAACAATACATGCATGATTTACAATCGTACATACCAGCTGGACCGACTGCCGCCTTTTGACTGAATGAGTAATGATGGTGTATGGTGATAGGCCTAGGCCAGTAGTGCACAGAAAAAAATTTCAAGGGGCCATGGTCGAGAAAGTCCCCCCTCCCAACTCGTACCATACCTCAAGACAACACCAATTGATTCTTTTGATTTTGTTAACAAAAAACAGTAAAAAATAAATGATTGAATTAAAAATTAGCATTAATTAATAAAATAAATTGCTAATTACAAGTACTTAAGTAAATTTTACGTTATATATATATATATATATATATAGGATTATCATCAATAGAAAAAATTCATGGGCTTTGGGGGTCCGGACATCTAGGACACCTCCCCCCCCCTTGTGTGCGCCACTGGCCTAGGCCTGTACGTAGACGACGGCCTAGGCCAGTTGGCATGTCGTCCGAAATTCCCAGTTTTTCGGATAATACAACCGGAAATAACGTTTGATCTTTAAAATTATTCGAATTATGATCTTCTTAAGGCTGAGTCGAGAACGAGATGAGGCCACCATTGTGGCCAAGGCCCTGGGCCCAGTTGACCTATGCCTTAAGACGCCCCTGATTATACCTATTAAAGTAAGAAAGGGAGAATTTATAAAGTATTTCAGTTTTAAAATCTGCGAGAAATATAAATGATTATTAACTGGTCCCTTTGTATGTTGGGACATATTTTCTATCTGAAAAATGGGTTTCGACTCCGTGACATTGGGTAGAAAGTTTTCGATTTGACACAAAACACTTTTTTATGTGAAAAAAAAACAAAAATTCAATAAAAAGAAATAAGCTACCTCATTATATTTTCCCTCATACAATTCACCTCCTTAGGTACCAGGAAAAAAGTCATTACTGCTCCTTAATCCTTAAAATCATTTGACGTCTCCCCAAATCCAAATCTGAAATCTCTCAGAAAATTCCACGAAATGATTTCCACTTAAGCACCGCCATAGAAACCTCATTTAGAATCCCCGCCGGAAATCTATCAAATTAGCACTTAAATTCTCTTTGTGTGAATTCCAAAACTACAAACCCCTTGTCTTAAAGGGAGTTCTCGTGCTGCCTATTTGCATTTATTCTCATTTTCATTTGAAGCTTCCTCAGATGGAGTGAGAACCCCCGCACCTGGTGGCACACCTATCGTGTGAGACGATTGCGTCTTGCGTTTTTGTTTTGGCTTCATTTTAACACTGTAGACGTCTCCAGTAATTCTCCCTTGTCTTAAATTTCCCATAGAAAAGGAGATGGGCCTAACACGAAGCTTACCCACACGAACTGCATTCTCTTGTGCGTATGCACTAGGAATAAGATTTTAATTAACCTTTTGTTCCCGTTTTTGGAGTGGATTTTATACGATTAAAATTAAGATAGGCAGGACAAAAATAAGCTGGTTTAATATGTTTAGGGAAAGGGTTTCGAATGGAAGCTTTTAATAGTGTGATTTTTATGAATTATTTTTTTAAAAAATAAAACTTAATAGCGTGAAATGGTAGTTGGGGACTTAAAAATGGAATATCTGTCGAATTCTTCGTTAATACGTTTTACATGAGAAAAGTCTTCTTTTAACTAAACTAATATGGGAAAATATAGAAAGAAGTAACTGTTACAAAAGTCAGTTTAAATGGTTATTTGTGAATAATCCTTCAATTTGTATCACTGCATTTCTCCATTGGCTTAAACAACTTAAAAATATGAGGAATTAAAACTTTTACAAGTTTTTCATTTTATTTACCTATGTATACTATTATTGCAAGTCATATAAAAAAAGTTTAAGTCAATTTATTCTTTGAATGGATAAATAAAAAGTATTTTATTGAAAATTTAAACAAGATATACAAGACAAGGGAGAGAGTGAACTAATTGTAGGAATTGAAAAAGGAACATGATTTGTCTGCATTGTTGTAACTATACACACCCGGTTTAGCTAGCTTGACTAAAAAACCGGTTTTCAAACCCAACTTCTGTCATTGTTTTAACAGTTACATTGTTACAACAATGAAGACGAATCTAAGTTGGCGTCAAAAACTGGTAATTAATTTAATTATTTAACCGGTAATTAATGAATTAATATTGTTTTTAAATGTATTAACATCAAGTGTCATCCACTACAAGTTTCAGAATACGTATTTGAACTTGATTGGAGAAAAAAGAAAATATTTTTTAACGATTGAAAATTTAAACAAGATAAATATATTTTGAGAGAGAGTGAGCTAATAGTAGGAATTGAAAAAAATCTTTAAAAGCAACAACAAAGCGCATGAACTGATTGGCTGGAAATACGTAATTGCATTTATCATGTGACTATGACGTCACATAAATTTAGCACATTTGAATAAATTACGTAATTAATAAGAGTATTTTTTTAAATGAAAATAAGACATTGTTTTCTATCATGTTTATATTTTGCGTGAAAAAGAACATTAAATTTAGCAATAGCAAAAACCTTCGTCTACCATTTTTTATTACTAATTTATTGCCAGATAAGGTTTTTTTGTTTTTCGAATGGCAACAAATCCTTGGGTCTGTTTATTAGAAAAATATACATTATTATTATTTAACATAAAACCAACAATTCTCAAAAGTAACTAAAATAGTTACATAAGAAAAACAAATAGAAATGCATCTTATTTTTAATAATAAACTAATAATACTAGCTAACCAAAAATATTTAAAAGGATTACTCTAAAAATGACAAAATATATCGAATTTTTTTTTATTATTACATTTTAATTTTAAGACTTTTTTTTAAATATGTGCACAAAATTTCATAGCTTTGGCTAGGTTATTTAGCCAGTTATTTAACTTTTTAACAGTATGTCGAAGCGGAATACGTGCATTTCTTACGGACTTTAAATGTCTTTTTCTCAGGTTTTCACAATAATCCTGTATTTAAAATATCCTAAGGCTTTTTTTATATTCAATATAAAGTTTTGAAACTTTTTCTAGTCGTTTTGTATAACATGTTTGGTAATTCAGAGGGTAGAATAAAGAGATGAATATAAATATTTTTTTTTAATCAACGAAGTTAGATGTAGTTGCTTTTTCCTGTGTTTGTAATGTCCAGCACGAAAAAAATTGTAAAAATAAATATATCACTCGTAATACTAGTCCCATACACAGAGTTGTGAGAAACAATTTTAGGAATATTAAAAAAAAATGGTTCCAAAATATTGAAATATATTTTTAAAAAATTTCCAATAATTATTTCTTTAAAAATTGTGTTTTTCTTCTGAAATGTATATTTCATTTGCGTTCAGTTAGAGTACATGTAAACATTTTCAAAGAAATAAAAGAAATTGCGTAAGGGTGCCTTGTCCCCTTAAACCATAATATATTATAACCATGATTCAGTGGCACACACAGGAAATTTTCTTTGGTGGGGGGGGGGGGGGGTCGAACGTCCATCATTCACGTCCCCAATACACGCCATATTCTTTTGGTTTTATCGATTGTCTGGAACAAAAAACAGTAAAAAATAAATTATTGAATAAATAATTAGCATTAATTAATAAAATAAATTAATAACAAATAATTAATTAAACTGCATTTGCTTTGAATTATTACGTACTATATACATAGCATTATAATCAATTGGGAAAAAAATCAAGGAGGGTAGTCCAGTCCCCTGGACTACCCACCCGCTTGTGTGCATCACTGCCATAATTACAAAATAAAATAATTATCACCTACAGTTATATATATACATTTTTTTTATTTACAATCGTAACCAATAGATATGAATTTCAAACAAGATTATAATTTCAATTGTAAATTATAAAGTTTAACTTAAATCCCCCCCCCCAAATATATTTTTTGAATGAACTATAATATGATGCATGATTGTTATTAAAAATATAACTAACATCATATCTACGCAATGGTCTTAAATCCTATTCATGTATTGCTACATATTCTAATCGTATAAGCTGTAGGTGAGCAGATTAAGGCATCTCGTCCAGTGCCTTAAAGTGCTTCTAATTCCTTGTAGCCCAACGTGAATGTACTCAGTGTATACTGTAATATGTAGATGCATTCTATTTGCTCCTTAGATGCTCTGTTAGATCCTCTACTCCTAGGATGTATTAAATTGTGGTCAGAGAGGTTGGTTATTACTGGGAGAGAGAATCGATGTTATAAGCAGGGTTGCATTTAAGGCATTGATAGTTCGATGAATGAAATGGATGAAAATGTGTGCTGTTTTCTTTTTGTCTTTAACTATTTTGATTCAGTAATATTAAGTTTGTTTTCAAAAATAAATTAGTGCTAAACATGACAGAGGAAATTTTATGTGGGATGAAGGATTTGAGCTTGAGGCTGTGATGAAAAACTTCTGTTATTGCCTTAAAAGATAGCCTTGAACATTCAGCTGTTGAAGGTATAATTAATTATCTTGTGAAGTTTTCGCTCCTGTTTTGGAAAATCAAGTCTTTACGAAATTAGAATATTCAAGTTGAATTTTGAAGTATAGCCATTTTTATAAGTGTTTCTGATTAGATTGTGAGTTCTTCTGCATTCATTGAGTGGTTATGCTATTTTAATCTCATTATATAAGTGCATTGCTGTTAAAAATAAGTCATTTCTATTTTTCTGTAAAATGTTTCTCTTAGTATTTCAAATACCTATATTAGAAAAATAACAGGTGTCCACATTTGGCGTCAAATGCTTGTATTGGCATGAAATGATGATATAATACTTATTCTCAAAAATGTCGTTGAAGTAATTCTCGTGGAATGAACAATGACGTACACAGATTTCTTTTATAGGAGGGGTATATTTTATAAAACACTTGGACGTAATGGCCGAGATGTAATCTTTATGCCAAAAATTAAAAATCTGTTAATCTATGATGTAGATGTTCCCCACTAACCTACCCTTGTGTTCGCCTCTAGTAATGAAATAACTCTTGTGTGTATGCCAACTACAATTGGTTATTGACTGGGGGTCCGGACACCCCCCAAAGCCCCTGAGTTTTTTTCGATTGATGATAATCCTATATATATATATATATATAAAGTAAAATTTAATTAAGTACTTGTAATTAATAATTTATTTTATTAATTAATGCTAATTATTAATTTAATAATTTATTTTTTACTGTTTTTTGTAAACAAAACCGACAAAATCAATTGATGTTCTATTGAGGTATGATATGAGGGGGATTTTTGACCATGGACTCCCCTCCCCCCCTTGAAAAATTTTTGTGTGCCCTACTGACGTACATAGATTACTTTCATGGTAGGGGTTACATTTATAAAAAAATGCAGACCAAAGCACCGAGACGTAATCTTGATGCTAAAAATTAAAAATCTGTTGATCCGTAAGAAGAGTTGAAACCCCTAAACCCCTTCTCTTATGTATATACCATTGCTAAAAGTCATAGTTTATTTTGATTTTTTTCTTCCAACGTTAATTTTATTTTCGTTCTATTTCCAGCATGTTGACATCGACAACAATGATGGTTATGAAATTGTGGAAGAGACAATTGCAGGGGGTGTGAAAAATGTTCTGATTATTCACAATGCTGATGAAGATGACTTTGGTCAATATAATTGCTCAGTGTGGAATGCCTTTGGTCAAGACAGTATGCTCATACTTCTCAAAAAACAAAGTAAGTTGAAATTAGATCAGTATGTGTTAATTTTTCAAAAAATGAGTGTAATATCAATGATATCTGTGTGATTATAATTATAGACCCACTTCCAAAATGCTGTAAAAGCGAGCCATTGCTTCAAAATTACTTCAAATTTGAGTTGAATATACTTGAAGGGGCAATATGGCATAAGAAAAAGGCTAATTTGTGTTTTCATTGTTGCTTTTTGTATGGTTTTGAGACCAAGCACAATTAAAACCGATTTTTCCCATCCTGTAGTCCCATCCTTTCCGTGGTGGATGAGCTTTTAGCACTACAACAACTGTTAAATGACTCGAAAGTCATTTTTTCCCCATCAAAAAACCGAAACAATTATGTACATTGAACAGAACAGTTGGTGTAATGTATAATTCATGCCAAAGACGTCGTAGTTCGATTTAAAATGCCACTTATAGCCGAATCCATTTTCGTTATGCCGCTTACAGTGCCATCTATTGATACAATTGGAACTTTTCCTTATGCCATGCAATCCTCCCTCCCTTTCGTATATGTTTGTTCAGCTCAAATTTGATGTCATTCTGATATGTCATTCTTTTTCAATTAGTACTGTTAAATATATATATATATCTTGTTCAAATTCTAATTTTTTAGAATGTGATTTCTTTTTCACTATGCTATATTATTAAAATAATTAAATTTAATTAATGGATAAATTATAACCAATCTTTTCCCAAACATGCTTTTTTTTTTCATGTTCACATAAAAACACTTAATAGCCAATAATAAAATGTAATATATATGTAAATCTTTCTCTTGACATTAAATATAAATTCGTGATTCAAAAACAGCTCAGATACGAAAAGAGGATAATAACTTTGTCTTCCAAAAAGCCAACGTTTTCTTAATGAATAGTTAAAATCATCTCAAAATAATGATAGCAATACTATTCCTTTAAAAAAAAAATCATAAGTTACTTTGATTCAAAACTAACTTTTCAACTTCTCGCCAACTTCTTTTTAAAAAAAAAAAAAATGGAATCACTTAAATGTATTCTATTTCGGAAAACATTATTTTCCAAAAAAGTCGTTTTCCAATGAAATTCTCTGAGAGTCCGTACAGCATTAGATTCCCCAACATTTACATGTTCATCTGGGAAATACAAAGACATCCAGAAGTTTATAGCCCTTTTTTGTAAAAAAAGTAACATTAAAACTTCAATTCAACTGTCGGATCGCGAAATTTTCCTCTACTTTGTGAACGACCAAGATGGCTGCCTTCAGTCTGTTAATTCTCTTTTGTTATCTAGCCAATGACGCGTCCTATGTTTAAGAACCTTTTCTCTCACTTCACTATGAGATAACATCTATGTTCGGTTCACAAGATAAGGGTAATAACAGCCCTCACACCCAGAGTCTAATTATTCCGCTTTGGAATCGAAATGGAAAAGGGATTTTATGCAAATTTACAACAGGGAGCCATGCATTATCCCTGGTGAATGCCTTTCTGACTGTCCTGGAGTTTTAAATGTTGGTTTCTGCGAGTGCTGGAATGGAATTAGAGTGCAGGAAATGAGCATCTGTTTTGTGGGAACTCGTTTTAAAAGGCCTTATTTATCGTAATGTGTAGGCAAATTGGAATGTGTTTACCAAGAAAAGTTGTGGAATATTTTAGTGGAATGCATCAGAAAGGAAAAATTCGAATGTTTTTAATAGAATTTAAGATAACAAAAAAAGGCAAATTATATGTTATGCTGCTTTAAATAAAGAAAACCATTTCGAATAGTTTTGTAGCTGATATGTAAATGTTTCATTTAAGAACGTTTTATAGTGTTGTTGCCGTTTAAGAAATTTATAACATAATTGAAATATTGTAGATAGAAGATTATCATTGTGGTGGATTGAAAAATTTTCTTTCGGAATTTTAAAACCTACCTAAGCGAAAAAAATTCTGTATGGTATATAAATGAAGGGGGAAAATAATATAAAAAATTAATCTTTATGTTAAGTACTGCAATGTTCTCACCTGAAAGCCAAAAGGTGTGGGAGGATTGCAAGGAACACTAGCCATATTTCAACAAAAACAATCAAATTTATTTACCTTGTTAATCACCTCAAATTCGACCGATTCATTCTAAGAGATGCATTCAATTCATAGCTGTGCTGGCAATTGACGAGGAACGCGAGGTATGAGAAAACGATAACTCTGACTTCTTATCTATTTAATCTGGATTCAATCTCCAGTGACCATTCGTCACCTTAAGTAATTCAATTATCAAATATTAAATATCCGCGATTCACATTCAGTTTGATTAATCTCAGTCTATCTTATCTCTGAAAACCTAGACTATATAATAGTAGTCTTAATTAACATAATCACGTCTTCTTCGTCGAAGAGGAGTTTTATAATAAAATAATTTTTAAAGACCAGAAATTCTCTCCAAAAGGACTATTAGTAGAAAGAGCGAGGATAGAACCGTCGCAGTACTGCCATAAGGGGAAATGAAGTTTAGGTATTTGAGCTTTTTTTAATGGCAAAAAGTCCAAAAGTAATTTTTATTAAAGAAAAACAGGTATTTCGGTACTTTTTGACATTTATTGTGAGGAGAGGATACCTATACTAACTAGTTATAAGAAAAAACATCAGGTGCACATTTAACAGCTTCTTTAGTAGAAACATTTTAAAAACACATACTGTTGAAATTATAGGGCGCGATAAAGCGGACTTGGATTAGGCTAATTCGATGTTGCGGAGAGTGAGAGCTGGGGTTATGAAATGTTCCAATGTATATTGTCCTAATAACTACTCAGTAATCATTTGGCAAAAATCATTAATTTTTTAATTTATATGGTAGAAAAATAATTTTATTTTGGATCTAAAATCATCTAACTAAAATGAAATTTTTTTTCCATTTCTTCGAAAACTCCCTTGTGAAAATATTAAGTTTTGAAATTTTTTTTTAATTTTTCAATTCCTACTATAGTTTACACTCTCCCTACATATATTTATGTATATATCTTGTTCAAATTTTCAATCGTGAATAAAGTACTTTTTATTCATCCACTCAAGTTCAAACACATTTTTTTTAAACTTGTAGGGATGACACTTGATGTTAATACACTTTTTTCAAATATTAATTTATTAATTAAATTTAATTAATTAATTATAGTGAAAGAGATATATTTCGAGTGATATTATTCCTCTAGATGGCAGCACCATTGGATAAAACAGCTTTGGTTAAATTTGTTATGAAGATTTAACTTAACCTGAATTTAAAAAAATCGTATGCTAGTTAGACGTCAGCATTTCTTTTATACTGTGGTTTAAGATAAATTCTTCTTTTTTTTTTTTCTTCAACTTTTATTAAAAAATGTAATTACAAATTTAATGTGGTTGAAAAGATTTTAATGTTGATTTAAAAGGTGTTTTGCCACTTAATATTGTGATTCTGTCATATGTATATACATATTTATACATTAATTGTATTTTTTTTAAAGTAACTAAAATAAAATTTGTCTTTGTTGACCTAAGTAGGAATTGACTTAAAAAAGATTTTTTTTATGTTACTTGTTTTACAATCCGTTTAATTGAGAGAGAGAAAAAGCATTGAAAAGTATAAAATTCAACTTGGGACTTGTTAGCTGGGAAGGATCCAACTTAGACTCGGTCTTAAATCGAGATACCTTATGGATGCATTAAAAAAATCGTAAAATATCTCATCCCTACTCGTCCCTCTAAATATTTACACTCCTTTTTATTATTATTATTCCCTTTCGTATGTTTTTGTCAATGGATAAAAAAACCAAACAGCCAACCTCTGTGTAGGATGATTGTGGACTTTTAACACTTCATCAAAAGCATAAAAAAAAAGAAGGGGGGAGAGGTAAAAGCAGCAGAACATTTTCCCCTATTTATGGATCCTTATCTTCCAAACCGAACAGTCCCGGGTGCGAATCAATTTTTTTTTTCTCTCCTCGTTGCACCCACCCCTTTTTTTGAACGTTCTTCCCTGTCCATGCATGGAATGGAAGGGGGAAAAAGAATTTAAATTCCCTCTTCGGAACAGGCTTCCAGAACTTTCGCTATTAGTTGGAAAAATCTAAATCACTGAGAGATAAGTCATTACAAAAATGTTTTTGCGAACTTTTCACTATCTTTTCTTTCTTTCTAATGGTCGTATTATTATTTTC
Organism: Trichonephila clavata; assembly: GCA_019973975.1. Classification (NCBI taxonomy): domain Eukaryota; kingdom Metazoa; phylum Arthropoda; class Arachnida; order Araneae; family Nephilidae; genus Trichonephila; species Trichonephila clavata. The sequence continues at coordinate 43,206 of BMAO01024573.1, forward strand.
TGATGAGTTTTCATTTAAGATCGGAACCGTTGATGAAGCGTTCTAGAAATCATGTTTCCTGTTGCAAAGGGGGAGCGAGATTATTTCTTGCACAGTTTTTCGAATGTAGCACACTCAGAATGAAGAATTTTATGCTTGCTTGTTTTCTTTTTATGTAAGCATGCATGTATTTGTATGTATGTTTGGGCTGCAACCGTTTCTGTTTTGTTTATTTGCTCACATTGGAAATGGCTTTATGCATGAGTTGTTCTGTCTTCTCCGGAAAAATCAGCAACTTATTTCGAAAAAAAAAAAATTCTTTTTCATGGCTTATTCTGATATTAAGTGTCCACCCAGGAGAATAATTAACGTAAAATCTAAGAAACCAGGGGAAAAAAACATTCGCAAAATGAAAGATGTGTTTCTTTATATGATCGATATCGTATTTATATGGATGAATCTTTAAAAATATCTTCGAATACTTTTCCAAAATATTTCGCCATTTTTTTTGTCCCCATAAATCTACTCTAATGGTAAGAATTTTTAATAATTTAAAGAAATTTTCGTCATTGTACTTTTTGTTCCACTCTATAAAAAAGTTCTGTTAAATAAAATTTTAATAATTTTTAAAATAATTTTTTATTTAAATAAAATTTTAAATTTCAAAAGTTGGTAAAGATGCTGAAATATTAAGGTTCTTTAAAAGTTTTTCAAAATTAAAAAAATATGTATTTTATGCGTGTATTTTTATTTTTTCCATTGGGCTGCATTTTGGCATATAAACCTTTACAGACGCAGCGCGCTCCCCAAGTGTGAGCCATTGCAGTAGTGGCCCCATCTAGTGGCGGGTCTCCCTACCAAAACTAAATATTGCAGTGATTTAAATTTCCCCAGAGTACCAGAGCCAAATTAATACTCAAAGGATCTTTTACTTGCCACATAATCATATGACTTACGATTTTCGCATCCAAAGAATCTATCGACTCCAGTCGGGATCGAACCCACAAACTTGGGTATTCGCGGTGGGCAAGCTACCTCTAAGCCACTTCAAGCCGACATTTTCAATTATATTTTCTCAATTATTTCTGTGGTGTTTCCAAAAAAAAATATGGATTTAGAAATAATGAAAGGGAGAACTGATTTTATAAATTTTGTGTGATTCTTAATATTAAATGCTTACGATCTTAATATTAAATGCTTTGACAAATTTTACATCACATACATTTTTTTTCAAATAAATACATCTAATTTATAAACCTCACACTCATGATAATATTATTATAATAAATTGGGAATATTTCTAATCTTTAGATAATTTAAACGTAAAATTCAGTATAATAATAGCAAAACAATCACTAAAAACTGCAACATAAGCGATCAATTGCAGTGAAATGTGAATATTTTATGAACAATATAAAAAACAATCTGTCGAGAAAAATTTAATGAATCTTTTTTATAAAAAAAATTATACTTTATTAATTTTTTTTATCAATGTAATATAATATCTGGGTTGTTTGTAGGGAAAATAAATTATCAGAGCTTCAAGTATATGCTTAAATTCTTCCTTACAGAGTTCTAACTATTATTTTTCGAATTATGAGCATTTAAATTATTTCCTTTTAGACTTGTATCGCTTCAAATCTAAAGCACATTTTCGCCACAAAACATTCAAACCGCGAAAAAAAAAATTTGGTGATAATTTATCACTCAAATCGTTTGAATTATTTCATATACATTTATACCCATTAAAGTAGCATTCCATCTTTTCCTCAAATGAGCCAACTGCGGCTTACTCCCCCATTTAAAAATTTCTCCCCCATTCCCCCCTTTTAGAAAAATCATTATTACTTTTCCCGGGTTTTCAAATGATTGATTTAAGGTCAATGAAAAATTTTCCACTTGTGCTCAAAGTGAATATCGATAATTTAATCGATACCAAAAGATCTCTCGCGTTCGAGTTTAATTAATAAAACGTTCTTTTCTTCTTTCACACTCCCTCACCCCCCAGCATTCGACCGCAAAAATCTGATTTTTCAGCTCAGACAGCACCCCTTACGCATGGGAAACCATTTTCATTTTACGCTGTTTTGATTTTGAACGCGAATGCCCAATACTGCGTAAAGGAGTAATTATGAATCTTCAAATATTGCACTCTTTTTTTTCCATTTTTGAAACTGGAGTATTATTATAGTCTTTAAAATAAAAGTTAGCTTGAATGCGTTGAAAAGTTACATTTTCTTTCCCCTTTTTTTCTCTCACCCACTCTTTATTTAAAAAAAAAAAAATTGAAGCAACGATATGAAGTGTGAATCGTTAGGCTTAGCTTATAGATTAGCATTGTATGTTTATTTTTCTAAGATAAAACGATTCCCAAAACTTGTTTGTACAAAATAAATATTTTAAGTTCTTTGTGTCAACATTTCGTTAATTTTCTTTAAAAAGTATTTGCTTGATAAGCATTATTTTTACAATGTAAATATTGAAAGTGTATAAAATATGTTGCTTTCCTGTTTTGTTTCGTAAAGTGTTTCCAGTTTCACTAAACAATCCCTACTTTGTTCTTTTTCGCTAAATATTTATAGAACAGCTAAAATCATCCCATATTTTCACACTTTTAAGATTCATATGTTTTTCTTTTTCAGTATTAAACACTTCATCATCAACTCATTTTTCTTTTGATATTTTGTACTACTTCAATAAATTTCCACTTTCCTTCTGTTTTGATTTGTTCATTCAACAAATCTTTTTTTCTTATATCAGTTCATTTTACTTGAAATTCATATTAATTAAACATTATTCGAATTTTTTATGCATAAATTAAAAATTTATGTTTAATTAATTTGTGTATTAGAATATTTGATTTTTATAAATATAGTTAAATATACGATTTTATTGTACAGGAAACACATTATTCGAATTAGGCTTAACAGAACACAACTTCATAGTTCGAGTCGCAACAGAATACTCTCAAGTCAGCGATATGTAAACTGATCACGTGATCATTTTCAATTGTTTGCGGTTGTTGCCACGAATTTCTTTTGGGTATTATTATTTTTAAGTAATGTATTTATGAATTTAATTATCATATATGTGTACAGAAATAAAAAATTGATGAAAAAAAATTGTGCTTATTTGCATAAAGTGCTTAGTTAATGTTTCTAGTATATATTAACATGTATTTCTTTATTTTTCAGAAAGTCTACCTATGCTAATCATATTAGCTGGTGTGATAGGTGGTATTGTATTCATAGTATCTGTGACAATTGTTATCATACTATGTTTAAGGCGCAAATCAGTAATAAAAGGTAAGTAATCTTCTAATTTATTCTTTTTTCTTTGCCATATATTAATTTTGTAGAAAAATAACAAGAGTTAGTTTTTACTTGCTATAAATTAATATTTTAAAATTTTTTAGAGAGATTGTTGTAGGTTTGTAGACATTTTAATCCATCTAAATATATATTTGCCGATTTCAAAAGACATTGGTGTGACATGTCATCGATAAACATGCTTATTTTTCGTTTTTTTTATACCGAAATTTATGTTCCTGAGTTTCTATTATTGTAACTAAAAAAATTCTGTTTTATTGAATATACTGGAGGAAGGGTATCGTATAGAATTAATCGCTTATAACGTGTCGAACAATTTATTTCCGTAAAAGATATTTGTATTAAGTTAAGGACTTAATCTATTGAGTAATATTTAAATTATGGTTATTATTTTTAGAATATATCTAAGTTCTACTCAACATATCTATATTTGAATTAAATCATTGTAGGAAGATTTATCGAACATTTAATTTTCGTTAAAATCTGCCATTTAATTTATTGCGCACTTTTTCCTACCCAACAATGTAAAATAATTGTTATTGATATATATTTTTAAATAAATAAGTAGGTTAAGTAAGATGAAAATTAATTAAAATAAGTAAGATTAATGGGAAAAGTAATAAAGGATAATGCATAAGTAACTTGAAAGACTGAAATATAGACATACTGATCATTTTTTGCTGAAATTTATAAGAAAACTTTAAAAAATATATGTAAAATTAATTTTGGACCATTTAGTAAATCATTTGAAAAATATTTTATACTTGCATTAAAATTATCCTCCTTAAAAGTATTTTATTTAATTATCCTTACCATTTTTCAAAACTGTCAACAATACTATGTTTTAATAAATCTATAACCTACATAAAAAGATAATAAATCATTTAATGCAGATTTGTACGTCTTTATCTTGGTAACTTATATGCTCCAAAATAAGATATGGAAATCTTTTAAGAAAACAAGGTTTTATTCATTGAAAACGAACAAAATAGATTGCTAAAAGTAAAATCTTCGTATATTTCACCAAAAATAAGGATTCATATTTCAAGTACACACCGTTATCTTTTCAAATTCTATTCTTTTTTTTATTATGGAACAATCTAAATATTTAATGAGACTCCATCTTTGATTTAAAACTGGCAAAAATCCATTATATTCTTAGAGGCGTTAATTTACACCGATCATAAATTCCTTCTTATCTATTCCTCCAAATATAAGGAAATAACAAAGAAAACTACGTATATATACTCTCGAACCCACAGAATTAGTTTTTTAGATCGTTCATCAATAGACTTAGACATTTAAAAACAAAAACTTTTTCTTCCAAGCGTGGTCTTATAAACTTTTGAACTCGTTAACGAACATTCTCTTTTCCTACTAGAAATTGGAGGAAAATTTTGCTACCGTGATTCCATTTTTATCACCTGCTATTTTTCAAACGATTTTTTTTCTTTTTGCTGTTGTTATTATTCTAACCTTGTTCCCAGAGCGATACATCGTCTAAATTTGAAAGCACACCCATATATATTTGAAGTCCCAAGCTTACAAGCGAACCTGTCTTAATCTTTCCGAACATAATAACTTGGCGGGTGCTTTATAAATATTTCCTGACAGCGCAAATCTTTTTTTTTATTATTATTATTCGTTTAATGCGTAGGGATTTCTAGTCTTCCGTAGGGATTTTTGCGGGAACCTTTCATTCTGATATTTTCGGTTTGTCCCCACGGGCGCTTGTGAGAAATTCGAATTCATGGAATAAAAATGGCGGGAAAAAAATGGTGGTTTGACAAACTGCTTTTACGAGCGCGCCCCTCATGTAAACATCTTTGCCGTAATGTGGCTTTTAAAGTCCAAAACGATGAAGGTATTTATTCATTCTGAAAGGTTCGAAACTGTTTTTATCAAGAGCATAATATGTTATGATAACTTTTGTCAATTTTCGCGCCGTTTTTCTGAAGTGCTTTGGAATATAGGGGAATATTCTATTTTTCAAAGTGCGTTGATAAAAAACCTGCAATATTCATACATATAAGAACTTGAGTTATTTATTTAGTAGAATTTAAAATTGATCATTTTAGTTCACGTAAATTGACCACAAAAGCTAATTTATTACTTACATAGTGTGCATTACAAATATAAAACTTATTATTCACACATGGGAATTATTTTATTATTTTGATTTTATTTATCATTTTGTTCTGTATAGTTATCATATAAAAGTAAAATCTTTTGAGGTCTCATTCATCAATTAATAAAATAATTATTTTTTGCAATTTTTTTTAAAAAAAATTGTGTGAATTCGAGATTTAATTGTTTGAAAAATAAACTTTTATTTGATTTGTGTGTTAAAGGAATGTCATTGATAGTAAAATGTTCGAAATATTGTTTTCAATTCTTAGGAAATTATAATTAAATGTAATAAAACGAAGTTAATCTGTAATTTTAAGAGAAATAATTGCTTAGACTTTTTATTTGTCTTTTAATAAACACGGCACGTAATAAATAAAAAGAAAAAAAGAATATGATTCAAATTATCAACCAAATCTGAAAATGAGAAGACCCAAGTATAAAGAGAAATTTAACAATAACGTTATTAAATAATTGCAAATTATTTCAATACCAGGCGTCCTTTTTAAACTGTTCCACAATTAAATTCTCTTTTTTGTATAGTTATTAAAATTATTTCTGAATTCATTTAATTTTTTTTAAAAAATTTCATCGTCTGATAATTATTTCACTGACATAGGTAAATGACTTAACTTCATTATCTTCAAATGAATATTAGGCATCCCAATTCCATTTGCAATAGCATCGTTAAGAAATTAATTTTCACTTCGATTTAAATTAAGTTACATTTTTTTTCTTGCTGTTTAAAAAAAATCAACTCTTTTTTTTTTTATATTATTATTCCCTCTCTCAATAAAAAAATCCTTAGATTGTAGCATAGGGATTTTCTTTGATCCTAGGGAAAAAGGGAACTATTTTTCCCTTCCTCTTCAAACAAGGGTGGGGGCAGTAATAACTTGAGTCCTTCGGGTGCTGAATTAAGTAGGGGTTGTAAAGTACGGTATAATTGACAGTTCTGCCCTATGTTTTGTGCTATAGCCTTCTGATGGGACAGAGTTAGATGAATGGCACCCTGAGCGTATCAATAATATTATGTAAGTGGAGGAAATCCGAATTCCCTGGTGGCTTTTTTTTCCACACTACTGCAACCGATTAAAGTGGGTTGTAGTAACATCCACTTTTAAAGCTATGGTTAATGATGTAATTATGTGGATTATTTGCCACTGGAGCAATTAAAATGAAATATTTCTTGCTCCAATAAATGTGTGATATTGCAAAAGCTGACCGTGGTGTTGTATTAAGTTTGGGATTTAGAAAAAGGGCGTAGTTATATCGATTTTTTCGGTTTCGCTATTAATCTTGAAGGTTCAATATACATAGAGGCGATTATTAATAATGCATTGATAAATATTAGCCGCGTATTTAATTTCTAATTGGATTTTAATATTTATTTTTCTTCTACCCAATCTTATTTTGAGTTCCGAGTTATTTGTAAATAATCGCAAACCTCGTTTGTCTTAGGTGATTCGATGATAAACAAAGTACCATTTTTTTTAACGTTATAATGTGATAGAATACATCATTAAAATGTAATATAATGATGTAGTAAATTTACAATAGCTAACAGTCGTTTGGTAGATAAGAATATTTTGTTTGAACATATGCATTTAAAACCAATCATCTGTCATCTTAATAATATCAATAATTAAAGTTCTTCAGGGTTGAAATGTACTATAAATGTTTATTTTTTTATATTAAATGAAAAAAATAAGTTTAGAATTAGTTATTTGTCGATTTTTTTTTGTTTCACCATTAATTTTGAAAGTTCAGTATACATAGAGGCCTTTTTTTAATAATGCATTGATAAATATTAGTCTTGTATTTAATGTCTAATTGGATGTTAACTGTGATTTTCATCCAACCAGTTTCGAAAGTCTGAGTTATTTAAAGTTCAACTGAAACCTTCGTTTGTTTTAAGTAATTCGGTGATAAATAAAGTAACATTTATTTTTATCATTCTAATGCAATATTACAGAATACATCATTAGAGAATGTGATATAATGATGTATGTCATCATGATGTAATAAATTTACATAAATTAACAATCGTTTGGTAGATAAGAATATTTTGTTTGACAATGTGTCTTTAAAATCAATTATACAACTATGTTTCTCACTTTAATAATATATCAATAATTTACGTTCCATTATATTTAAATACACTATAAATGTCTTTTACTATTAAAACACTATTAAAAACAAATAAATTGTAACTTTTGTTTGTTTTAAATAATTAGGTGATAAATAAGGTATCCTTTAATTTTATCGTGCTAGTGTAATATAATGATGTATGTCATCTGATGTAGTAAATTTACAATAGTTAATAATCCTTTGGTGGGTAAGAATGATATTTTGTTTGACAATATGTCTTTAAAATCAAGTTTCTCGTCTTATTAATATCAATAATATACATTTTTCAGCATTTAACTGTTCTATAAATGTCTTACTATTATTTTTATATTCACTGAGTGCAAGTTACTGTATAAAAAAACTCTTACATTTACATTTCTGGGGGGGAAATTTTGGAGTAATACAAATAATATATAAATAATACAAACAGAGTGAATAAATAATAATATATTCAAATTAATATAAAATACAAATAATAATTTTATTCGAAACCATTTGGAGCAGACGATTCGTTGTTTCCTTATCTAACATTAAATTTCTCTTTGTTAAAAGTTCTATTTTTTTTAATTGATTACTTAAACTAAATTAGTAAAATGAACAACTACAAAATATCCTCTTTCTTTTCTAATAAATTTCCCGTTTAATACTTAGCCCAGAAAGTGAACAGGGGCAATTATGTATTCCGAACAATCGTCATTTATTTTTATAACTCGACTTTCCGAAGGCCTTTAACTCATGTAAATGAGATTGTTCGAACAAATAAATTCATAAATTCATTTGAATAAATAACAAATAATACCCCTTTTAAAGTGTCTCTTCTTTTTTTATATTTATTTTTTATGCGCATATTCACTTTGACACAAGTTTCCCGCTCGAATTTTCATTGTGAGGAGGGTTTAAACTGTGGAATCTCTCGTTACTTTAGAATTATGTCGACCGTAGAAATAGGCTTACGAAGTATTTATCCGGAATGGAACGTGGAAGGTGGTTTTCGAAGTTTCGTCGAATGTCTTTGACTGTAAATTACGTACTTTAATTTGGCTTATCTCTGCGAAAAGAAGATGTAGTTGATTTTTCTCTTCAAAGCGGGTAATTTAATATTTCTTTTTCAATAAAGAAATAAACAAGAGAAAGATAGAATGTTTGAAGAATCGAGAAGGGATGTTAACTGTATTCTGTAATATTATGTTTGTTACAGATTGTTTGAAGGTAAAAAATACAAATAGGGTTGCTTATGGATATAAATATGATACAGTGATATATGTTCTCGCAATTTTTAAGTTGATATTCATACCAAAAAAGCTGTACATTAAAAATGAAATTTTTGAAAGCCAAACATGTTAAGAATGTTTCTTGTATTATATTTATGACGAAACGATTCCATGGGTTGTTTCATAAGGAATATTTGTTTTTAGCCTGCTTCATTTTATTCTAAGACTCCAACATAGCAATAATTTTAAATTTGGGATCTTAATGTCATTCGTATGGAAAATCAATTTTCCTCCTCAAACCTAGCATCTCTGCATCGATTGGAATGTAATCAAACAACATCTGGAAAGGTACAAAATTATGAAGGTTTTTGTGGAATTAGTTTTTCCTCCGATATTTGAAATTATTGTGAAAATTTTTTGAAGCTATAAAAATTTGCACACAAATTGTTAAAATAGACATAAAAATACCTTTCAAAATTCTTGTAAATTTGTAGTTTTACGGAAACCTTCCCGCTCTCTCCTTTATCACGTCCGGGTCACCAAATTTATTTTGTAATATTTTTTCTTATTCCAAGTTCCGTGTTGTTCAATTCTAAATATAAGCATTGCAAATTTTTCTTCCATAATTTTATTCAAACACCAAACCACGTAATATTTAGAACAAATACTAAAATAACAAATATAAAATCAACCTATAACGTTACAAACAGCAATCAGTTGAATAAAATAAATCGGTACAAAAATTATCGTTGCCACTGTGCCAAACAAAATAATTATCTATTTCTTTTTAACTGTTTGAATTTCCCCATCGGATAAGGAAGATACGCTTAAAATTCCCCTTTGTAGACCTTTAGTTTTCAAGAATTTGTGGCATCAGTTGCCACAACTCTTAAAGACGCTGATAACTGCATTGAAGTAAATGCAATAGTTCAGGTTTAAGTAGGAAAGTAGTAATCCCATAAAATTAAAGTTCACGAATTCAAAATGGATGGTATTCACGAATTCAAAGTGGACGGTATTCACAAATTCAAAATGGACGGTATTCATGAATTCAAAATATAAGTATGTAATTACTGTCGAAAATATTATCATTTAGTATAAATTCTTCCTATATTGATCAAAATATTTTGAAAAAATTGGGGAAATTATGGAGACTTTGCCCTTTTTTACCCCTCTAAATTATCTATCCAGTAGAAAAAATTGTAATAAAACTTATGTTTCATTTTTATTTTTTCTTGACATAATAAAAATTAATGTAAATGCGTTATAGTTTCAAAAATACAAAGCATTTAACGTAATGTTTTGTTCGATGTTCTTTCCCTCGGTTAAGGATCTTCAATTCCTTTGATACGGAATTTTTTCCCTCCATTGAAAGTTAAAATATTTTAATACGAAACAGAAGCGAAACAAAAGCGGAAAAAGTATTTTATTCTCTTTAATTTCATTTCTTATTTATATCCGAACTCTAGCACAATACAAATGACGGTGCACACTGAAGACGAAGAAAAAATGTAAAATTTTCAATCTCATTTTACTCAGAGAAACAAATGCAAATAACAGTAATAATAAAACGGATTTCTTTCATTTTTTAAAAACCTGCATTCAATTCTTCCAAAATGTACGCGTTCCGCTTATTTCGGCTTTCAAGGGATATATCTGGGTTGGTAATAATAACAATACAAGAGTCATTTCAATTTTATACTCAAGAGAAGTTTTGTTTTTAATTTTGATTTCATTTTTATGAAAAAAAGTAAGAAACAATGTGAATTTTAGTCAAAAAGGATAATTAATCTTCCCTGAAACACAAAGAAGATGTAAAGTGTGTATTGGATAAAATTTTAATTCCAGAATGAAAAAGGGTCTCGAATTTATTATTATATATAAATACACTGGAATGGAGATTTTTTTTAAATCGAATATTATAATCGGTTTATCTTTTTTTGTATTTAAATTCGTTACTGACCCATTTTCATAAATAGATTTATTCAAAAGATTTTAATGAAATGGTTTATTAAGTATATTTTCTCTTGTTGCCATTTTTAATTCTTTTGCTTACTTGTTTGATATCATAGTCGATTATGTTTTTTTAAAGAATTGATCACTATTAAACAAGAAGAAAAAAAAGTCCTGTAAATATAAAGCAATAACTTTTTATTTTACATTTTACTTATATGTTAAATTAATTGATTGATTTCCCGTGTGCATAAATATCTATTTTTCAGAACTATTTTTTGAACTACCTTGTTTGTAGATTCTTGTATTTTTAAAATGAATTTATTAAGCCTAATTGAGAATCTCGAGAAGGCAATTTTACAGAGAGACTTAGAATCTTACAGAGATTAGATTATTTTTATCTGAACCTATGTTAATTATTCCTTAGTTCTTTGACATATTTTGATTCCTATAAAGTAATATATAAAGAATTATATTTAAAATAGGATGGTTTGTACAAATTGCCTTCTCGAGATTCTAAATTAGGCTTAAGAAATTCCAAAGTTTTAAAAATACGAGAATCTAAATTCGTAGTTCAAAAAATGTTACTGACAAATAAACATTTATGCATACAGGAAATCAGTCAATTAATTTAACATATATGTAAAATGCAGTGCCGAGTTAAGCTCATTTCAAGCCCCTAAACGCTGTGTTTTAAATTTGATTGTAAACAAAATAAAGAAAGAAATTATGTAAAAAAAATTCTAGGTCTTTTTACCTCAGCTGGTCTTTAATCTTATCTTTAGTCTTACGAATAATGCGGCCTTATTTCAAGCAGGGACGTCTTAAGGCATGGACCAACTGGGCGGCCCAGTCCCATGACCTCAGGAGTCTATGGGGGCCTCGTCTGAAGATCATGATCCACTTAATTTTAATGGTAGAATGTTATTCCTAGACATATTCTCCTAAAAACTAAGAATTTCAAGTTATATACAAACTAGCAATTGTGGCAAAACTTCATTATTATATGTTAACTGTCGTCCATGACTAAGTCTAGGCCTACCACCATAACTTTAGTCAAAAGATGGAAGTCGATTGGATCAGTTTTTGCCTAGGTTTGTGAGATGAACACATTTATTTGTTACTGGTTATTATTTATACGAATATTTAACAAAGTTTTCTAAATACTGTCTGCTCAATAGGATCGCAGATGGGACCTACTTTTGTACAGGGGCCTGGAACACAGTGGCATAACGTACACCCCCGTAATCCCCACTTTGCGGAGGGCCCAGGTGTTCTAGGGAGCCCAAAGCCTGACTGATATCACATACGTATTTGGTCATGGGGCCCAAAGGGGACCCTAGTATTCTTCGTTACGCCACTGTCAGAACCTCAAGAAGTCTTAAGACGTCTCTGGTTGCAACGCCCTAAGGCTTTCATATTTTTGTGAACCCTATCCAGAAAGTTGTAAAGCAGCTATATGAAGTAATATTCAGTAAATTTAGTGCGAAGATCTTATGTTCTAATCCAGTAAATCTGATGAATAATGTTCCCAAGATTTTGATTAAAGCAAACAAACTATAACACAATGGTGTTTATCTTCGGAAGTCAAATTTTGTTTTCTGCTTTTAAGAGATAGATAGCTAAACTTTTTGAGAACATTCGAAATGAAATCGCTAATTACCTCGTTCCGAACAACTCCATTGTCTTGATTTCCAAATTCGAACATACAAACAATATGGTTTCCCAATCACGCAGAAAGAAGAAGATACTTCTCGAAACAGATGTAACTGCTCAAGACGATTCTCCCCAAAATCACGAACATCGATTCGAACGCCGTCTCGATCGAACAGTTGTTAATACTTTTCCTCTCTCGATCGGAAGCTTTTAATTAATTCAACCTATTTATATTAAATTATACAGACTTCTGAATTCACCTCAGCGACGTGACAGAACCGATTTTCAGTTCCAGCACGCAAGTGTCAACTGCAATGGCATCTCGTTAGCTAAAACGGATACTCTTCCCCCTGAAATCTTCTCTCTGGATTTCTCTTAATCACTGAGAAATACGGACAGGCGACTCTTTCGCTTACTTGGACACGTTTCACTTCCGTTATAAAATCAATAACCTTCGCTAATCAGCACGATACCAAGAATTGAATTCCGGTCCCTAGGGATGCCTCTGCGAGGTCTTTGTCTAATTTCTGGAGCGGGCCTCGCCACCCCCCAGAGTAATCAGCCCTTCGGTTTCCGGTTGGAATTATTAGTTAACACTTAATGAAATGAATCGATCAATCGAGACATTCTGTTTACTTCGTTCCGTCCACTCCTCGCCACCTAACCTCCTGTTTGAAGGACCGAGTTATTTTATTCTTCTGATATCACAATTATTCAACTGGATTTTGTTGGGTTATTGTTGGGAAGTCGAAAAGAAGAATGGGATAGAATCGTTTGCTAGAACGATTGCGATGTCATGTGTTTCCTCCCCCCCCCCCCCACTCCTGCTCTTAAAACTCGAGGGAATTGACGCGTATTGATTCCGATGTCAAATTTTCTGCCCTTCGTTTAATACTATCTACAGGAACGAGATCATGATTTTCTAGCTTTTGGACAGGCCAGTTAAGGTACTTACTTTGAACACCCTCGTAAAAGTGCTTCTTATGCGAGGAATATCAAAATATACAATAATCCTGCCGTTTACGCTCTTAACTGATTTCATGAAAAACAACTTATAAACGGAATCATGAATAAAAGGAAAGAATGCTTTTTCTTTGTTGGTACGATTATTGGTTAATACAAGTTTTTGCACAATTTCGAATAAGTTTACATAATTAACAAAATAAATTATACTGATGAATCCCCTAATAAGTGTTTTAATTTAATACATCTAGGAAATGCTAGTAACTCATGCGTATAAAAGTGAATCCGCAAGGAGATAATGGGGGATTGTTGTACAGTAAATGGCGCATCTGAATGAAAAAATAAAAGTGAATATAAATATAAGGAAAGTCAAATAATATTTGTAATTATTATTAAAACTAAGTTTATTTAAGAGAATGTAGAGCCTCTCACATATAATTCCATAACTGTTTACTTTCAACCAAATATATATTACTTTTGAGGATTTCTAAGGACATAATTGATGTTTAACAATAAGGCCGCCATGATTGTATTTTTCTACTGTACAAGGGCAAATTTAAGTCCTACAAATTAAAGACAGATTTAAAATTTTAAGTAAAGACACACACACACAAGCGTAAAAACATAAATTTCAACCAGTTTACTATTACAGCATAAAATTCCCGTATCTGAAGTTACAAATTATTTTAACTGTCATCTAGTCAATATATTAAATCGACACGGGACTATAAAAAAAAACTCTTGATTTTAAAAACTAACTTATTTTACTTTGCGAAGAAAGCGTTAAAACAAGTTACCAACTTCGTGTGGCGAACCTCTACCAGCGAGAGAAAAACACCAATTCTCTCATTCCACAGATTCTTGCTACACAAACAACTTTTAAAACAAACATGTTGCCATTGCGTAAAAGATAAATACATAATCTATAGAGTTGGTAAACTGCATGACAAAAATAATTATATTTTACGTAAAATACATATAAATAAGAATTAAATAGAAATTAAGTACAAACATGTAAACGAACATATTATTAAAAAATGGCTAGTAATAAAAATACAATTTTATCCAAACAATACTTCAATTAACTTTTGTTAAATTGAGATGAGAAGCAATATGAAAAAATAGCATAATTTACTAAAGTGATAAGGATTTTATATCCTTTGAAATTAAAAGGAATGGGAATGTATTGTTTCACGTTCAATTAGTTGAAAATGTTTTATATATATAGAACTGAAATTTTTGATGAATACTCTTAACAGCATACTACGATCCAAAGACAATGTTTGTACATTTATAAGGCAAGATTTCATATGTCATTTGCTATAACGCGCGTTATATTTCATATTTTGTCATCAAGGGACAAAGAAATGTTGTTCGATATCCTACTGTCATTATGCCAATTCTTTTTGCATAATACCAATAAGGTATCGTATATTAAGCGACAGAAAAGTATATATATATATATATATATAATACCAATATGCATTTACAAAAAAAAGCACTATTGCTTAGCTTAAGATCGTCATATCAGCATATATATATCTAAAAATCTTCTTTTAATTGTCTTGAATGTATTTGCTTGAAATTTCCGGCGTAGTTAATTTTTTTTTATATCATTGCATCGTTTTGTTGCCTTTTTGTGTAAAACATCAAAATCAGAATAACTCATAATTATTGGTCACCAAATTTCATGCCAAAGCTGAGTTTAATGTCTTTTTAATACTAGTCTCTTCTATCGATGACCTAGGTGGTCTTGGCAGCAAATTTGGAGGAAAATAGTACAGTCTTGATGATAAATTCCTTTGTCATCGAGCAATGTTGAATATATATATGTATATATATTGATCAGGATATATTGAAAACATTTTACCTCAATAACTTCTATTTTTATTTTGTGTTTGCTTAAAATTCTTACTTGAAATATAGAGTTTTATAATCTTGTTTGATTTCGGAATGGGTAAAAAAGCATTGCTTGAGAATACATTAGAATGGTCAAAAGACTTAAATCGTATCTTTACCATTGGACAATTTCATAAACATTTCTAATTTTTTTATAGTTACATATAACAAATTCTGCTTTTGTGGGGATTTTTATCTAACAGTAGGGATTTTTTTACTCTATTCTTATCATAACACTGATATCCCCTTATACGAATCGCATATAATCCCTTTTTTCTTTTTCTTTTAAGTCGACAAAAGAAAAGTTTTTTTTAAAAATGGGATGGGTATTTTAACCACACAGACGCATTTTAAGTTTTGTTGTGTTTAAAGATATTATTTTTGGATTTAAAAAAAAGCAAATGTACTGGCGAAGAATGCGAGAAGGTTTTTGTTTGATTTCTCTTATTTTTGATTTTTGCGCTTTTTCCAGATGAGGACTATGGGTCTGAGAAAAAAACGAAACAGTCGGACTCCGCTTCGTCCGGAGACTCGGATTTTAAGGCCGAGATCCGGACAGCGTCGTCCCTCTCCAACAATGAACACGACAGGAGCTGGGAGGAGAATAGCGACAGAGCCCAAGACAACATTTTCAAATACAACCCCAACGACTACCCGGAGACTAACTTCCCACCCAAACCGGTAAGACCTTCCTACTGCTGAAGTCTCTCTCTTGCACAGGCCTTTCCTGTGCAAGAGCTATCTTTCCTTCCTTCTTCAGGCTCCCTTCTCTAATTTTGGTTGCCAACAAAAGAAAAAAACTATACTTCCTCTATGAACACTCACTATTCCTAAGATTGACTCGATGGGTTTTTCGGTAGGCTTAAACAGTGGGTACTTTTTCGGTAATTTTTTTTAAATGGTTAAACTTGCTTGGATACATTGCCAAGATGAGTAATTCATTCAAAATATTTATTAATTTCAGTTTATTTAAGCGAAGTATTCGAAATATTCCAAGATGTGTGTGGATTTTTTACCTGATGTAACATACAAAAAAATCAGACAAATATTCTTAGTTTTTGATATAGTTTATTTTATAGTCAGTTTTTCCAGCAAGTACAAATACTAAATGATAAATACCAAAGATTTAGACTATGAATGTTCTTGCTTCCTGGGGGGGGGGACTATTACATCTAGTTAATTTATAATCTTTTTTTTTTATCTGAATTGTTACCTACTGGAAAAAAAATTAAGTCATACCTTAAATGAAAATTTTTATGGGGTTTCTTTTTTTAAACATTTTTTCTTTCTGTTTTCTTTCCTATTATGTGCTAGAAAATGTTAAAATATTGTGTAAAATCTGAAATCACACCTGTGTATTAAAGTTGTTTGATATACTCTTTATTTTCCTTATAGCTGAAAAGATATCTCATTATCTGTTTAAAATGTTGTATATAAGTAATATGTGTTGAAAAATACATTCCATCTATTAAAAACTGAAGTTCTTTAACTAAAAATTTTATTGGTTTCCTTTTGAAAACAGATAATTGTATTTAGTTTTAAAATGCTATAATATTGTATAATATGAATCTTTAAATATACCTTTTCTGTTTAAAAATTGAAATCACTGGAAAACACAAACTGATATTGGTGTAAAATTTCCTCACAATGAAAAAGGGGGGAATCTTGTTCTGTTTATTACACAAAGATTCTTTTTTGTTTTTAAAGTATGCCTGGTCTTTTCCATCTTCTTTTTTCTGCACTTTGATACACTAACTGCACATTTTCTTCTGCATGTATAGCTTAGACTACTAACACTCGTCTGTTTACTAAGAACAAAATGTGTGTACCATTGCATTACTCAATAAAACATATATTTCACTATAAATATATACCAATGCTAACTCCAATGACCATGTTCTAGATTCCCATTTCCTTTTTTTTTCTTCCCCATGACCATTTTAAAGTTAAAAAAAATATATATGTTTTATAGAATTAACTTTTTGTTTTGTAATTTAGGAAAAACACTTTGCATTAAAAATTGTTTACTTTAATTTGTTGTACTTGCGAAAATCGTTTGCGAGAATAAATTCGAATCTTCTTCGAATTCATAAAATCATATCGTGTCGCCATCTAGGATACGTTACTGAAAATATTTTAATTTGATAAATATTTATTTTAATATATTTTATCAAAAAAAGAAATCGTGTATGTATTGTTTGAGATAAATTATCTATATTTTAATAATAAATTAAAACTTGATAAAGCGTTAAAAAACCACAGATGAAAATAAAAATTAAATTATTTTATAATTAATCTACTATTTTGCTCATTTGCATGATGAACACTAAAAATGAATGCAACCATTATTGTTCATCCCTTTTATTATTTATTCTTTTCGTGCACTTATCTTCCAATATTACCCTGTTTGCTTATGTACATTGAAGCAGTATTTCGAATTCGTTTGTTTGATTGTCTTACCTACTTCTGAAGAACAAAAAAAAAGTTCTATTAAGACATGTCACATCGTCTTTTGAATCATTTTTATTTTTCGTAGATAGTATGTTATAATTTCTTTTATGCAAAAATTGTTGTGATTGATAGTAAAGATATTTCTAAATTTGTTGTAAAAGTAGTTTTTTTTCCCATTGTAATTTTAAATTTTCTATCAATCTATTAATTTGATATATTGCTTTCTTTTTAGTCTGTTACATGTGTAAGATGCAGATCGTGATGAATCTTTAAAAAAAGGAAACATTTTGTCTTTTTTCCATCACTACACGCCTAAAACTGCTTTGCAAAATCACTTTTCTACGTAATTCCATTACAATCATAGAACAATCATGGATCTGAATTGCCTCTTCACAGCTTCTTTAATCTTTTAAAAAGTATTATTTTTTTATAAAAATTAAAGTAATTCTTCATGAAACTAGCTGCTGGTTCTGTGAATATTTTTTGGTTTATTTTAAAGTATCTCATTTCTATTATTATAGTAAACAGCACGATCTGCTTCTTGCATTCGTATATTTTCCAAATACTGCATATTTCGCTTCAGTGTACATTTTCGAGCTGCCTTCTCACATCACTGAGTACTCGGTACGCGGTTTGCGAATAAAATAATATTATATAATTATTAATAATACAGACGCAAAAAAATTATCGTTCAATAATCTTTAAACATACTCCAAAGTTATTAGATCGTTCATAAATGTAGACTTTGCAAATGAAAGATTCATTCAGTACAAGCTTAGGTTTTCAAGAATCGTTACTCTTCCAACGTCAAAAAAAATATTCATGTTCTGATTGTCGTGACTCATCTTTTCAGACTGCCTTTAACATCATACATTGCTTCGTTGTAATACTAATTATTTCCTGTTTTGTATAGTTACCTGAAAAGGCATCTTTTGTCTACATTGAGTTATTACGAGGGTATTTTTTTATTTCTACTACTTTTTTAGAAGAGGAAAAATTAGCTTTACTCTAACTGATTGTTAATTATAAATCTCTCTACTTTCGACTTGAAAAGCGATCAAAACATCTGGTCAATCAAGATGATCATAATGCCCCTATATAATTGATAATACCAACACTTCATGCCACATACCATTCAAACACCAATATTACACTCAAAGATGCGTAATGTTTAAAATAAGTGAAACGCACTTTATTTTAATTACAGGGTCTGGCAAAAAACCTCCCCACTTTCAAAAGGCAGTTAGTTACAAACAAACAAAGCATAATGTAGAAAAAAGTCTTTTATTTGTGAACAACAAATACGATGCCATTTTACATTAATTGGTTTTAAAAATTATGCCCGCTAAATGGCGTCCTCCAATGGTAACACATTGAAAAAGTAATTTCCGGTGGAATGGTAGCCACTGTCTGGGTGATTGCCTCCTTTAGTGCTTGCAGGGTTGTAGGGCGTTGTTCATACACTTGAGGGTTTTCTGCTGCCCAGTAGAGAAAATTTTGTTTATTCACAGTGCCTAACAAGTGTAAGTGGGCCTCATCAGACGAAATCAAAACAGTACTGAAGAACTTTCAGAAAAGACTTCGTCAGTGTGTCACCATTGGAGGACGCCATTTAGCGGACATAATTTTTAAAACCAATTAATGTAAAATGGCATCGTATTTGTTGTTCACAAATAAAAGACTTCTTTCTGTATCTTGTTTTATTTGCTTGTAACTGCCTTTTGAAACTGGAGGGTGTTTTTTTTTGCTTATTTTATCATTATAAAGTATACATATACACTCCTACCTATGTCTGTTTCCCCATAGATTTACGTCTGATAACTAATTTCAGAATCTTTCGAATTAAAGTGAATGATTTTTCTGTTATTGAGCAAACGTATTTGAAAGATGCATTGCCACTTTTCCCCGTTGACCACCCTCTCTTTCTTTGTCAAGTATAGTCCCAAGTGAGAAGGCACCTCTGAAAGCAAAAAAGGGGCCGATCCTCAACCCTCCCGTGTGACAGGTTTCACTTTTCTTCCTCACACAGGCATGAGTGAGGTTAGACAGACTCTCCAACCCTTTGAACCAACTTCTGGACTAACCAACAACCGTCCTCACTTCTACTTCAACTACCAACATCACAATCAACTTGAGACTCAGTTTCCAAGAGCATCTTCTCCTACACAACCTTCTTCTTCACAAACCCTGCAACCTTCCTATATTATTAACAACAAGCCTGCCGCCAGCGTTGACTCCAGAGGCTCTCCGTCGCGGACTCCAGACCTCACCGAATGCGTTTGGGGTCTGTTCTCTCTTTCTCTTTAACTCCATTTCACTTTTCTGCTTTGCACATACACCCCACCCCACCTTCTGTACATACTGCATGCTTTTTTCTGTTATTTATCTCTTATTTATCTCTTGCATGGGTACATTTCGTAGAAGAAATAGTTCAACCAGAATGTGAATGCTCTTTCTTGCATGCATTTTTTTCTCCCATTCTATTTGGTCTTTATTTTCATCGAATCTTATCTGAAAAACTTTCGTCAACATTAATAATTCGCCAAAGAATCGTTTAATAGAATAAGTTTATATTTAAGTATATTCTTTCAAAAGTTTCCAAATGATTTTATGGGTGCATTGAAGGTACAGAATTGTGTGGGACATGTGCACTCCCATCCATTACCGAAGTTAATAAGTACAATTAAAACTAATAGAAAGTTTTGAAAAGGTAATGAATTACCACACGATTTATTTCTGCCTGTTCGGTAAGCTATTTTGGAATAAATATTACTACTGCAACCTTCGGTACAAGTATGAATTTGAACTTTTATTTTTTGCTTTTTTATCTACTAGCTCTTAAGATATTCATCAAACATCAAATAAAAACATTAATATCTTCTTTTTTAATATATATTAGAATATCTATATACCTAGGTATAAACTTGCTGCATGCAATACTTATTTTAGAAAATATCTAAGTATTTTCTACGAACTTAAGAATGGTAGCTAGGAATTTTCATTATCCCGAAACTTGATGGTTATAGATCAGAATTTTTGAAAGTATTTCTAAAATCTAATTGTATCACTTTTCAATTTTTTCCAGGAAAGCCAAGTTAACAATGGCTACATCCCGTACGTGGATTACACTCGTGATTACACCCCTCCAGCCGTCCCACCCACAGGTGGCGTCCGAGACAGCGGCCTCTATGGCAGTCCACCCCAGTCACTGAGCGATCTCTCTCATACGGTGGATCCCCGTTACAGAGCAGGATACGCCAATCCATATCTGCGAAATTCTGCATCAAATCTGCCACTTCCGCCACAGGGTGGCGTCTTCGTCACTTCGACGTGGGGTGGTCACCATACCCCGAGCCCGACGTCTCCAGCAGCTACGGGGCAACAGCCCAGCTCGCAGGGTCCAAACCCAGCACAAAACCGATACATCACGGCCCAGCAGGGACAAACACACCTGAAGCCGGGAACGTTGGCCACGCACGTCTGACGCTAGGCTCTGTCGTCTGGGATGATCTTGGCAACTTTTTTTTCTCTCTTGTTAAATGTTGCTTTCCAATTACTCGAAAAAGAGGAAATGAGAAAGAAAGAAAAAAAACATTGTTGTACATCTTCTCCCTCTGTACTACCGTTTTGTTTAACTGGTTGGTACCAGTGGGCTTCCAATCATAGCCAACCTCACCACAAGTCGACGGATTCTATCTTCTCGTGACTCTCTTCATCAACTTAAGTGTGGAATGATACGTAGTTGTTGGACGCCTGCATTTCATTTACGACCACCTTCAAACAAAAAAGAAAGGTTCGTCCCCAACTATTATTCAAAATAAGAACATCCATTTAATGTTTCATTTCGTTTTGTGTGTGTCTTAAAAGAGGAGCTTGTTTGCTGTCCGGATTCTCCGAGTGAAAAAAAAACTGCCTTGTGTATATCAAAAAGAAGTTGCTAAGTTCTGTACAAATACTCCCCCTAAAAAGACTGATTAGAACTCGGATGCCGCAGAATTAAAAACCTGTTATGTATTTAACTATATACAAATTTCTTTTACGATTGTTGAACTTTTGTGAGGACTTAACAGTGGAGCCACTTTGAGGTTCCCAATCCCTTCATCCTAAAGGCTGGTATGGAACATTGTTCACTTTGATGAACGCTTTCGGAATACACCAGTCTCTTGGATATTCGTATTAGTCACACAATTACAACAACCTTGAAGAATGTGCTCCTGGATCTTTAACTGACAAAGTACTACATGCCACCTACTTGATACTGGAACTAGACTTGATGATTCCAGTGAATTTGTGCCACTTTGAACTTTAGTGTTATGTTCTTCTCCCTCCCGCCACCATGTCCCTTGATAAATGTATTGGGGAAATTGTTTTAAGATTATAAGAGACTTATAAACTTATAAGAAGAAAAAAATACGTGTATAAAAAATAAAAATTTAAAAAAAAATCGAAAGGTGCTTATTACCATTTTTCTGCTGCCTGAATGTAGAAAATACCTACCCAATATGCATGGTGTTTTACGTATCAGTCATTTTTTTTTTCATCGTCACTTTCATCATTTGAAGTATCAAGGATTCTAATTATTGCAGAAACAACAGCTCGAGGAGTTACTGAATGATCGTTTGTATCTGTGTCTTTTTATCTTTCCTATGAAAATTGTGGCCCTTACTTCAATGAACTATATATATGACAAAAAGTAAATATGGAATGCAACAGAACACGAGGCTTTTGAATCTCGTTTGAAAAACCTAAACTTCAGTATTGAAATCCTTTTTCCAAAGATCGTCTGTACTATTTCTATGCTCTTGTTTTTAGAAGCCTCATTTCATCAATATCGTTTCGAAACTTCTGCTCACCATTTTTTGGCTGTGATTGTAACTGTTATTGAATATATAACCCTCGTGTTTGCAAAATGCTTGCTTTTTTGCTCATGTCTCTTTTTTACTTTGATCTTCCTTCAGTCTGCATGCTGTTTAAATAATTATTCTTGACTTCGAAGACAGTATAAAATAAACTTGCATCAAGTGTAATTTGCTGCCCTCTCCTGCATTATTCATTGATATCATTGTTTTTATTTATGTTTATGTTCTTTTTTTGTTTATGCTGTTTGTAACGTACGTTGAAGCTACTTCAGCACGGTCTGTGAAATATTAGTTTGAAAAGAAAGAGTTTAATTGTTTCTATATGATTTCAAAATCGCTAAAGAACATTTTAAAATTTTTATTCTATAAAAATTACTTGCATTGAGACTACATCTTTGCAACATGTTCCTGAATAGTTTCTTATATTTATGAATCCAAGTAAAATTAATGAATAATGAATTTATAAAATAAGAGGAAAACACAATACAGTGCCTTTCTAAATGACTTTTAATTCAAAATAGTTAGTACATTATATATATGTATAATAATGTATTTGTAAATTAATATACAAAATATTTAATTTTTGTTGATTTGTTAAAATAATTATAAAAATTTCTACAAAATTTAAAATATTTAAAAAACTTTGTAAGAGCATGCATTTGTTGTTATTTTTGTACATTTATAATTCCAATTGATTGAAGAATTATTCTTCGGTATTAAATAAGCAAATTTTCCTTTGATTTTTAATAAATTAATATATTTTATTCAAAATCACTGATAATTAAAATGTCTGATGCAAATTTATTTATTTTAAAAATTAAGAAAATTTGGCAAATGAAATTTTTTTTTTAATTTCAATGAACTGTTTTTTTTTCTTCTGGTTCGAGTATTTTATGCAAAATACTTACAAAAGGAAATATATCGTCTGTCTGAAAAGATGAGAGGAATCTTCATTAAATAATTATGAAGATTTTTTTCGAATACTTTTTGCGAAAGGAATTTATTTTCTTTAAAATATCACTTGTGTTTTCTTCATCATATTTATACACATATGTAAAGTCATATGAATAAATTCTACGCTAAAAACAAGACCTTTTTTCAATCTTTTATTAAATTTCTCTCTTTACATGTTTATTTTTAAAATAAATAATTTATTTTTTGAAAATACTGTTTATAAAAAAAATTGCACATTCAGAATTATCGATTTGAACCATTCGAACTTATATTTAAAAAATCGTCTGCGAAAAAACTTTTTTTCAAATTAATTATTCATTCAAATGATCTTAACAACGAATATTTTTTTAAGTTCACTTAGTTTTGCTACTTTTTTCCAATCGTTAACTACTTAATAAATGTCAAATTAATTTATGTAAATTCTAAATAAGTAATTATTTATCATACAACTAAACTTTACCATGTAGAGAAGTTGCTTCATCGTATCATATCCAAAGATGTGTGTCTTGCATTTGATTTTATTGTATTTATATCGATTAGGCGACTAAGTAGAGATCTTTCACACCTTCGAATCTTCCGATTGTCTTCTCCACTGATCATTAGTGGAGATTTCTGTCCATATCCTTTCTTCCCCCCTCTCCTGACCTAGTATATAGTGCCAGTCATATTGTAAATATGTGTATAAGAGGACAAAAAAGAAGTGTATGCTACCGTTTCTGTTAGTATTTATGACGGTGGATATCCAGACAGAACTGACATTGCCATCATATATTTTTCACTGTGAAGGATGTAAGCAATAAAGTTTCCTGAATTAAATGTTTTTGTTATGAGTTTGTCTTGTTTTATTTCTTTGTTGTGTTTCCTGTGTATCCATTTTTACAGCATACTTTGAAACATTATACTTTAGGACGACATTTTCAGGTAACGACTTCGAGACAACTTCTTATTGCCTAGGATGCCAACCAGGGATGTGTTAAAGCAGGGACCAACTAGGTCCAAAACCTTGGCCTCGATGGGGACCTAACCTCATTCTCGACTCAGCCTCAATAAGATAGTGATCCGAATAACTTTAATGGTCAGATGTTGTTCCAGTACATATTTTTTGAAAAATTTCAATCTCTATATGTCAATTGACTAGACCTCACTGTTATAGAAAGGTCGTCATCCGTGTCTAGGCCTTAGCCTACCACCAAATGCAATCATTACTCATTTATTTGGTACACATTTATTTGTTATGGGTAGCCGTTTATACGAGGGTTTGACGTACTTTATGTACTGTCTACTTATAAGCCTAACATGTGAGGTCTACTTTTGCATAGAGGACCAGGCCCTCAAGAAGTCTTAGACGTCCCTGATGCCAGCTACGAGTTTTCTCCTATTTTGTTTACTCGCCACATTAATGCAGCTGCCATGAAATCGATGCAGTATGAATAGATAGCCTTAGAAAGGAAATAAAATCATAATTTAATTTAATTGGTTTTTACACGCACATATACAGCGGATTGCTGAAAAAACCATGGCAGTCAACGTATTGTTGCGACAGATGGCGCTACTAACTACTCGCTTTACTTGCGACAGATGGCGCTACTAACTACTCCATCGAAATACAAATATAATATGGAAGAGTTTATAAAGTTAAAGTTAAAGAGAGAATAGAAAAATTGTCAAACGACTATTTATTAGGATTAACCACCGCATTAGAAAAAACTTTTCTAGTTATGAATGCCAACATTATGGCCTGTTGCCAACCTGTCAAAGCAAAAGTTATAGAAGAAATTGCTTCCAAATTTACAAAACCAGCATATAAAATTTTAAAAATTAACACCAAAATAATATTTATAATCATTTATTTTAAAAATTATTTACATTTTAATCTGTTACAAAGCTCTCGAAGTAAACGGGTAAAAAATGAACTGAGAAAATAACGTTTAAGTTGCAGGCCAGGCCCAAATACTTCTAAAAAAATTAACTGTTATGAAATAAAACATTATTCTCGCCTTCGACAAGACTGAAGTATTTACATTTTGTGTCATTAACTGATTCAAACTCTTATTCCACAAGAAAACATAGAATAAAGTTTATTATTATTGCTTTATGGTATAGTTTTCCAATAAATGTTGTATAGTAAAAAGGTTTAAGGTTTGGAAGAGCATATCATAAATATAAATTCGTTTTATATTCAACGCGGTGGGTGAAAAGCCAAATTTATTTATAAAAATAACTTTTGAAAAAAATTTAAGAGATTTTTCAAAAATACTGTTCAAGTTCATAAAAAAAGTACAGTCTAAAAAAAAGTATTATTGAACTGAGAAAGATTTCCTAAGATATTTTAAAAGAACCATAGTTTTTTTAATTTTTCAAACATATACTACTTAAATTTAAATACATTTTCTAACTCGTTTGTTTTAATAGAAATATTGGTGTAGGAGTGAACATTTAAATTCAATAAAGCAATTCAAACGCTGAAAAAAATATTTCTTTCAATGGAACAAAATCATTCTTTTTCTGTTTCACTTCATTTTTTTCTCACAGCTAATTAAATCTATTTCAACAAGAAAAAGAATATTATATATATATATATATATATATATATATTACTGCACTGAAAGAACTAGAATTTGCCAAAGAAATGTATTCATTTTTATCAGTTTTATAATACAATTTTAGAATTATTACTATTCTTATTTAAATTAAAACAATTCATAAAGAAATATATTATATTTTTAGATCAATATGAGAAATACACAAATTTCTGTTAGTTTTCATATTAACTTTTTATTATTTTGTTATGATCTTACAAATTAAAATCAAAAACCTCAGAAATTCTTTTTGTAAATTATTGAGCAGTTCAATTAGAAATGCCTCTAAAATAAAATCTTATCCCATAAAAATCCACTAATTACGCTTCCAAAACTTATTTCATTAAGTACTAACGTCTCTAATGAAAACAATAACATTCGCAAACACGGGTACAGTCAATTTGTTTCAACATATTCCCAATACTACACTTTTTTTCCCTCTCTACTTAAACAATGAATAGAACGGAATCCGACGAAATTTTTCATCGCAACTCCTAAATAAGCCTGTCAATACAGCAGGTAATTATGGCTTTCTTAATAACCCAGTAGTTCTATTAGCTCCATTACGACTTCTGCTGGAAACATAAAATGCATGTTCCCGGAGTTACACCCATATTTCCTGAGGCACAGGCACTTTAATTAGTGGTAAAGAAGAAGATGGCGAACCGTTCTTCAAGAATTCGTGCAAATAACTCCGCAAAAAAAAAACTGGATATTGCTGCGAGACAATTCTTTTCCTTAATTGATACTTAATTACTTGCATAATTCTTTAATTTAACCGGATTCTTGTATTGATTATTTCTTCTTCTGCAAGAAAGGTAAATGCATGGTAAAAGAAAATGGCGCTGGGATGTTTTTTCTAGAATTCTAAATAAGAAATTCGCTCTGATCTTATTATTTTATGCACAAAAGAAGAAAATTGTGTTTTTTTTTTTAAGAAAAAAAAATCTTTATGAGTTGTATATTTGTAAGGATAACATCAAACCCATTTATCTGAGTTTTTACCTTGTAACATCTTTCTGAACATAAATGAAATGAAAGTACAAGTATATATATTTTCAATCGAGCTTAGAATTTGTTGAAAACTGGATTGCCACTTGTCGACCTCCTTTTATTTAAGAAACAAAAACTTCAAAGAAAAACATTCAATAGTTTTAAGAATGCTTAGTTTATAAATGACAGATCGAATTATCAACAAAATTGAAACAAGTAACCAATTTGATATTATCATGCAATCGTGCAGCAATTTTATAACCACTATTCTTTCAAATTTAATAATGTATGAATAATAATGGATATATTATAATGCGAAATGTTTTTATTACTTCGAAAGAAATTTTTATATGCATATGTAAAATCAAAATATAGAATAAATTTGTAGAAATCTAGTAATTAATATACTTTAGTATTTATCATATCAAAATTTTATGAACAAAGCCTTAATTCGAGAGTAAACTTATTTTGTCATCATAACTTCGTATACATAGAAATAATATATGTAAACATATTGTATAGGAATAATATTTTTCAAAATGTAGGGAAATAATGTGTTACAAAATTATAAAATGAGATAGAAATATTAGGATTGTACAAGAAGTCTAGATGATTTTCATCGAAATACCAGTTTGAGATTTATATATATTTGATGAATCATCTATTTTGTAAAATTTATCTAAAAATGTATATATAGAAAGAAAAGGGACTCACTCATCATCAGATCCCTGGAACTATTAAGCCTAAAGACTTGAAATTTGGTAAGCATGTTTATTTTGTTAAGTTGTTATCCTCTAAGAATGAATTTTGTGGAAATCGACTTCAAATGGATGTTGTGAGAGGTTAAAGGGGCGTTATGGATAAAAATTCTCGTTTTTGAACTATAAGATCTACAGATTTGAAATTGATGAAAGGCGTGCTTTTCAATACAATCAAGAGCTTAATGTGTGTTAGGGCTCAGATATCAATAACTTAAAAATAGTACAGTCATACATAAAATACCCAACTAAGAGGAAAGTATAACATAGTATGATATATAAGTACACCTAACTCTTTTTTACACGACAGTTCCCCGAAACACCGTATAAAAAAAGACGAGATTTCCATAATAAAGAAAATGACGCGTTTAATGTTAGCCAAGAACCGTATAAAAGATGAAATAAAAAATGTTATTTAACTCGAAAAACCGTGTTAAAAACTGCTGAAAAATCAGCAGTATTTTATACATCTGCATTTGCATTTATGCATATTTAACTTTAATGACTTTAACGTTTCCATTAAGGTATAAAATCCAGAACATGAGCACATGTTGCTCAAAACAAAGGTTGATAAATAATACAGGGCCGCTTTTCCGCTTAGGCAAATGCCTAGGGCGAAAAAGGGGGGATTTAAATTACAGGGAACGTACCACCGCCTAGAAAGTCAAAAAAAAATCATTTCTGCCCTTAAAGAGAGTAAAGACTGAAAAATGAGATCTATTATGGAAAGTTTGATGTGGCTATGCACTCTTCTCTCGCTCTCAAAATAACGTTACCATGGAAATTGATTACAATGATGTTATTAATGATTTTTCAGTGATCAAAGCTTGAAGAAAACCTTTGTTGTACCAGTACAATGACAGTGACTCAACAAAGAATAAGAATGTGTAAAAGTAAAAGATAGTAATGCGATAAGCTATGAAAAAGATGATAATTACCGAGTTGAAAACAGTTCGTACAATAATGTGTATTCTATACTGTAATTGCAAACGATTTCATTGATTTACTGTGCTAATTTACAAAAGAATGTAGGGTGATCCGAGATGCCGCAAGGTAAGAAACGAAAAGGAGTGGCCAAACCGTGGAATTATCCTTTCCTTACGGTTGCCAGTCCGGGACATGATGGGTCCATACAGGGGGTGGATGACAAAAACTCTCCTAAAAACAACAAAAAAAAAGAACGGGAAAAGAGTAAGAAAATTAAGGTAAAATCCCTCCCGAACCAAAATTGACAAGGTAAGAGCTGAAGGAGAAGGGAAACTCTGAAAATAGTGGGGGATGGGGGGAGCGGAACAATTTCAAATGCCTAGGAAACCGGGGTGGTTAAAAAAACGGCCCTGAAATAATAATTAATTATTCGTCTCTGTTAGTTGATAAGAACCGAGAGAATCATACTCACACGCCTTAATAACCACCTTACAGAGAATGACATTATCATTCCCCAGCAGCATGGCTTTCGAGCCAATCTCTCCACATCTCACCAACTGCTGCGCGTGGTTGAATACATAAAAACAGGTTTTCAGAACGGGAAATCGACTGGAGCGGTTTTCCTCGATATACAAAAAGCTTTTGACAGAGTATGGCATGTGGGAATGCTATACAAACTAATTAAAATTAACACCCCTCCTCACCTAATTAAATTAATCAACTCATACCTCACTAACCGTACTTTTGCGGTACGCATCAACAATATCCACCCCTCTAACCGAAATATCAATGCAGGCCTACCTCAGGGCTCTCTTTTAGCCCCAACTCTATTTAATATTTACGTAAATGACATCCCTAGAACCAGCCAAACCACTATTTGCATGTATGCAGACGACACGGCAATTCTGGCACAAAACAAAGATCTCAAACTCATCACCCACATACTTCACAAACACATCGCGAGACTTGAAGATTGGTTCTCAACTTGGAAAATACAATGTGAACAAAACCGAGGCCGTCTTCTTCTCGCACCACATCAAGATAGAACCACCCGACTTATTTCTACATAACACACACATACCCTGGTCTAAAAACACAAAATATCTAGGAATTATCCTAGACAAAAGACTCACCTTCAAACAACATATTACACAAATTAGGAAAAATTTCAATATTTCCGTGGCTAAAGTCTACCCCTTAATTTCCCGGAAATCATTTTTATCTCGTAGAAATAAAATGCTTATTTATTCACTGATTCTCAGACCAACTCTGTTATATGCGTGCCCGATCTGGGGACACGCCGCACATACCAATATTAACCATATCGAAATAGCCCAAAATAAAATTATCAGAATGTTTACTAAAGCAGACTGGTATATGAGAAACTCCGACTAGCTCTAAATTTAAGAACCATCAAAGATCTAATTAAAAATATCTCCATTAGCTTTTTTTAATAAAATCGACTCCCATGATAACCGCGCAATTAAACGCATTGAAAATTACCAGCTTAACCCATTATTCAATAGACCAAGAAACATTCTGCTTTAGTAAAACTTCTAGTAAAAAATCTCTTTTACTAACCCATCTCCACATCAAAATTTTTTCATTCTCCCCATTCCACCAACTTCTTCAGTAACCGAACTCGCCCTCCTCCAATAGGAGAAGAGCAGCTCGACCAATATTTTCTCTTGTTCTGGTACCGCACCCAGCTCATTCACTCCAAAGTTCTCGCTACCCAATGCATCCACGCCCAGCTCCATCTGATTGGTCGTTCACCGAGGCAAGCTAATCCAGATAAAAAGGCACCCTTCCTGAGCAACCCTCAGATCGCCCTCCCTTCCAACTCACACTTTTTGATGACTACATACAGTGGGTTCCGGTGGTAAAGTACATGGGCTTACACTTAGATAGTAGACTAACCTTCAGAAAACACATCGACTATCTCGCAGATAAGTTCTGGGGAAGAATTCATTTAGCTATCTCCCTGGTTGGGAGAAAGTCTCCTCTCTCCCTAGGAAATAAAATTATACTTTACAGGCAATTTTGCGCCCAGTGATTACTTATGCCGCCCCTGTTTGGGGAGCTGCAGCCGCCACCCACATGAAAAAAATTCAAATTGTTCAAAATAAAATACTTCGCGTCATGACTAACGCACCTTGGTACGTTAGAAACGATGTGATACACAACGATTTACACATGGAGCCGATTTCTAGTTTCATCACTAAGCCAGGAATGTTTTTAGATCCATTGAAAATCACGATACCCCATAATAAAAGCACAAACATTATTTATGTATCCACATCCTAAATTAAAATATGCTTATGCCACACTAAGAGGGCCTTGCCTCTTAAACTCCTTAATTACTACATAAACACTAATTTATACATCTACAATCAATGCTCTAATGCGCTGAACTGACTCGTGGTGGACTATCACTGCTTCCCGCTCATGACTGATTGTTTTCTTTTGTATGGCGATCGTTGACCTTCCTGATTCTTCCTCCACTTGCACGCCAGCACACTTTTAGGTGTGTCGCTCGGATGCCTTCCGTCATCCCCCCCCCCCCTGCAGCGGGGTTGTTGATTTTTTATTCCTTCTCATGGTTTCACTTTTCTCTCATACTGAGTAAAAGCGCTTCGCGCTGAGGCTCGATAATTCTAATTTTAGTTAGTTAACCCTCAGATCGAGGGAGAACTGCACGCGCGGTACCCGTGCTGGCCGTTTCTTCCTCTCCCCAATAATTCAGATTCACTGTCAGTGATGGTCCGGAGCGGCTCGCCGCTCCGGCTCATGATTGACAGTACTTTCTCACTCATCACAACACCCACACACTTCACTAATACTATTTAAATTACACAAATTATTTAAATTTCACACTCACCAATATTCTCTTAATCATCAAGTATTTTTATTTAATTCCACTATTTTTCTTCTTTATCTTCATGTAAATTTCTTAAATTTTAAAACTCTCACAGTACTGGGCTAAGATTTGAAAAATAAGCCAACTAAAGCTTTTACTCACCCAAGTGATTGGAGGTTAAGTTTCCCTACGGGAAACAGGCACTCCTGCAAAATTCTACCAATTCTACCTTACATGAGAGCTTTAAAAAATAGACAGTGTATAGAATGCGTTGTCAAATACTCGTTCAAACGGTAATTTGAAACAAATGTGCACAACTCACAACACACAACTCAAAAACCTAGACACAAAACAGTTCGACTAGTGACCGCATTTCAACTAAATGAGTTGAATGATTGTTTATGGTATTAGGTTTAGACATGGACAACGGTCAGCACATATTAATATAGTCTTATCACTTTTGCCAGTTGACATACAGTTTGAAACTCTTTGTATTTCGGAGAATATGATCGAGAATAAAATTTGATCTTTAAAATTATCTGAATCACGATCTTATTAAGGCTGGGTCGAGAACTAAACGAGGCCCCCACCGAGAGCGAGGAGCTGGGGTCGAGCTCAGTTTACCCATACCAACTGGGTCCGAGCCTGCTTGAATCCATTGAAAATGTTCGTCCTGTAATGACATTTAGCAAGGATGCTTTCTGAAATAGTTAGTTGTATTTTTTTTAACAAAAATCTGTTATTATTTGTTCTTTTGGGATTACTATATTTTTTTATATAATTATTGTTTCTCAACTAAACAAATCTTGGATATTTAAAGTGCTTTCTGCATTTGGATCAATGTTTAAAATTAATTTATTTGTACAGATATCCAAAAGTCTCTCTTAAAAATTAAAACTAGCAGTTCGATGTTGATTTTTTTTATTCTCCTATCAACGATCCTAAATCATCTATAAGTAAATCAGTCATCTAAAAAATAATAAAGCAGCTCTTCTTAGACCTTGCTATTTTAAAACCATGTAAAAAAACCAGAATAAAAAAATTGGGTGTTTATTTCACAATATAATACAAAGATTTATTACACATTACATTGGTTTACAGATATCACATACACCAAAGAAAATTTATTGTGACTTTCTCTCTCCTAGAACTATAAGTAAGCCCTAAAATAAACCCATAGCGCATGCGCAAGGGGATCCCCGGAGAGTGATAGTGTTGACCAACAAAATAATGCATCATTTCATGAGGTCCGGGTCTTCAGAGAGTGATTCGAGGAACATTCTGCTGGATTGTTGAATTTCAACTAACATGAATCCTGTCGAACATTTGTGGTTTCATCTGGAAACCCGAATTCATGCTGTCACGCTACCATCACCCAATGTACGGGAATTACAGGAGCAGTTGGTAAGCGCATGACCACAGATGCCTCGAAGTACCTATTAATACCTTGTCGAGTCAATGACTCGCCGGTTGCTGACAGTTATGAGGGCGAGAGATGGTCCTACACAATACTAAACAGATGATCATAATATAATAGCTGTTCAATGTATAATGCATAGGATCATGTTCCATGTATATTATATGTATCAAAATATTTTGCTACAAAAAAATACTCACATGCAGTTTTCTTGTTAAAACTGTCACAAAAAGAAATGGTTTTCAAAAAAAATATGTTCGGCATTATTGGTAAGTATCTTACTAACTACGAATAGGTTAAAATTGTTCCAGAGCAGAGATTTTTAAATCAAGGAGTACACTTAAACCTGTTTTTGTGAGGTGGATAGGGACCGCATAAAAGAAAACGCATAAAAAAAAATTGCACGAAACTTCACGAATAGCTATAAAATATAGTTTTCGGAACACAATTTTAAAAAAAATTTATGCGGTGGATAGGGACCGCATAAAAAAAGTCTCACGTTTAAAATAACTCAAAACCTTACGAAATAACTAGTACATACCTGGAATTTCGCCAAACGTTTTGGAATCTGATTTAAAAAATACACTTGCGAACATTTTTAAATATTTTATTTACATATTATGTGATTATTTTACACATACAAAACTTTTCAGAATGTATAAACATTATCCTTCGCAGTCTGACAATTTACGCGAACTTTCCTGTGATAAACTGGTTCAAAATCGCTTTCGTCACTTGAAGATACTATCTCGCACTCGTTTAGAGTTGACTTTTTTTCAGGTACCATATAGTCAGTGATTAGTTTTTGCGACGACTGTTGTTTCACTAGACGCTTGTATATGTCCCGGTAGCCAGATATGCACGACTGAAGCTCCTTTTGGAATTTTGAAGTTCTTTCAGAATTGGCATCGATTGTAAGAAAATGACATTCTAATTTATGACATAGTTCGAGTCCTGCATAGATTTTATCTGCTGTCATATGATCAGGTTCTCTTTGAAACAGAGAGCTTTCTCTGAGAGAGAGCTTGCATATGACATAACTATTTTGTATTTTTTTAAATGTCGAATAGAGAGTTTTGGAAATGGACTACTCATATAAAAAATCGAAAAAACTAAATGACCGATCAATCCTGCTGATTTTTTTACTGATAACTTCGTCAATTATGTTCAATTTGAGTGAAATTTTTATTTACCGCACAAAAAAAAAAATCGCACAAAAAAAGACCGCACAAAAACAGGTTTGAGTGTATACCTCCCAGGGATGTGAGACGAAATATTTCAAAATGAATAAATACCTTTAAGGGCTTAACACACACTTACTTTATGTTATATGTACAATAGTACACTGGCATTTAAAAGTTAGGTGCAACGTGTTTTTCTAAACCCACCATTACAAAAATAGCAGCTACAAAAAAAAATTCGTAGTTTATATAAATGTTTCTAATGAACTTTCTACTACGGCAAAGGCAAAAAAGGGAACTTCCATATAGGATTTGGAGAAAAAATTTACCAAAAATTTAATTTTCGCAAATTCATGTGTACATTTTGTGCAGGATTTTGCAGATCAATAGTTGTTGGTAATTTCGTTAACAATATCCAAGAAAGTAGCAAAATCTAAGAGAAGTCGTTTATCCGATTCATTAAAGTGGCAGGAATTTAGATGGAAGGTAATAGGGTAGTTGTCACAAGCTAAGATGCTTCTAAACGTCTCAATGTGACTCCTAGTTTGGTCCAAGTACTGTGGGATAAGCTTAAATCTGAAGATTCTGCGTCTAGAAGATTATTCAAAGTCGATCGAGCACAACACATGTGAAAGACCATTTTCTAGCTGTTTTGGCTTAACCCAGTGTTTCTCAAACTGTGGGGCGTGACCCCTATGGGGCGTGATATTCCTACATGGGAACGCGAGCATATCGAAAAGTCAAAAATAAAAGATTTAAGAGAGATATGTAGTAATTTACTTAAAGGAAGCAAAACAAAGTACACATTTCGACACAATAAAAATTAAATACACATTTACACTGATATAATATACACTGAAGTGTTACTGAATTAGGGATAGCAAGGGCAATGCAAATTGTGTAGCCCTGCGCATCATTTATGCGCAAGTGAGGGGCGTTGTGGTAACTGCATATGTAGCGTATACTGCGGTTGCTCTGAGTTAGTTGTTGGAATTGCCAGTATGGGTAAACTGCCTGGTTTAAACGCCTTCGATCAGGGACAAATCGTAGGGGCGCGACGCATGGGTCATTCAATTTCCGAAATCATGACAGCTAGGATTTTCAAGGTCAACAATGTCAAGAGTATACAAAGAATACATGCATATTGGACAAAAAACTAGCGATAGGGCAAACTGCTGAGGACAATTAGCCTTGTCAGAGGGGGGGGGAGAAACGGCTCAGGCGTATTGTACGTAGCAAGTAAAGCCAAACAAGAGCTCAAATAACCACTCAGTTGAATGAAGATGCCTGTCGTACAATCAGTAAACGTACTGTTCAACGCTCGCTTCACCGTATGGGTTTCGCGAGTCGTCGACCTGCGAGAGTACCATTGCTCAATGCTCGCCATCGGGCGACTACTTAACGCCGACGGGAGGCTGAGAATATGGCGTCTGGTTCATGAAGTCATGGATCCTGCATGCCAGGTTGGAGTGGTACAAGGGCATGGTGGTTCAGTCATGGTCTGGAGTGTTTCTGGGACACTGTTAAGGATCTTTGGTGCGTGTACCAACCTCCCTCAAATCAATTTGGTGCGTAGAGTTGCCTCCGTCCGTTTATGCTGTTTTGTTATACGCACGGTAATGAAGTTTTTCAGCAAGACAACTGAGCCTCTCACAAGTCTCGGTTGGCTACTGGCTGGTTGGATGAGCATTCCTCTGACTTTTCTGACACAAATTTGTAATGCTCTCGCCTGAACACCTAAAGGTGCGGGAGGATTGGAAGGAACACTAGCCACATTTCAACAAATCTATCTAATTTATTCACGATATTAATCACAACTCAAATGTAATCGATCCAGTCTAAGAGATGCATTAAATTAATAACTATACCAACAATTAACGAGGTACACGAGATATGAGGAGACTTTAATACTAAAAACACTTACTCAAGGCAATAGTTCTGACTTCCTAGCTATTTAATCTAGATTCATTCTACCTCCAGTGACAATTTGCATTCTCAAGTAATTGAATTATCAAATATTAGATATCCAAGATTCACATTCAAGTTGATTAATCTTTGCTCCGATAGCAGTATGTCCTATCTCTCTTCTCTAACTTGAAAAGCTTGACTATATATAATAGTCTTAATTAACATAATTGCGTCTTTTTCTTCGAAGAGGAGTTTTATAATAAAATAATTTTTAAAGACCAGAAATTCCTATTAGTAGAAGGAGCTCGGATAAAACAGTCACAAATTGGCCACCTAGAAGCCCAGCCTTAAATCTTATTGAGCATCTTTGGGATGTTTTGGAACAAGGCATGAAAAGCCATCACACATCACCAACGAATCTTACTGAATTATGGACAGCTTTAGCCAATATTTGGCAAGTCATTCCTGTGGAACGTTTCCAGAAACTTGTTGAAGCTGTCGTGTGGTAGCCGTTATTAAGGAGAGAGCCGTTATTAACTGAGATGGAGTATTGAAGAAATTCTTTAAATAATTTATCTATCTTTAATCTATGAAACTCAGACAAAAAATAATTACAGAATCGGAAAGATCATTTTTTTAATGTATCTTACCCATCAAAAAGGAATCCGCTAGGAAAACAATAAGAGAAAAATATTATCTAGAAATGCAATATATTTTCGATTAAAAAAAATAATTTTACAATAAAATGAAGTAATTTTTTAAAGAAATTTCCTAATGTTAAGCCTACGAGTAATTTAAATATACCTCATTTTATCACCAGTAATCTAAACACACACTACGACATGTATCCTTAAATTTAATTACAAATAGAATCTGTTAATTTTATTTGAATTTAATTATTGATTTTTTCAAAATCAAGTTTCTAAAGATGATCTGAGCAATTAAAAAAAAATAGATTCTTACGTAGAAGATATTCAATGTCCAGCAAAAAATTATCATTATTTGATAAAACTTTCTTTTTTGATTACAAAATGCGTTTTTAGTCTTAAGCATTTTATTGATTAATACAAATATTTAAACGCCTTTTGAAGTTTTTAATAAACAATTCAAATTTTCTTCTAATATGTTAGAGAAATACATCCCTTATCTTCAAAATATTTCAAATAAATAATATATTCTTTAAGTTTTTCAAAAATAGTCAAAATTTTAATTAAACATTTAATAACTTTGTCACTTATGAAGATAATCTCACTAAACCTTTTTTTTCGTGTGTAGAACAATGTTAGCCAAAATCTGCATGAAGATTGAAAAAATTGCTTAAAAATTACGGATTTCAAAAAATTGTGTTTTTAGTCTAATACCATTTTGCGAGAATTAATTCAGCTAAACCAGGGATGGCGAACCAGCGTTCAATGAGTTGAACAGGCTGAGAAACCTGTCCAGCGATAACTAAAAAGTAAAAAATAAATTAAATGTAAAAAAACTTTTTTAAGAACAAGCTTTTATTTAAACGCGCTAAAAAGAATAAAATAAACTTTTCCTTTAAAACTTTTTTTACTATCAACTTATAACGTCATTACACAATTTATATGATATAAAAGCTTGTCGTGAGATTTACCTGTGTAGATAAACAAGTAAAATAAATAACTTTACCTCAATGATTTTAATTTTTAAAAATTCAAACTAAGTAAATACGAGTACTTAAATATTGCGACAAGCTTTTATATCATATAAATTGTGTAATGACGTTATAAGTTGATAGTAAAAAAAGTTTTAAAGGAAAAGTTTATTTTATTCTTTTTAGCGCGTTTAAATAAAAGCTTGTTCTTAAAAAAGTTTTTTTACTTTTAATTTATTTAGAAATGATATCGATGTTAATCGCTATTGTAATTTATATTAATTATTATCATATCAATAAATATTAGATTAATAATTATATTTCTTTTCTGCCCTCCCCTCCCCAAAAAATCGATTTTTTTGCAGTTTCTCCGATGAAAAACTCGTTCTTTGAGGAGTTCAAAAACTACTGCCCTCAGCTCGTTGCAGATCTTTTTTTATTGCATCAGGAACAAGAATCACCGCTACTATGGTGCGAAAACATCTGTACAATCCAGGTCTTTATGAGAGACGATCAATTGTGGATCTCCCTGAACCTTCAACAGAGATGAGATTCCTTATGCTAGGCAAGGGAATATATTTCCTGTACCAGACAGCCATGGGCTTCTTTACCCTTCACGAAGGAGTTTAGGTTCACACAGAAAAGTGAAAGCTGGTCTATAGGTAACAATGCACCAAATACAACCAATTCAACAATGTTGAAAGACTTAGATACTGAAATGATGGTGCGCGGTCAGGGCCTTATGGGAATGAGACATCACTTTCACATCTACGGCATTTTCAAATTGGATGCCCAACCTCTCGTCAATCTTGGCCTTGGTATCAACTTAAAAATCCATAGCATAGATATAACATCCTGTTCACGCTTCTGCACGCCCGCGCTAGCAATGCATACATAACTGTAAGGAAAAGATGGGGAGACGCGTCGCGATAATTGTATCGAATGGCACCTGGTCAGTCCTCAAAGATGGAAACAAACCTTGGTGAATCTTGTGAAGAACTATCAGATGACATTTACTTCGTATAACATACTTCTACTTATCAGGAGTATTTTAGGAGAACCTCCAGCAGCAGAGAATCAAAATGCCTTATTTTGCCTTTTTCGCTCAGGCAAATATGTTTCGGCTTGGAAGAAAATTCGAGCCGACTGTAATTGTTCTTGTACCTATACCCGAAGAGCGTGTAATGACAGTAGACCACTCCAAACTTCAAATGATAGATACACTTACCGGTAGTTTAATTACCATATATATATATATATATATATATATATATATATATATATCCACCTGTCACGACATATGCTTGTAAGTGTACCCTTGGAATTCCAATCGTTCTATATTTGGTTTTAATCAAATGCGAGGGAGGCGTAGCTGTTGCAAAGTCTTTGCCTCTTGCGGAATATCCCTGTTGTGTAACTGATTAACTTACCTATGTTTATAGAATTATGGCTATACCTACTTACTATCTAAAGGGATTCTATATAAGGGGTGATATATCTAAGTGTAGTGCATTAAAAATGTATAGGTTTTCAATATACCTGATAGGTATCAAATAGGTAAACAAGAAATTTTCTAAAATAACACTTTCTGTACTCTAAGCTTTCCAAGCAAACGATTTACCAAAAAAAAGAGAGTCTACTTTCTCCTTTTTTTCAAAACCTCATTTGCTGAAGTTAGAATGTATCCTGTTTAAAACTTTATATATTGTATATCATAGGTTCTTACGGGGGGGGGGGCAGGCAGTAGCTACCATTCTTCATTAGGTGATGGAGCCTTACAGTTGGGGAAGCGTATCCAAAGGCAAATGGGTGGTCCTTTAAGGAAATCAAGAAAGGCGGTCGACCTAATTAAGAAATTATTATAATGAAATACTTTGAAAATATCTATTTTAAAAATACCTTTTATTGCTTGTGTGTAGTAAACATTTTATGCAGCTACCTAGGTTTTTATCTTGTTGTCCCGTAAGTAAGCCTTAAATTTTTAATTAGTGCTAGGCATATGCGTTGGTTTGGTTTAGTATTGTCAGTGAGTAAGTCTCTTGGCAAGATATGGAAGCAAAGACGCGATTAATGAAATATCAAGCATTTTCAACAAAAATATACTAGCTTGTAAAAAATTGTTTTCGGAGCAAGTCTACAGGTATCGTAAGCAAGCAAAATTCAATAAGTTGCAGGAAATTAAATCTGTAAAAGGCATAGATAGCTTTCGGAATATATTACCATTTTTGTTATTTTAGAGCATTTGTATAACATTAAAATAAAATGGATTCTAGTTTGAGTAACACAATAACATTAACTTTACTCTCAGTTTAACATACGAAGGCTGTTCAGAAAGTATCGATACTGAATTTATTCTATTTATTCCAGAAAACCCTTAGCGGAGGGACTGTGCGCATCATGCGCGTGCATATTTCACCTTGTCTCACAAAATTCGGCAGGTCTGTACAGCGCGCCGTTCAGTCACACTGACTTCTTTCACGTGGAGTGTTTGCGTGCGTTCGTCGAAAAAAGAAAATGTGTGAAAACAGGGATCAGCGAATCTGTATCAAGTTTTGCTTTAAGCTCGGTAAAACGGGCACCGAAACCTACGAGATGATGAAAACAGCATTTGGAAATGAGGCGATGAGTCGTGCTCGGGTTTTCGAGTGGTTCCGGCGATTCAAGGAGGGTCGTCAATCAGTGAACAGTGATCCCCGTTCTGGACGCCCATCCACCTCTCGCAATGAGGACAAGATTGCACAAGTGAAGGCTGTGGTGGGCTCTGATCGTCGTTTAACAGTCTGAGAAATTGCACAGGAGTGTCACATTTCCGTAGGATCATGTGATGAAATTTTAAGGAAGGACTTGAACATGCGCCGAGTGTCTGCAAAGTTTGTGCCGCGTCTCCTCACTGAGGATCAGCAATTTCAACGACTGTTCCAATTCCATTTTTTCCTCTTTCCCAAGATTCAAGAACACCTTAAAAGGACACCGGTTTCAGGACATTGAAACCATAAAACAGAATTCGACACCGCAGTTTCAGACCATTCCAAAGTCTGAGTTCCAGAAATGTTTCGAGGACTGGAAACACCGTTGGGCCAAGTGTGTTACTGCCAATGGAGCATATTTCGAAGGAGATTGACTCAAAACCTGTTTATGTATGTATGTTTTTGCATAATAAATTCAGTCTCGATACTTTTTGAACAGCCCTCGTATACCTTATTGTATAATTTTTTTCATTAAAAAAAAAGGTCATTCCTTACACTTATGACTTACTTGATTGTCTACTTTGGTGTAAAATTTCTGTTCAAAGGAAACCAACGTAGGTGTGAATAAAGCTAATTTCTTTTTTTCAGTAGTCTCTACGTAACAGGAAGATTAAACAACTGCCAACACTTCAACATTCTTCTAGTTGATTATACGAAGCGATTCTAGGATTTGATAGATATGAATGTGCCGAGTTGGGTTCTATATCCTTTCGCATATTCAGGAGCAGAAGAATCCTCACATTTAAAAGAGGAACTTATAGACACTCAACCAACGAAATACTAAAAGTAAAATTCAGAAGGGGATACCAAGAACTCTAGATTCAAAAGTTAATATCACCTCCTTACCCTGAAATTTGAGCAAGAATACATAAATTCTTAGTAGTGAAGTGGATGCTAATCCGGAGGACAGAACCCGATACCTTTGGTTCCGTAAGCACGTAACGTACCACTAGACCAAAACGGTCCCTTCATTCCAGAGGTTGTTAATGACTTATATAGATACCACCACTACATACTCCCCCACCAGTGAGTCGGTGGATAGGCGAAAGAACGATATAAATGCTATGGTGAGTTTGTGAGTGTTTGCTGTTGATTGGAAGATTTGTGTCACGTGAGTCGGACGACTTTGCTGCGTCAAGTGAGTCTGGCGAGTCTTTGGTTGCTCTTTTTGCGGGTAGATGGCGCCATGACAGTTCAGAATGTTGCACTTTTTCTTAATTCTGCCAGGGTCACCAATGAAGTGGCGTGCATCCGAAGGACAGAACCCGGTACCTTTGGTTCCGTAAACACGTAACATACCACTAGACGAAAGTGATCGCTTCAGTCCGGAAGCTGTTACTGGCTTATATAGATACCACCACTACAGTATCATTGCCTTCATTGTGTATGGTTCAGTATAGATTCAGTTCAGTAGCTATAATTTACTGCATGAAAAAAAGGAAACCACTCCACATGACTAAACGAGGAGATACTCAACTGATATAAACAAAATTGAAACCCTGCATTAAAATTGTGTTTTAAAACTCCTCCAGACTCAAACATTAAACCAATTTTTCTTATTTTTTTAAATTTTTAATAAACCATTTTTTTTATACTTGATGGTCATTTTAATAAATTTCTACTTCGCGATTCTTAAGAGAAAGACAGCGAAGATAGTTATTGATAATAAGCAGCAATATTTCGGTATAAATCCGCAGCCGATTAGGAATTTAAAAAATATATCTTGGTATAATAAACCATTATAAAAGAGGAGCTCATACGTTTTAATTTTTCCCCCTTGAAAAGTGGATGGTGGTCGAGAAAGGACTAAAGCATCTGGCGTATATTACGTGCAAAAAAGTTATATTTTTTACATTACATGCCTGAATTAATTTAAAATAAACATATTTTATAACTTCCCCTCTGAGTCTTTTTTAAGGTGCAACAAAGCTTGGGTTGAATTTGGATTTTGAGTGTGTCTGCTAATGTATCGGGAAGTCATTTTGTGAACTTAAAAAAAGTTTTCCCGACTAACAGGGATAAAAAAAGGATTATTTCATAAAATAAAATTTTGAAAAAAAAAGTCTTTATACAGTTTATATACGTTTCTACTTGTGAAAAGAAACATGAGAAATATTTCAGACCAACAATGGGTTGCTTCATTTCATGACAATCGTTTCATTTCTGGTCGT
Source organism: Trichonephila clavata (assembly GCA_019973975.1). Lineage (NCBI taxonomy): Eukaryota > Metazoa > Arthropoda > Arachnida > Araneae > Nephilidae > Trichonephila > Trichonephila clavata. Next base: position 85,876 of record BMAO01024573.1, read on the forward strand.
TCTCGTTTTGATCATTTTTTTTTAAATGGGTTCTGGAACTCAACTGTTCTTATGACCTACAGTAAGAAATTGAAGTATCCCTTATTGAAGCAATTTAAAGTGAAATTTAACATTATAAAAATTAATTTTTTGATAAATTTTGATAAGTATCTTAACTTTTTTTCAAAAAATCTTTGAACGATTTTATCAAAACTGAATACATCATGCTTTTTGAAGTGAAGTGAAGTTTTACACTGAATTTGTTTTTGTTTGTATGAAATGCGGTTTCAACTTTAACAACTCATATTTTGGGTATATTATTCAAACGATATTTTTACATTTTAGTATATATTTCCTTGTTTGATAAATATTTATGCTAGTTGTTGAATGTCTGAAGTTATCTTAGAATAGGGGTTTGAAATTAGTTATATAACTGCATTGATTTAAAAGCAATGAATATTTTTTTTTTGCGTTCTTGTTATTACTTGATAATTAATTATGGAAAAATTACAAAGCGATTCTTTAAATTAAAAATAAATTTGATTTATTTTATGAAAATAGAATTTGTCATTACTGAAATTTCCTTCGGCTATTTGTAATATGGTTAAAATCTTTATATTCCCCTTCTAAATCTCGAGTTGAGACTTCTATATAATTGAATATATTATAGATTTATAAAACTTGTGAACGATTGATTTTTATTGCATATTTATCTTAAAAGCATCGTATTGCTGTAAACCTGTAATACTAAGTTTTAATTAAAGTGGTAAGTCAAGGTTGAAAACCTATAACTTTTTCTGAATTAGCTGAGTTTTTAACAATAATTAGTACAAATATCTTGACTAAAAATCGTCAAAAATTTATATTGACAATTTTATTGTTTGGAAAAATGCAATTGTGACTTTCAAAATGTCTTAGAACAAGGATGGGCAGACTTTTCCAGGGTGTAAGCTACTTCTAACATTTTTAAGATGTTGCAGTCCACCCAGTGACATAGGTGTGGCCATTCTAAATATGTTTTCTTTTCTTTACACTTAGTTTTGAAATTGTACCCCCTTTTTTAAAAAAAAAATATAACAGAGTACTCTTTTTACTACAAAAACACAAGTAGCACAAAATTGTTATCTTGAATACTCAAACGACTATGAGTGACTTCTAGACTATAGACATATTCAACACAATGAGCAACAGACATACGTGAACCAATGAATCTGTAACAGACGTAAGTACTAAATTTGTTTGTTGCCGAGTCCTACGCCATCAATGGATATGACATCAATACCAGAACGCAAACCCGTGAAAGCACAGGGTATGGAATGATATCTCAGTAGCCAATTCCATGCTATCATGGGAAGTGCTGATCATCAACATTTGTTCTCCCCTTCAGTTGACGTTTGGGGAAAAAGTCATTTGTACTGCTGGGATTGCTTTTTCTCCTTACAGCAACAGTGAACTTGCTAAGCCTTATCCTGTGCTTCCAATGATGGTACTTGTGGCATATACATATTTATCGAATTATTTGCAACACAGTTGCATCGATTGTGAAAAGCCAATTCTCCATTCTAACTGGTGTTGATGCTCCTTAAATAATTTTTTTTTAGTATGCAGGTATTAGGTTTCAGTGAAGGCGGTCACCCCAAACTGTCTTGATGAACCACCGGTTGATTGCAATTGACTTAAAGCCCATCCCTGTGTCAGAAAGTTTTAATATTTCTCACTCCTTCTTAGACTCGTAGAATACTATTAGAGCTAAAGGAAGCCATAAGCAGTTGAAATTGTTAAATTTGTAATGTATAAATGAAAAAGTTTTAAATATAAATGTTTATCAAAGACATTAAGTTGCAGTCAATAAGAAACATATTCAAACACACAAAATTATTTGAGAAAGTTGTCGAATTTCAGCAAGAAATGCTGTGGAAAAAAATGTGTTTATTTGACATTGGAAATATAACTTCACTTTAGTAAAAAGTACTTAAAAAAATTAACTTTATGTACAAAATATGTTCAAGTCATAATCTATATTCTGTAATAAAGCCATGCTATAAAGGTTTTCTTGGAAACTTTATATTTTGATTGGTTTAATTATTGTAGAGTGAGATTTGCTTCTGATCTATTAAACTTAACCTTAAATTATTTGATTTTTTTATGTTAAAGTTTTAATTTTTTTAGCTATATATATTTTTTTCAGTTACATTTGTTCCTTATTACTTTTTATCTATATTTTATTCTTTTTCAGAATTATTAAAGTGTAAAGGCTATCTGAGAGGAAAAGTATTTGGCATCATTTGAAGAATATTGTGTACAATTTAAGGTGACTGTGTGTCTTGCCTTTATTACGTCTTGAGATTGTCTCCCTGATAAATTGGTTCTTTTTTGGTGATTTTAGGGGTAAGTTTCTTTTTCTCCTTACTCTGAATTTTGTATCATTTAACATTATTTTTAGATGTATTTTTCACATGTATGTGTATGGTACAAACTAAATTTTAAATTTATGTGTAAAATTGGCTTATTGACTTAAGGGTTCTGTAGAATTATATTGTGAAGAGCAATAAAAAACCTTTGCTTGAAGTATTTCAGTGTTTTTAGAAATAAATTTGACAATTTGTATGACATTTTAATTCATTTGTTCCAGAATTTCATACAAGGCTTTTGTTCAGAAAATCAAAGTTTTTTTAAAAAATTTTTTTTATTAATCATATATGTTTTAAATTTATTAAATTTTGTTTTGTTTTATCAGCATTGTTAGATATTTTCTATTTGGCATTTACTTTTGATGTATTTCATGGATTTGTTTCCATCCCATATATATTAATTTGCTGTATATTTACTAGCTATATAGGTTTAGTAAGTGCATTTTATCATTGTAATAATTATCATTTGTATGATTCATTGTTTTATGTTGTTGTTGTTTTTTTACATTTTGTGACATGTTCCTCATTTTAACTTGATTTAAATTTTTTATTATTATATGATGTTTATGTATAATTTAGAATATTTATTTTTTCATAAAGACCATTTCAAATTTTCAACCATTGAACACAATTTCTTCAGAATTATTTTGATAGTTTACTTATTGTATCTATCATTATAGTTTTGCAGTTTCATTAGAACAATCATGTGAGTTATGATTGAAGGAAAGTTATTAAAATAAATACTGAACCTTAATAATCCATCTCATTGTTTTTTTTTTTATTAAATTTATTTGCAAAACTCCTCATGCTCCACATTGCATAACATGAGGCTTACAGACGTAAGTGGTAACAACATTACAAAACAATAATAATAACAACAAAAAAACATAATTAAGAAGAAAAAAAAACATAATAAAGGGGGAAAAACACAAACAGGGAAAAAACACAAAAAGGGAAAAAAACAAACATAAAGAGCCAAAACTAAAATAAAGGAAGGGAGGAAATACACAAATATAAAGAAAGGAAAGTATCTGTAAAGTTTTAAAAATCTATACTGTAAACAAATTTTCTCAAGACATTAAGGCTTTCAGAACAATTGACTAACAAAGACAAAATGGGTGGCCAGGAAATACCTAAGCATTTTAACTCCTTTTTAAAATTTTCTCTTTTACAACAATATAGATTACAATACAACAAGACATGTTCCGCGGTTTCAGCATCCAGACCACAAGAACAAATATCATTACCAACTAAGTTAAACCTAAATAAATAGCTCTTAAAATTACCATGTCCTGTTAGAATCTGGGATAACTTAAAATCAGTAACAAATTTCTTACATTTTAGCCGTTGATAAATAGTCGGGAAAAACTTTTTTCATTGTTTGTTTGACCATAAATTAAAATTTATTCTTTGAATTTAAAAGAGCTGGACCATTTAGATCTATTTTGATACATTACTTTTATGTTTCATTTACTTTTTTACGTTACAAATTAAGTGTATGACACAATCACAGTCGATCTCAGTTCACATTTAAGTTATTCAGCTATGAATCAGTTATTGGAATTCCTGCTCAAAAATTTTTAAACAAATTGTCATATAGTCTATTGAGAAAACTTCTTTTGTGTTACATTAGATTATCCTCTTCTTGACTTTTTTCTAATAGTATGACTAACCCCTTCACAGCTACTGCCACAAATATGTGCCATCATGAAAACTCATAGTTTCCAAGTGGCATGAATACATGATAGAGCTTTCCTTCTTTCACGTCTGAGCATCACAAATCTGTGCCACAAACTGGGAATGTTTCAAAAGCTCAATTTTTTTTGGTAATAGATGGTATTATTTATGTCCATGAGATTTGAGATGCATGTAGATCTGACCTTCTACTCAAAATGAGAAAAATATCACTCACATGCATGTGGATTTTGATTTTAAACATAAGGGGAATTGAATGTTTCTGAATTGAATGCTGTGTAACTGCTCTTGAAATGAGCATGCAGGTTTTGTTTGTAGTAAGGATGAGAGTTTTATCTCTGCAAGAGTGTTTGGTTTCAGTTTGCAGTCTATTTCTTAATGGATAATTAGATCTGGTATATAAAATTTATCTTTTATTTTACTCTTACAAATAGGTCAAAGCATCAAAAATGTTTAAATGAATTTGGAATAGCAGAGAAGATGCAAAATTTATTCTGAATTTGAGAGTAGTGATAGTGATAAATAATATATTTTGATTGTTCTCCCCTTTGTGAATTTAAGAATAATGATATTTTAGACATCTGTAAGCCAATTACATTGAAAGAAAATGTTTCTCTATATATATATGATCATCAATAGAAAATTTAGTTTTCCTTTGTTCACATTCTTACAAAAAAAACCCCTCTGAAACAGTAAATGATTTATTATGACTGCAAGAATTGTAATCTAAGACTCTGTGTAGATCTCTGTTTTAAAATGTTTTGTACTAAAAAGAACTTTAAGAAACATATTTAATTTTCAACTATATAAACATAAATGAAAAGAAATACTTAATCATTAAATGGATAAATAAATACTGACAATAAAATGTTTAAAAAATTGTACTTAAACAGAAAGTAACTTAAGTAAATAATGTATGAAAATAAAAAGTATATAAAGCCATATGTCATTTACATACAGAACAATATTACACAATGCATTCATATTTTAGTATTTTCATGGATTTAGGCTTAAGATATCTGACTATTTGTGACAACTTTTTTTTTAAGAAAATGGAGATTTGGGGATTTTTTTTTTGTTGTTGTTGCTTTTAGATTTGTTTATTACATTTTAATAAAAATATGCTAAAATTATGAATAGAAAAAGAAATTATTATTACTAAAATGGAAACAAATGGATAAAAATTGACAAAAAATAACATAAACACAGTCCATTCTGTACCAAAAGTGTATGAACAAATTATTAATTTTTCAATTCTGATGTGTTGCTATGTTACTCATTTTTGAAATGACCTTCCAGATAAAAGATATTTTAATTTTTACAAAAACTAGAGAACTTTATCTTAATTATTATATGAAATTGCTTAAAAAACAGTGATTGATAAACCTGAAGCTTAAAACACTTCTACTGTTATACAAAACATACACAAAAAATTTCAGTTCATTATTTTCAAAACTTTTTTAGCAATTGCTTAGTATTATTGCCTTTTGAGTATTTAAAAAAAAAACACATTTCGAGTAAAACACGTTTTAATATCTTGCATAAAATAATGGCATCTGCTTTTACTAAAACACTTGTAGTTTTTGTTCTAGTGAACAGAAAATAATGAACTTTGTATTTTTATAAAGCTAATAAGAAGGTCTATAAAATAAAATCATAAGAGCAATTTGTTAGCTTTTGAAAAAATTTGCTTTTTTAGGGTAGTCGGATACCTTAACTTCAATAAACTCTCCAACCCTAGCGGTCTGTAAGTGAGGCTTGCAAAAGAAATCTCCAACCCTAGCAGTTCATATTGTGCTGATTGAAGTTCACTTTGAAGCTCCCTGTTTATTTTTGCAATTTATGGATAAATGTAATTATTGGAGCTTTAATTTTGGTGATACACTATCGTTTAATTGAAATAATTTAAGCTTAGTTAAACTGTATAAAAATACTAATAATGGTTTGTAAATTAATGAAATGCATATTTAGTACACCATTTTTTAACTTTTAAAAAACTTTTAAAATTGATTTTTTTTTAATGTTGAAACTATTTTTTAAATATCTTAAAAATATACTTTTGAACTGTGAATGCCAAATAAATATGCAGTAAAAAGTAATTTCATTTAGTGGCTAAAAGACAAATTTAATGCTGGCTGTTGAATTACTGATGTATTTCTTAAAAATTGTAAAATATTCAGTTCTTGCAATAAGTTACTCAGCTATTAATGAATCTTCCTGTACTTTTTTTTTTTTTAGATAAATTTTTCATTACACTCCTTACATGATACCTGGAATATAAGTGTCATTAACCACATAAAGATTTTGTGAATAAATTTGTATATATAGATAATTTCTTAACAAAATTATACAATCTAAAGTTCAAGCTAATAAATTCTTTTTCCTCTTCTCACTTGACACTGAAGGATATATTTTACTTAAAAATGTAGCTATTTGGTTTATTTATTTAAAAATTGAATTGTTAAATTGTTTACTTGTTAAAATATATTGGACTATGCAATATATTCTCAAGAAGTTTATATGTATATGAATGAATTTATATACCACACTATATTTATATACAATACCAATATATTTATAATATACTATATTAGTATATCTATATATATATAAAGGAGAAAAGCGACTCACTCACTGACTGACTGACTAATCACGAAATCTCTGGAACTATTCAACCTACAGACTTGAAATTTGGTAGACATGTTCCTTTGATAGAGTAGACATCAGCTAAGAAAGTATTTTCCGAAATTCGAAACGCAAGGGGCGTTACGGGGGGTTAAGGGCTTTAATAATAATTGTTTCCATGTTTAAACTACTTGATGTACAATCTTGAAATTGGGTAAGCGGATTCCTTTCAGAGAGTAGAGATCCGCTACAAAATGAGTTTGCTGAAAATCGACCCCCAAGTGGCGTTGCAGGGGCTTAGGTGGCGTTATAGATAATTATTTCTATTTTTAAACTATTTGACGCACTGTCTTTAAATTTGATATATAGATTCCTTTCGTAGAATAATGATCAGTTAAAAAACGGGTTTTGTGAAAACAGATTTCTAAGTGGCGTTGCGGGGGATTAAGGGGCGTAATAGATAAATATATCCGTTTTTAAACTACTTCACCTATCTGCTTGAAAATTGGTAGGAAAGTTTCTTTCCTGGAGTAAATATCCACTACAAAATGGGTTTTGGGAAAATTGACCCCCAAGGGGTGTTGCGGGGGGGGGGTTTAAGGGGCGTTATAAATTCCGATTTTTAAGTTATTAGACGTACAGTCTTGAAACTTATTAAGCAGATTCCTCTCATAGGGTAGAGATACGCTAAAAATGGGTTTCGTGAAAATTGCCCCCAAGTGGCGTTGAGGGGACTTAAGGGGCGTTATAGATAATTATTTCCATTTTTAAACTATTAGATGCACAGTCTTTATATTTGATAAAGATATTTCTTTCATAGAGTAGAGATCAGCTATAAGAAGGTTTTGTGAAAACAGACCTCTAAGTGGCGTTGCAGGGGAATAAGTGGCGTAAGAGATAAATATTTTCGTTTTTAAACTATTTGAACTACCTGCTTGAAAATTGGTAGGAATGTTTCTTTCATGGAGTACATATCCGTTACAAAACGGGTTTGGGGAAAATTGACCCACAAGGGGTGTTGCGGGGGGTTAAGGGGAGATATAAGTAATTATTTCTATTTTTAAACTATTAGACGCACAGTCTTGAAATTTGGTGAGCAGATTCCTCTCATAGGATAGAGATACACTACAAAATGTGTTTTGTGAAAATAGACCCTTAGGTGGCGTTGCGGGGGTTCAAGGGGCGTTATTGATAATTTTTTTTGCATTTTTAATTTATTGGATGCACAAATTTTGCTAAGCAGATTCCTTTCATAGAGTGCAATTCCCCTACAAAATGGGTTTTGTGAAAACAGACACCGAAGTGGCGTTATAGATAATTATCCCCATTTTTAAACTATTAGACGTACAGTCTTGAAATTTGATGAGCTGATTCCTTTCGTAAAGTAGAGAACCGCTACAAAATGGGTTTCGCGAATATCAACTACTAAGTTTAATTTCGGGAAATTAAGAGGCGTAATCGATAAATATTTCCATTTTTAAACTACTTGATCATCCTGCTTGAAAATTGGTAGGCATGTTCTTTTCATGAAACAGAGTTCCTCTAACAAAGAGTAAAATGAAAATTGACCCCTAAAGATGTTTGCGAGGGGTCAAGAGGAGTTACAGAAAAAAATTCCTGTTTTTAATTGTTAGACCCATATACTTGAAATTTGTTAAGCATGTTTCTTTTGTTGAATAGGGATCCACTAAGAATAAATTTTAAGCAAATCAAGTTCTGGGGGGTTGCAGGGAGTTACTGGGACGTATTGACAAAAAAAATTACTTTTTTCGAGCTACAAGGACTATAATAATGAAATTTGGTTTGCATTTTTCTTTTGTTGAATTGAAATCCGCTAAGAGCGGTAATTTTGGAAAACGGCTCTCAACGGGATTACGGGGATATTTATAATAAAACTTTTGCTTTTTTCTGTTAGATTTAGACTTGAAATTTGGCTTGCATGTTCAATTTACGGAGTAGAGATCCACCGAAAGTTGGTTTTGCGGGAATCCACTCGGTTTTTGAGTTACGAAAGAGCAAACATCATTCTATGCTTCAATTTTAGAGATTTTTAGAAAATACAAATTAGATGAGTTCTGCCCCTTTTTTTTATCAACAGGTAACAGTTACAGGTATAAGTATATTTTTCAATTCAATCGAATTCTTAATGCTAGGACTTAGATATCAATAGTTTATACATATATATAAGCAGTAAAAATTTATAAAACATCATGAAATACCCAGCGAAGCGGGCGGGTAACAGATTGTATATAATATATTTATATGCAATGGTGGTTAAAAGTCCTGAACACTTTTTTTTGTGCTTAATTTTTGTGTTTTGACTTAATTTTTCATCATGAAATTATCACATTTTATCATCACAAATATATTTATTTTGATGCTTATGCATTTTTTATGCTGATTTCAAATCTGTTGCTAGTTTTTTAATACAACAAATATTTTTTGTATTACAGTTGTGTGAAGACAAGATTGTGTAATATGTACAGAAAACACAATTTAAAAAACATATTATAGGTAGTGGAACAACACAAAATCTTACAAATACATGTATTTTGAAAATTATGTGATTATTGCCTGTTTTTGAATATCAATGTTTTGAATGGGCCATCCATTTATTTTAAATACAGTTCAACATTTTTTTTTGCCATGGAATACACCATTTGTCAAGAAGTACTTTTATGATCACATGGTGGTAAGAAAATATTAAAACTTCAATTCTTTGTTTTTTCTTCTAAATATCATAACCAAATTAATGCTGTAGGTTCTTTATAAAACTAAGATTTGGAGATTGTCCTGGTCAGCTCATTCTGTGTTCACAGTATTGTTTTTGAACTTTTTCTGTATTGCATTTACATGATGTCCAGAAAAATTCATGGCTGTCCTCCAAAAAGTTCTCCCTCTGTTAACAATTTATTCTGTTGCATTCTGTATTGTATTTTGTGGTTTTCTCTGTTCTTTTTACAATGTGAAATTTTCCAACAACACAAGAAGACATGCAGCACCCCATATCATCACTTTCATCAGGTACTATATTGTGGGCTTCAGATACTGAGGGCTGAATTCTTTACAAATGTGTCTTCTTGCATAGGCACTATTTTTGTTGCCTGAAGTACAAAGCTGACTTTATTATATTTTCTAAGTCTATAACAGTCCACAGGGCCGGCTCTAGCAATTTTGCCGCCCCGCACAGAAATGAAACATGCCGCCCCTCTCCCCAAAGTAAAAAAAAAAAACTATTATTAAAAAAGATAAAAATTGTTCATAAATGCACACCTATAAAACTTGAATATTCCTTGCGAAGAAAAAGAGAGCCAGTATATATATATATTAAAAAATAAAACATAAAAAAGTACCTCTATTTTTTTTTTCTGACTTTTAATCCTGAAAACTTTCTGATCAATTTGTTCAGCTATTTCATGTTTGATAGCCAATGTAGCTAAGCCATTTAATCTATCTTTAAAATTTGTGAACTGTAAGAAATTTTTTATTAATTTTAATTTTGAGAAACTAATATCTACACTTGCCATACTTATTAGCAAAGAAAGTAAAATAAATACAATAGCAAGATTTGGAGCAAATTCTAAAACAGAAATAAATTTTAAAACTTCAACTGGGCTTTTTTTTTTTGCCTGCTAAAGCTGAAACTGACATTATCTCATCTGCTCAATCAAGCGCGTTTACATCCAATGATTCTCCGTCGTTCAACACCATTTCAAAATTTTTATAGTTTTTAATTAATTAAAGTTTTAAGGGTATCTCTTAAATCATATATATTGTACAAAAATTGTAAAAAATTACTGTCAGTACTCATTGAATTAAATCTGCATTCCAAGGCATGAACTGCTTCGACCAATGTAAAAAAATAAAACTCTACCTTGAATTTTAATTTAGGATATTCCATCTGATCGTTTTGTGCTTCATAGTTAAAATTCACATTTTTCCGTCGAACTCTGTGACGTGACTGTGTCACCTCAAAGTTAACATCACACTACATTTTATCAAAAGCACATCCTTAAAAAAATCTTTACAATTTCGTGAGAGTTCCAAAGAAGATGGTAGATCATAATATTTTGTTTGCAATAGCTTGCTTATTGGATTTTAATGCAATTAAAGATTTTATACCAAATAATGATGGCAATAGGAACTTGAATTGTTAAGTAGAGTTTAATAATCCAGAGGCCTCATCTCTTATAGAGTTGTCGATATCAGCATTATTATAAAAACTAAGCATCATAAAAACCTCCCAATTGATAACTTAAGGCAGTGTTTCTCAAACTGTGGGGCGCGCCCCTAGGGAGGCGTGATAACTCTACAAGGAGGAGCGAGCATATTGAAAAGTCGAAAATAAAAGATTCTGTAAAAAAAATTATTAATATAATGAAAGTAAACAAACAAAGTACATTCTGACATAATAAAAAAAAATAAGATACTTATTTACACTAATACACTCATGTCCATAAATTAAGGATAATGAAGTTCAGGCAAAGAAAGAGACAGAAGCTAAACAAATTTGACTTATTTGTAAAGTCTATTTATTAAACAAAAAGTAAGGAGCAAAAAAGTTGCTATATGTTTGACATAATTAATAAAAATTGTGATTTTTATTCCCTGGAGCAAATTTTAAAAAAGAACCTATTTATAAAAAACAGTATAACATAGTTTGTATGATGGTTAATACAGAGTATGTCTCCCGGACAATGCAATACAGGCCTTACAACGCCTACGCATGCTGAGTATCAAATTATCAATCTAATCTTTACTTTACTTACTCGGGAGAATCAAGCCCACCCAAGGGGTTTCGAGCTGTGAATTGACTCTCCAAGATGTAACTTTATTAAGGAAAACAAAGTGTACAAAGTGGTCCCGAAGGTGGGATCCTCCCCACAAAATTCTTGAGAAAAGGGGGGGGGAATACAGATGGAAAGCTTAACAATTTTGTATAACATTGCAAATACAAAAAAAACAAACACAACACAAACACCGACGCTGTCTAACTAATGAGACAGGAAAGACATGAAAAAAGTAAGAAGAGAAGTGGGGAAACCCCTCCTAAAAGGGAGTTCGAGAAAGGGGAAGAAAAAGATAGTGGAGGTCCAGTCATTTTTTTTTTGTTTGTTATATTTTGGAAAGAGCAATAATGGCCGGTTCAGGAGCGGCAGCAGAGTGGGATCCTGGAAAACGTCCCAAAAGACGCAGGGGGGTGCCAAAGGGGAGGCACCATATCCAATGACCTCCCCTCTCCAAAAGCTTTGCACCCCAAGGCAATGAAAACAACAGAGAGGGAATGCAAACCAGTCATTCAAAAAAGAAGAAAGGGGGAGGGGAGGGAGACATTGGCCAAATGACGAGATCCAGCAAATGGTCGGTAGAAAACCAAAATAATTTTTTGAAAAAAAAATGAAAAGGAATAGCAAGAGGAAAGCCAAGAAACAGGAAAAAGGAGGGCTTAAGATAGCCTATCACAAATGGAATTTGAAACCACAAAGCAAGAAATTAATTTATTGTGGATAGTGCGATTATTAGTAACAGAGTTAACCCAAGGAGAAAGAGCATTTGGATTGGGATTGACAAGATGATGATCGGCAGTGAAGGGACAGTGGAAAACGTAATGGTCGGCGTCCCCGGGCGACCCACAAATGCAATTTGGAGAGGAAAGAAGATTGAACCTGTGCAAGTAAGCGGGGAAAGGGCCATGATTAGTTAGAAAATGGACCAGATATTTAGAAATTGGAGGAATGTTAAAGTTAGGATTTTTAAAAAAGCGTTTGACCCTAAGCCCCGTATTGCAATCATTCCAATAGGAGGTCCAAGACTCTAGGACAAATTTATTTAAGGAACTAGAGAGATAGGAGCGAGGAGCAGGGACCGAAAACACTTCACCATCATAAACAGCCTTTTTTGCACAAAAATCGGCGTAATCATTGTAGATGTTATTGTTATGAGCTTTGACCCAGTAAAGATTGTAATAGTTCCGGAATTGAAACAATTTAAGTTTAATAGAATTGAGATAGCTAGATTTATTTGTAAGATTATTAAGAAAGAGAATAGAGGAGAAACTATCAGTATAAATGTGAATTTTAGTATTATGATGAACTGCCCAACAGACAGAGAGGCCAATGGCAGAGAACTCTGCCTGAAAAACATAATTGAAATTTTGAATTTTAAAAAGATACGTTTTAAAGGGAAAGCCCCGATAAAAAAATACACACGGCGAAACCAACCTCGGAACCGATTTTGGAACCGTCAGTGTACACTTCCCACTCAGATGGGCCCTCGAAAGTATTGATAGGGAAGGAAAGAAAATCCGGAGGCACCTAATGAAGAGAAATATAAGAGTCCAACTTCGAAGCTGGGATAAGACCTGGAAGGAGATCGTTCCTGTTGTTCCAAATTTGGAACTTAAAGTAGAGAGAGCGAATAAGAATATGAATGGGGGGAATCCCTGATAGGATATTAAGAGCATCTGTAGGAGAGGTTTTATAAGCTTTGGTAATTTTTAATAAGTAAATCCTCTGAATGGATTTAAGTTTTTGTATCTGGACAGAGGTCAGGAATCCACCCCATACTCCTGCTCCGTAAGAGATGATTGGTTGTACTACAGAATTATACCAAAGTTTCATTAGGGAAATATGCTGGTGATTGAAATTTTTGGAAACACGATGAAAGTTGGAGGAAATCGAGAGAATCTTATCTTTGATGGAATTTATATGGGGAGTCCAAGATAAGAGATTGTCTATGTGGACACCCAAGTATTTGTATGACTTGGTGATATGGATGGAATTCTCCTGAAATTTAAAAATAGGATTTCTCCTGAAGGTTGAGCTCCCACGAAAGCCACCGCATTGAAGAAAGGGACATCGGAAAACAACAGAAATGGTTTTGGCAGTTGCTATTGACAAATTAAGCTCGGAAAGCTTAGAATCGACTAAACTTAAGATTTTGTTAGTATTATTCTCAAGTTCCCTACGCGAGAGGCCAAAAGAGACTACTGCGAGATCGTCCGCAAAGGCTTAAAGAAGAAACAGTTCAGAGAAAGAATAGGGTTAAAATAAATATTCCAAAGAGTAGGGGAAAGTACGGACCCCTGTGGGCAACCTTTATAAATTTGTTTTTTGATTGTAAAAGAATTATCAGCCCAAATAATTACCCTGTTAGTGAGGTAAGAGTGAATGAATTTCTGAAAGTGAAGGGGAATATGGAATGAATGAAAAATATTGAAGAGAGTCGACCAATCCACGTTGTCAAAAGCAGATTTTATATCGATAAACGTGGAAGCAGTATGCTTATGCACCCGTGTATTTTTAATGTGATGCACTAAATTGTCTAATCTTGGGAAATATTACACCACTCATCAAGCAATGCCCTCCGAAGTTCCGGTAGACAGGTGGGAGGGGGTTGACAGGCTGCAATTCGTAGGCCAAGCATATCCCACACATGCTCTATTGGATTCAAGTCCGGTGAGTATGCTGGCCAATCCATACGGGTGATACCCTCCGATTGAAGGCATTCGTCTACAATGTTTGCTCGGTGAGGACGGGCGTTGTCATCCATAAACAGAAATTCAGCACCCATGGCACCCCAAAACGAACGTACATGTTGTTCCAAAATGACATCTCAATAGATGTGGCCTGTCATCGTTACACTCTGAACATGCGGGTCAGTTCTGGAACCAAGAATAATTCCTCCCCAAACGAGCCATTCTGCACCACCGTAACAGTGTCGTTCAATGGTGTTCTCTTGATGGTAACGGGTACCTGGCGCTCTCCATATGAAAGTCCGGCATGAATCAGACTGCAAACTAAACCTGGACACGTCGGAAAACATCACACAAGACCACTGTTGCGGTGTCCACAATGTCTCTCTACTCCAGGTTAATCGGAGGCGACAGTAAGGGGAACACATCTGACAGGCCTACGAGCATATAGACCAGTGTTCCCTAAGCGTCTGTACACGTTTTGCCTTGAAAATGTCGTACTGGTAGCTGAAGAGAGCTGACGAGATAGGTCCGATGCTGTGCTCCGTCTGTTTCTTTTGGCAGTAACTGCCGAATACCGGCCCTCATTCAGCGTTGTAATTCGGGGGCGACCTGTGCTGTAACATCTACTCATATTACCATCATCTTGGAATCGTTGCCAAAGCCTGGAGATGACACTCTGGGTGATTCCAAGTTCCTCGAAAACTTCAAGCTGGGTACGTCCACATTCCAGTCGTCCGATAATTCTACCACGTAAAAAATCATCCAAATGCTTCCTTTGTGCCATAACTATGCAGTTATTGCACTGAAAGGCTTTTAAAGCGCTTGTGGACAATTTTACTTCTTTTTCACCATTCCTTATATACCCCTCTTACGCTCTCATCATTGTGACGTACTATCTGCGCCATCTGGTGGTTTCCTGTAATTTGCATATTCTTCTTCAAGATGTGTGTG
The DNA here is from genome assembly GCA_019973975.1 of Trichonephila clavata. Lineage (NCBI taxonomy): Eukaryota > Metazoa > Arthropoda > Arachnida > Araneae > Nephilidae > Trichonephila > Trichonephila clavata. The sequence goes on from BMAO01024573.1 coordinate 101,014, forward strand.
ATAATTCTACAGGTGAAATTTTTATTTTAGAGTTCAATTTCTGTGTGATTCTGAATTATCCTTAATTTATGAACATGAGTGTATAATAATAAATGTATCAGTACCGGTGCAATGTATTTTATAGTTGACAAAATTAAGTTAAGAACAACATTGTTAATTACCCGTGACCCCATGGGCTTGTCATATACAAGATTATATTCAAAAATTAATTCTTATCTTTATAATTTGTACGGTTTATAATTAATCCCTAAACTGCCTATTGAAAGTTACATGATTCGCTCCCCAATGCCACCTGTTTTCCACGTAGATATGCGTATGTAATGTGTTTGGTTGGGGGGTGGAAAGGAATAAATAAGCAAATCCTCTGAAATAAGTAAATCCTTCGTAAACACTGTCAAGGTCCTTTTAATGCATTCCCAAGCCTTCAGAATAATTTTATGGATAGCAGTGCGCAGAAAAGATCGTACTTCGGAAAGACATATATATACGCCCGTAGCAATTAACGCTTTGGCTTAGTGGGATGTTTATCTACGCCAGTGGCACTTAAGATGTTAAAGTCGCATTGTGGCTTTAGCGTCAAAGTAAGTATAGTAAAATTAAATTCAATATAATAGAGGGGCGCGATGAAAATTATGATTGAATATTGGGTCCCAAATATTGAAACTTTGAGAAGCACTGACTTAAGGGTTTAGTAGCCTCTATTCAGCTTTCCCTACTAAGTGGCTTTAAAGTTTTATGCCCTTTATACATTTTAATAATATAACCCAACAAAAAGGTGATGAAAAAAATTTTTTTTTAACTATATTAAAAAAAAGTACAGGCTTCTAAGGATGCTTTTACCATGTCATTAACGACCAAATTTAAAGAGTGGCTACTACATGGCACATAGATTGTTCACGGATTTAAGGTTCTTGTTTTAAATTGAGCCCCTGATTTCTTGCCTTTTATATTCACTCCGTTATTGTAGGCCTGTCCCCGCATATCTAGCAAATTCAGCCCTAATTTTTTTTAAGTTTCTCAACCATTAAATTTGAAAGTTCTCTTCCAGTTAATCTTTCAACTGGAAGGAAACCAAAAGAAATTTGCATTAGTTTTAATGATAACTTCGTTAGAATTAGATTTCTCAATACATATATGCCTTACCATAAATGTCATTTGTTTGATCTTGCTGGCATCAGAGGCGCAATCTAAAATTATCAAATAATTTTTAGCTTGTTTAATTTTATGAACAATGTATAATTTAATATTCTCATATAAAAGAGAAATTATCTCGTTCTGAATATTTTTCCCTAGATAGTGTACTTTAACTTCTTCCAAATTTTCCATAAAAAAAAAGGTACTTTTAAAATTTGGGCCAAATGCCGCCCCGGACATGGGTCTGGTTTGTCCGGTCCTAGAGCTGCCCCTGCAGTCCATAATGAATGATTCCTTCCCCACGTCAATCAATCATTAATGGGTTTCGGGGAGCTTTGAGACCTTGTTATTTAATTTCCATCAGTCTTCCTCTCACAATTTATAGCTACACATTCCCATTCAATGTCATAATCCATTATCTTAAAAGTTGTGATGAATTAAGCTACCTATTTAAAGTGTAGTAAGGTCCCACTACTCTGTCTCGGGAGTTGTCCAGATCGCTTCTTGTTCATAATAGAACTTGTTTCAGAATATTTTTTCATTGTTCTCATAACAATGGAAAAACCTCATGGTACTTCCGTAGCAATTTATTGCATAGAATAACTTCTTCCTTCAAAATTATTATTTTGTGTATTTCATTACAAGGCAGAAAGGAATATTTACCCATAATTCCAATATCATCCACCCTCATACTTTAAATTGCTACAGACAACTACATTTAATGCACCAAAACATGTTTCCCATTCGCTTCTCTACCCTTCATTACTACCACTTTATCAATGACTTATTATTACAATTACCTTGTGCTTATCATATCATATTTTTTTAAAATATTGATTAAACTGTTTACTTTACATAAACTCTTCAAACAGATTTGAAATCAGCATAAAAAAATACATTAGAACAATAGTTAAAACAGTACAATAATCACATAACAAAAAATTAAGTTAAACATAAAAATTAGGCAAAAAATTTAGTGTGTCAAGAACTTTTTGACACCACTGTATGTATAAAAAGAGAGATTTATATTGATTAATAGCTATTCATGCAAATATTTATATTACCTATATGTAAGAACCTTTGAAAAAGTAATTGAGAAGAATTAAAAACATTCCGTTAGAAATCTGAAATATGTACATTTGTGGGTTATGTAAACAAGTATCTGGAGGCAATAGAAAAACATGGTATTTTATTTTTAAGAAGTTGAAAAATGCTAAAGCTGTTATTTAAAATATGTATGTTACCATTAAAGCTTGAAACCAGTTAATGTGCAGATTACATAGCTAATTTTCAGATTAACTTACTTGCTCTGGTAAAGTGTGGAATGAAGAGTTTGCTACATTTTAATTAGGTAATCTTCACATTAGCAGTTCCCATATCATTAAAGTTCAAAAGTTTATTTTTCTCATTTTCTTTCTGTTAGGTATCTTGATTGAATGTTGTCTCATCCCAGAATAATTTATCTTAAACATTTTAAAAAATGGCAAAGGACAGTAAATGTATTTGATAAAAGACTCCATAAATTAATTTATGATAAATTTAATTACAATGGCCAGTGTCTTCTAAAAAAATATTTAAAATACAGTGTGATGAAGTCAAGAAAGAGGGTTTAAAAAATCAAGCAAAGAAAATACTGACATAGACAGAACAAAAAATTATGCTCGCTTGATTTTAGTTATGGTTCTTAGTAAAATGGAGGATGGGTTTTATAAATTTGGTGCTAAAACAGTTATTTTAAAACAATTGTATGTGAGACTTGAATTCAGTGTTTCAAAGAGAGATTTTTAATGAAAGAAGATGTCCCTGCTGTAGAAATATCTTTACATCAAACAGCAATAAAACAATCTGTTGTTACAGGGCAGGGTTTCAAAAAGTATGATTGCAAATCTAAATGTACCTCAAACCAATTGCTATGCAATTCAAAGTGTCACCAATCTTTATATTGGGCTAGTAAGCATATTGTATGTTTCGCAAATTCATTTCCTTAATTATAATAATATGTTAAACCATTTAATTATTTGTATTGTAGTTTTCCAATTGATTGATTCTATCAACTAGTTTGTTTGCTTAATTGTATTAACATGATTCTTTAGATATAAAAAAATAAATAAACAACATTAACAAGTGTCAAGTAGTTAATGTGCATATTATCTAACTAATCCGCAGATTTCCTATGTAATTTGAAAAATGAAACAATTTCCCGCGCTTTAACAGATTGCCTTAGTTAATATGCAGATTATCTAGTTAATCTACTGATTAACTGATTTTTGCACTTTAGCAGTAACATGTACATATAATCTTTAAAATTTCTGAAATTCTGTAATAAATATAGGATTTAAAACATTGTTTACACATATTTCTTAAATTAAATGACTATTAATATAAATATATTAAAGAAGAAAAATTAATATTGTAATCTTGCTAACATCATTATTTCAAATAATTTCAAACAAGTGTCGTATTGCAGAAGAATTCTGCTACTCACAGTTACATTGGTATATGGGCCGTGGGTAGCCTAGTGGTTAGAGCATCGGACTCCAGACCGGTAAGCCTGGGCTCGATGCCACCAAGTACCCGCCGAGTACACACAGAGTTACTTGTTAAATCAGTGGGTCTGAATGGTGTCTCCATCTATCGTGTTGTACCGAGCAGTCATACTGTCACCATCATGGGGCTCAAAGCTTAGGCTAACAACAGGCGTAAAATTCTAGCCCTTATAGCTGCGATGAATTTCGTGGACCTTAATCTGATGTTACTATCTGATGTTGATCAGGTGGCATAAGCAACAACACATTGGTATATACAATTAGTTAAATTTGTATTTGGGAGAGGGGTATTTTAAGTCAATTTCAGGTGGTTTTTTTAAAGACACATTTTTTTAATTCTTTTATTGCAGATATTTTGGGCTTCAGATTTTATTTCTATGTATTATAAAAATTTTATTACTTTTAATTATATATGCTTTTTGTATACATAATTTTACATGGACCATCATACATAATTCAATTTTTCCAAGAGAAGTATTACAGTCATTGATATCTAAGAACTTAGCAGATATATTTCATATACTTCAAATAATTTACATTTACATATAAAGGGGGGGGGGTTGTTCTTTTACTTCCATTTTTGTTTTATAATTTTATCCATTTGTTTGTGTTTACTTTATATGCATAATGTTTAAATAAATTTATTTAGTATAGCATAAAAGTATATTAGTTTAATGTTATCCTATCTTTATATATATTTCTACAATATCACAAAATTTCAAAGCTCTAAGTTTAAAAAATTGAGAGTTATGATAACTTCTATGTTCATTTTTATTCCCATCCCAGTGGCAAGTGAAGACTAACACTAAACATACCGTAACCAACCAAAAGACAGATTTTGGTATGGCAGAAATAGGTATGTATTAAGTGTTGGTATGTTTAGTGTTAAGGTGAGATTTATCTCAATAAGGGAAAAATAGCTAGTTTGTCTTCATTTAGGTTTTTTTTCTATTGTGTCAAATTTTTTGATATTTTTTCTGTTGTTATTAATACATGTAACAAAAATTGGTATGTGCATTTTTGAATCAAAGCAATGCTTGTTTTTTTTTAAAAAAAATAATTGAATTTAGAATTTATACTTTTTTTAAGGAATTTTCGATAAGCATTCATATAAAAAATCATTTTACGAATATCAATCATGTTATCACAAAACCCACACCAAGTTTTGCTGTACATAGTTAAACATACTTGTAAATCAAATTTCATGTGTGTATCTCAATTATTGTGGGAGGAAAAGCATTTTCAAATAACTTCATAAATTTTAAAATTTTCCATAAAAATTAAACTTTGTTGTACTTTGAGCACTAAAACTGTTTTACATAATGCATATACTTGGGGGGAGGGGGAGCAATAAAATTTTGAAAACCATTCAATCAAAGAATAAAAATTGTACTGTCATCTCCACCCCATCACTCTTCTTATCCTTTGCATTTTACATTATTTTTTACCATAAAGTCTAGTAAATTATATTTTGATTTCATTAAAATGTATATATATTTTTTATTTCTATTATTTGATATTTCTTATCCAAATTTTTCTTAAATATAAATGTTTTCTTTTTAAACATTTTGAGTATTTAATGGTGTAATTTTCTTTTTATATACATAATTATGGTACCATAAGGCCAATTGTATATTGATTCCAATTCAGATTTTTAGTTACATAAATACAAATAAAAAAATCCAATATATTTTTCAAAGAATATAGAGTGACTAAAATTGTTCTTTGCAAAACTTTGCATAAATTTTTTTAAATCTTATATTTATCAAAAAAATGCTTTTGTTGCTTTTCTTTTATTGTATTTGTTTATTTAAAATGTTTGCATTGTGTCATATGTATTTATAGATATCAATCTAAAAATGTAAAATTGATACACAAGTATAGTATGTTCACTCAATTTTGTGATTTTTAATAATTTTAATTCTATGTTAATTGAAAACTCTTGATATAAAATATTTAGAACTGTCTGCATAACTTTGCTATCATGAATGCATAACTTTGCTATATTTGAAGTTTGAAAAGTTTAATTTTTGTTTTGAAGTTAACTTAATGTTACATTCTCTTATACAAATTTTAAAAAGGGGTAAATAAAAAAAAAGTCTAAACAAAAAATGATCTATTGAAAATTGCTATAATTATCTATGCATTTTGTTAATATAAAAATGTGTAATATTTATAAAACACCAATTTAAACTTCTGTAGTGCTTGCTACCATTTATATTAATCAAAGAAAGAGTTTTTGCGTTTTCGGTTTCCTAGAAAAACTTAATAACCAAGATGTGTGAAACTTAGTACACTGAAACTTGAGGTCATAATGCTTTGCATTTCAGAGAGATTTTTTTTTAAATTCAATTTTAAGTGATTTTTTGCATCCCAAGCAATATGGTATATGATGACACATCAATTGCTGAATGTGAAAATTTATTCTTTACCAATTCTTTTAAAGATTTTTACATATTTTAATTATTGTTGCATTTATTTGTTGTTATATTCTTTGTGGCAGTTGTTTTTTCCAATATATACTCAAAAATTGATTCCTGGTATGGCAGCATGTACATTTGTGTTTGCTGTTACCTTTGCACTGCTAAAGACATTTATTTTAATTCCAACTTATTTTATCTGCTTTAAACAACTTTTAATTTAAATTAAAGTAGTAATTTCTATTTCAGTGTCATACTGTTTCATATTTGTTAATTTTTGCACTACCCTGTTCTTGCTTATCATTGTAGCTCACAGTAATTGTACATTACTGTGTAATTCTCTCTTACATGTTACATATGATTTATAATTTTGTATTCAGTTTTAAGACTTTCTTAATAATCACATATTTATATTTTGCATTCAGAATTATATATGGTATAGTTCCATCAAATCTGGGCATGATTTATGTATTTTAAAGGGGATACAGTGCGATTCAATTGACAAAAATCTAATCTAATTTTTTTTAGCCTAAATTATTCTTTATATACTTTTTTATAACCTCACAAAATTTGAAAGCTCTAAACATAAAAAATGCGGAATTATCATAGCTTTTGCGTTTGTTTTTATTCACTTCCCTATGGCAAATCAAAACTTTAAATTGACTTATCTAAAAAAATAACATAAGATAACTATTTTTTCTTCATTTAAAATGCTAAGGCTTTTTTTTCTTTTGTGCCTAATGCTTTGATTTTTTTTTTTTTTTTTACCTATTGCTAACAGTACATGTAACAAAAGTTGGTATGCATTTTTGAATCAAAGCAATACTTATTTTTTTTTTTAAATAATTGAACTCAGAATTTGTACATTTTTTAAGGAATTTTCAATAAGCATTAATAAAAAGAAGTATTGTACGAATACGAATCATGTTATCACAAAACCCATACTAACTTTTGTTATACATAGTTTGTGACATACTTGTAAATCAAATTTCATGCATGTACATAAATTTTTGTAGGAGTAGCATTTATTTTAAGCAACTAATTTTAAGTTTTTTCCTTAAAAAATTAAATGGCTAGCTTTTTGTGAAATTTTGAGCATAAAATCTGTTTAAGATAGTATACACATATAGGAGGCAACCAAAAAATTTTTGAAAATCCTTAAGTTAAAAATTTTTGCTTAAATCGTACCATGTCCCCTTAAATAACTTTTTGATTTAAGTTGATGTTGCAATATCTTTTTCAAATTAAGAATGTTTTAACTTTTGTATTTCAATGAGCTACATTAACTTATTTGGTATTTTTAAGTTTAATTTACTTTTGTATATGATTATTTTTTTATATATATTTGTATTGTGGTTTGCAATAATGCATGCTGATTGCTTACTTAAACTACTACCCATCTTTCAAGGCATCTGCAAGACCATTGAATTATTTGACTGAGTTCTTAAATTTTTTGAAATTGCTTGGAAAACCTTCATGTATTTTGAAATTCTCTGACCTATCTCTGCTCTGTAATGGAACCACACTATCTATTAAGAAAAGGCCCAATGTTATTGGAGTGACTATTTTTCTTGGACAGGCCAGTGGTAAAGACATTTTCATCCTAAAAATACCTATTGTATTATCAAATGTTGCATTCCAATTTAATCAACTTCAATTCATAATTCATCTCAGCTTGCTATGAGTATCAATAAAATCCAAGGACACTTAAATTCAAACCATTGGGTTGTATCTGAGAAATTTTAATTTCTCTATGGATAACTTTATATTGATTGCTTAAGAATTGGCAGGGCAGAAAATTTGTTCGTTTTTATCTATTCATTGATTATAAGGACCAAGTGCTATTCTGTGTTGTTTCCAACAGGAACATTGGTAATATTACCAATTTATGGTTGTTTCTGAGCTAAAATCTTTCAGATACTGATATTGTGAATCAAAACTAAGTTTTTTAACCTAACAGTTATTAGTGAGGCATTTTGTAAGCAGCTTCCTGGATCATGACAATTTTTCATCATAAATATCAAAGGTTTTTTGATAACCAATGAAATTACACCTTCACTTATTTCCTACTTTTACCCACATGTTAAAATCATTTGTTCCAATAAAACCTTGTAATAAAGTTTTTTCCTGTTAAAAAATATTTTGTAGCTTTTCATCATTCATCATCAAAATCTAAATCTTACTTATTGTAACAAAATAAAGAGAAAAATCTAGCTAACAACCCCCATAATAGAAAGGAGGTAGCATTCAATTTGAACCAGTGGCCGCGGTAGCCGAGTGGTCTAGGCATCGGATCATGGCTAGCATGTCATGAGTTCGATCCCAGTACCACTGAAGACCCGCCGTGTAGGAGAGTGATGCATGTAAAATCTGTCGAGAGCTCAAACGTCCTCCCGTTGGTGTGGTGTGGTAGTTAAGAGAGGGGGTGCCAGCTCAGGTGTCGTCCGCGTCACTTGACCATGGTTCAAAATTATGCAGACCGTCGCCAAAAGCCCTCGTGTAGCTTAACAGTGGGACGTTAATATTCACTCACTCAATTTGAACTAATTGCTATTAACAGATTGACAGTATTTGAAATAAACTGCCCTCTGCTTTTATCAGCAACTGATATTAGCCAGATTTTGGCCTCATGGTCTTTAAAATTGAGAAGTACTCATTTTTGTACAAATGAAAAGATAATTAACATTATTTATCAAGATCTTCACTGAAACTACAGATGTGATTAAATGCATATCAAAATAATTTTCTCTTTTTTTAAAATTCAGTATTAATACAATTTTTTCGTTGCATGTTTTAATGGCTTAACTTTCCTTCTGACAATCTGATTTTCTTGCAGTTTTTTGAAGATTGTATACATTTTTTATAAATGTGTTACTGACAAAGTATGAAACGTCGGCATCGTATAGAATGCTGGACGTTTTTAGGCAAAGTATGAAATATGATAATTATTTCACATGTTGCCTAGGCATTCTATAGAATGACCAAAGCTATTTAGACAAACTATGAAAAAAGGTCATGATAAGACTATTATATCAATGATGTACATACTTAAAAATTACAAATGTTGTACTGAAGAAATAATGTGAGTGCCATTAAAAAAATTATTGGAAATACATAGAGGAAAATGAAAGTTGTACCAAATAAAATGTATGTCTTTTTTATTAAGGTAAACAAAAGTTTCATATGAAAAAAAAAGAAATTAAAATTAACCTATTTGTTGTAACATGGTAGGCTTGAATGAGACATTTTGAATTACACTTCATTACATTTTTCATGCAAAAACAATTGTTATTTTGGTACTTTGTTTTACCTGTACATTTGATGAATCCTTGGTCTAGTTGCAACTGACACAAGAAGAATTTCGTGTTCAGGAATATCTTTAATTCTAAGTTCTTAGGGCACAAAGTTAATTGTGATTTTGCATATACTTGTTTTAAAATTCCCTCAGAAGTTCCAAGTCGCTGGAAACCATCTTATTTCCCACAATTCACAATGGTTTTTTTAAAATAATTTTCTGGCTAGGTTTGCAAAGGTAAATGTATATTTTAATATCATAGCGTGTAAGGTTTTTGTATTTGGTTGAAAGTTCTTTCAGAATTCTATTACGTTTTTCCATGTCCAATAGTCAAATAAGCCTTCAGGAAGTAAGTAAAAAAAATCAAAATCTGTTATGTAATATTGTATAGCAGTGCTTCCAACCATTTTATCCCCACAGACCAGTCAGCATTTGATAATTTTACCATGGCCTGCTGAAGGTGGGGCTTTGATTGTTTTGATTTAATAACTTTAATTTAATTGTGTTTAATCAGAATAAAATTCAGTTATGCCAAAAATGAATATAAAGTGATTTTACATGAAATGTAAAGTGGAAAATCTCACAAACACGAAAGAAATATACTCTAGTAAATAAAATAAAAATAATAATTTTATGCTTTCTGAGAAGCCCAATACCATTTGATCTGTGGACCACTGCTGTATAGTATTTGCCTTCTTTAACAGGTTAAATGAGTTCACTTTTATTTTCCACAGATATCACATCATAGCTATTCTTCAACCAATAGTCTCTGGGTTTCTTCTTAGAAGTGATTTTTGGCTTTTTGTACATCAGTTATTAATTTTTTTAGTAAGTAGTTTAAATTTATAATTTTTTTTTTTTTTTGCACCATTAATTTGAATTTTGGGCAGTTTGTCATTGAATAGTTGTTTCATATCTGTAGACCATGACTCCTTCACCAATACTACAGCTTGCTCCCCCATTTTCATGCAACACAGGAACAAGTTTAAGTAAAGTTGAGTATTTTGACACACATGAACAAATTGCAAAGTGCAACTGACAAATTTTGAGGGATGTGTTAAAAGTCTTGTGCCTTAACACACAATATTCTAAATGAATCAGAGATGTATATCATACTTTGCCAATTTCTCATTAGGCATTCTGTAGAATGCCTAGGTAATGTGTGAAATATAAATCATTTTATACTTTGCCAGTAATATATGCATTATAGTATCTATATGATACATAATTATCACTATCATTATTCTTGTTTTTTGTATAAAAGAATTAATTATTTCTTTTAAATATTGTAATAAGTACACTTTAAAAAGTATAGAGGTTGTTTTCTGCTTCACCTCAGTACTGTTGATAGTAGTGTAATTAATTTCACTTAGACTGGTTTCAGATAGTTTTTCAATTTTAGTTAATGCTAATTTAATTTGTTTTTTCCAGTTGAAGGATAACTGATAGATATATATATTTATAACTGCATTACATGAAATGCTTTATTATTTTTTTGTTGTTGTTCTGGAGACAGCAGTTCAGAAACTTACTGTTATTACTTTCCTTTTATATTCAGATTTTCATTCATTCTTTTCTAATTATCTTTTGGGCATGTTAATTTTCTTGTTTAAATTTGAATATATGTTTCTGTTAAATAATTCTTTGGTTTGAGACCAAATTGCAGTTAATTGAAAGTTATTTAAAAGTTGTGCTTTTGTAGATTTAGAAGAATTAAATACTGCATTTGAAATAAAAGATCTAACTACAATATTTAGGTGGCCAATATGTCATAGTTGTGTTCAAAACCATGACAAATGAAACTTTATGTAGATACCGACACATGAATTTACTTACAAAATCTAAATGTTCCTGTGCAATTCTGTTATTTCTTGTTTTGCAAAACTGTGTAGTCTTTCAAGTACTTTTGTATTAGACTGTATTTGTTTTAAATACTTCACTGCTTTTACTTCCATAGAAAATAAGTCCCAAATTTTTTAGAGAAGAATAATACAGAAGAATTTACCAATTATAAACAATGTTATTATCTTCAAATACATAATCAAGATCATTGTGTTTTTAATGTGAGAATGGTACTACCTGTAAAAAAAAGGTTCATTATTTGCGAGCATGTAGCTGCAAAATTATTGTGTTTGAACAAGCCTGGGAATAGTTTTCTTTTATTTTCTGAACATCAAGGCAATTGGCAATGTTTTTGATTTGACAAACTAGTCAACAGTTTAATATGTAAGTGCCCATATTTTATACAGATTGTAGTAACCATATATATTTCAATCATCACCAGTTATTTGTCTTTGTATTTATTCACACATTTGTTTGCTTTTTTCAGTACTGTTGTTGATCATAGTTTAATTCAATATGCGCCTATTTTATCTGTTTTAGATATTTAATTTTTTGTATCCATTGAAATATATTATAATTCTACTATATTCTAATTGTGATAGTATTTTGTAAAATGTTTTATGATATTTAAGTTAATTTTTTTTTCTTTTGGTTTAATCAGTTTCAGGCTGTACTAGGCCCATTTAGCAGACTTGCTTACTAATGCTGTTGCATTTATCTGATAATTTTCATCTTGTTGATTTTTTCTTTTAGATTCAATTATATATTTCTGTTGAATCATTTGATACTGTTTGAGGCCAAAATTGCAATTTGCTTAAAATTATTTATAATGTACGCACTTATTTAAAAAATTATTTTAAACTTTTGGAAACACTATTTTGCATTGGGTTTAAACCTCCTTAAAAATATTATACTTGTTATGGTATATAGCAGAGTTTTATTTTTTTTAAATTTAAACTGTGTGAAAAACAGGTACTTCAGCTGTAGTACTGTAATAACATATCTTTCCTTCAAGCTAGTTTTATTTTTTACTTCCTATAACATATTAGCTAATTGTTGCAAAATATCTATTCTACAATGGAGTAGTTGACTTTTAGTGTTAATTTCAGGTAGAAATCAAAATCTTTAGAAAAGCTTTATTAAATGTTAGTTTTATATTTTTCATATATTTTCTGAATATTATTTTATATTACAGATTCACAAATATTTTTGGATTAAGTATGTCACTGCTGTACAGAAATCTATTTCAGTTAACAAGCCAAGTTTTAAAAAGGACATCCTTTCGAAATATAGCAACGACAAAACATTTATGGGACAACTATGAAGGTGATGGTAAAACCACTGTGTCTATTCTAAATCGTGAATACCAGCATTTGATCATGATTGATACTGTAAGTGATTTTGGCTTCAGATTGAATAATGGTATTTTTGTTGTTGGACCTATGGCTGTATTCCCTCGAACAATTATGCAGTGGGACGTTGACTCTGTTGAAAACATGACTATAGATTCACTTTCATTATTCACTCTTCTAGAACCAAAGTTGGACATTTTTATACTTGGTACAGGGGATAAACATGTGATACCTAAGCCTGAAATTCTTAAATTTCTAAAATCTAAAAAAATTAGTGTTGAAATTTTAGCTACAGAAAAAGCTTGTGCAACTTTTAATTTCTTAAATGTTGAAGGAAGATGCGTAGCAGGTGCGTTCTTGCCACCTAAAGAAGTAACAATTTTTGAAAGTGAATTAGTAAAGCTACAACATCCAGATAATGTGCCAGAGTCAGGTTATATAACATAAAAAACTTTATAAATGTAGTTTTAAAATGAAATTTAGTGCTGTTAGATAATTTTTTTTTTTTTTTTTATTTCACTGCCATATTGTGACCAAAAATTAGCATTTTTTATAAACAATTTTATATTCACTAATTTCTGAACTTTCAGATTCACAATAGGGTTCAATATCAGAATTATATTATGAGTCTTTTATTTCATGACATAACTGGAAAAAAAACACTATTTGAACAAGTGAAAACAAATTTGCTCAATTTCCCTGTTTAAATGAAAAGCAGTAAATCATGTCCTTGAATTTGTTTTATCCAGTATTTCCTGGTTTACTACAAATATCTGTTAGGGACCCTGCAAATTAAAAATAAGTCGCCTTTTGTAGTACTTGACAGAACAGTTAAGTGGTTAACATAATGGAAAAATGCTTAAAATGAAACTATGAAAAAGTTAGCGACATATTTCATGGATGTATCAAAGTCTGAAGTTTGTTTTTATAGTTAAGCATTTTTTAAATTTATTTCTACATTTAACCTCTCTTTAACCCCTTAACTGCCTGCGGTGGTTGTATGTGTATGCTTCTTATCAAAATACATACCTTTGCATTGTGCTAGTATATGTAAAAGTATTGTGAAGGCTTTAGAATGCAATACAATGACATTGATTACAGTTGCTTGTTTTGGCAAAGTATTCACTTATTTATTCCTGTTTTTTCCCCTTATTACATTGTATAAGTGCACACTCCTTTGTGATAAATGATGGCACTGGGGAGAAAATCGCACAGCTCCTCTGTAGTTAAGGGGTTAACAATCTTGTCACATCTATAGCATTGAATCTGTATTATGTAATAGTTGTTTAAAAATTTAACAAATTCCTTGTTTTTTTCATTGCAAGTATCTTATGAATACTTATGTTTCTATTGTCACTTTGACTATGCCTAATTAATGATTTAATTTTTTTAATTGCCAGTCTAATGTAAATACAGCTTTATATACATGCAAAGAGTTACTGTACCAGCATTGGATTGGCATTTAAGAAAAATTTACATCACATTGCTAGATGTCAAGTTAAAACAACTGTTTTTTTTTTTAGCTGTAGCATAACTTATTTCTTGTAAATCTGAAAATAAATTATTTAAGTACATTTATTATGTTTTGTGATACAACACAATATATTAAAAAGTCCATGACTTTTCCAAATACAGTGTTAAATTCATTGCAGATATTATATTAATAAAACTTGTGTACAGAATAACAATTCTAAATATTGTCACTTATTATTTATCAGGAGATGAGCACAACACAGTTAGTTATTGACAGAAAGGTCCAGAAGCTTGAAATTTTGATACTGTAGCTATGGGTAAGGATATGCACCTCAAAGCTATTTTTCAAAATTTACATTAGATGTTGAAGAAATTCTGATGTACTTTTTTGCCTTGTTTTCACTGTGAGAGTTCCAAATGTTTTAATTGAAATTAACTTTATTTAGAGTATGTGAGCTGAATCATGCAGTATATAGATTGTTAATTACATAGTCAATGAGAAGATTTTCATACTCCTTAATAGTGATGAAAAGGCAACCTTATTAACATTATTTTGGCATCACATGATATCTGTTTTTAAAGATTTTTCTATCTAACCATTTGTTCTCAATATTTTGAAAAATTTACTAGGTTAGGCCATTATTTAGAACCAAGTTTGATGGCTCTCGTTAAGTAATTCTTTACAAGCTAACTGGAGAAATCAATGAGTATAAAAACATTTTCCAGTGTGAAGAAAATAGCTATATTCCAGTTGGTTTTAAGTTCAAAACATATTTGTGTTATAATATACAATGATCTGTTAATAATTATTAGTTCTAAAAAACTTTGCCCTTTGAATTTCACCTATTTCCTAGCATATTTTTTACTTACAAGGTATGATTGCAAGAGTCCATTTGCACCCATTGATATTTTCCAGGTAAATATCAAATGAATTTGTATGTATATTATTTACGAATGAAAATTGTTTCCCTTTAGTATTTGGAATGGTATGAGAATTATTTTTGTAATGCAAAGGTATTAGTAAGTTTTTGAATCCTCACAATATATCACATTGGTTTAAATAAAATTCGCTTCAGGTTTGCTTACTGATTGGTGATGATGAATTTTAATTTTCTCACCAGGCAGTGGAAAAAAATTGGGCATTCAATATGCAGACATTTCCATTATTTTACATGACAAAGTGATGAAATTAAAAATCATCTATTATCAGCCTATATATTTATAATTATTATGGCTTTTAATCTGATAAGTAATAATTGATGTATAAGAATAAACTATTTTTAAACTGAGGTATTAGGAACTTGAATAAGTTCTTGCTGTTTCCTAATAGATGACACTACCAGAATAATGTGCAGGGAAGTACTGTATGTAACTTCAAAGTATGTTAGTTCCTTATAGTGTAAACAGTTATATATTTTGTGGATTCTAAAAATGTCTAGTTTTGTGCCAAATAGAGTGCATTTGCTGGGAATTTTACTGCACTATTTTATTCCAAAAGAAATCTGCTGCAGAAACACACAATTCTTTTTAAGACTTACAGTGAAAATGCTCTGGTGCATCGAAGAAGTTTGGAGGAATTGCTTGATCAAAACCGACGTCAGCGCTAGCTGAATTTAGAAAATCATTACAAGTAGATGGGTCAACAGTTTCCAAATTTTTGAGAGTGTTAGGATTGATCCAGAAATAAGGACATTGAGTGTCAAGAGATATCGAACAGTGTTTTCTCACATGTGAACTACTGCTTCAACAGCAGAAAATAAAAGATTTTTTGCTCTTAGTCATTTCTGGCAATGAAGGGTGGATACAGCATGATAATCTGAAGGTTTAAATCAGTGATTCCCCTGGGGTCTACGATGACCTGCAAGAGGTCCACACCAGCAAATGAATAATTTGGGGGTTCATGAGGTGTAAATGGGGGTCTATGATAGTGGGAACCAGATTTTACCAATTCACATTTACTAAATTTAGTGAGGTTAATTTGTGGTTACTAGGTGACAGCATAAATTTTACTAAGACAAGGACCATTTCAGCATTTCTTTCCAAAATTAAGCTAAAGAAGTATAGTACTGGATATCCCGAATTTTCTCAATTTGTCACAGACAGTCTGTATAAGGACATTTAAATGCCTTTACTAAGATTTTGAAACTAGGTTTTTGAGATTTCTTTTTTTTGTAGTAATACAGCTGTAGACAATGAGTTCATATAGTTACTTTGAAAAAATATGTCATATTACAATAGGAACTGATCAGAATAGGTTCTAACGAAGACTTTGTTTTAAAGTTTAGAAACGGATGTCAGAAATTTTGGCTTTAAAAAGACATACCTGATATTTGTCGCAAATTATGGAATATCGTGAGTAAGTTTTTAATTGCTTTTCCTTGTGAGAGGGAGTTTCACCAAGTATGCCAATCTCAAAAACAAAAAAAGAAAGGGAAAGAAAAAAGAACTAGGCACTAACTAACAAAGGAGATTTAGGGTTAAAACCAGACTAGATTGATTTTAAATGTTGAAATATTGTTATTGAAGCACCAGTTTCATCTCTCTTATTAAAAGGATATGTTTTATGTAACAGTTATTTTATGTATTAAATTGATTTTAATTCATTAACATGCGCTTCTAAAGTTTTAAACACTATACTTCATTACAGTTATAAATTTAATTTTTTTGAAGTAGTAGCACCAACTATCAAAAAACATTCTATGGGACAAAAAAGTTTGGGAACCTATGGTTTAAATCTTTGCATTTGGTGGGATCAGCAGGCCAAGCTGTTCAAACTGAATGAAATTATCATGAGAGATTGCTTCAATTGATGCATTTGAGTCTAGCCCTAAAGAAAAAATGGCTGCTATATGAGCAGAAGCACAACAAAGTGATTTTGTTTCATGGCTACATGCTGGAAAACCTACCCCACTAACTAAGTACAGCCCTCACTGATAATCATTTATTCTGTTTGATGGCACAAGAATGGAAGTGCTGTACAACCAGGCCATATGAAGATACCAAAAGATGGGAGAAAGTGGTCTTTAGTAATGGGCAATACTTTCAGTGAAATGTTTTTTTACATTTTAAGCAAGGCATTTATTTTGTATAAAAAAAACAAACAGCTAGAACTTATTCAAGGCCTTATTAAGTACAGTTTATGTGACTAATTGAATTTACCAAAGATGGCAGAGTTGCAATACCCAAGAACAAATCCACCAAACTATCAAATGGGCACTGTTGCTTATTAAATCTAATAGGGCCTCATAGAAAGCAATGGTCCTGTATTATCCTTATTAATAATTACTAGCTATTCAAAACACTCATAATTTGTTACAGAACATGGAAAGAGAAGATTAAAAATAACCAATGCTGTAAAATTATCATATTCCACTCACCTATTTTGAACTGTGATGAAAATATGTCACAGCAAATACATTAGTTTTAAATTCCAAGTCAATCGCTATGCAAAGGGGAATTAAAAATACCAAAGATGTCATTTGACTTATGTTTGACCTAAGCTAATGTTGAAATAAATCAAAATTAATATTGTAGTAAGTAATGAATTAAATTATTTGGAACAAAACAATGAGAAGGTACTTTGAACTTGAAACATAAAATTGGTTTTTAGTTGAATTCTTAAGCACTCCCAAAGTATGCCATTAAAATATATGAAATCTCTCTTATATTAATCCTTTTGAGATATTACGGGTTTTAGTTTTGAACACACAAATAATTCATCTATCAAGTTTTAAAGAACATATATCTACTGATATAAAATAGCACTACATGTACAACGACTATTATGGATACATTAATAAACATAATTTGCAAAGAATTAGTACATTAGGATATGTACATTATATAAGATCCTATTGTAGAGCTTGTTTTGACTCGGACCACTATATAGTAATGGGTAAAATCAGGCCCAGAATTCCTAATGCACATAAACATCGTGGCCAATGCATTGAGAGGTTTAACTGTGAACAATTTGTTCAGTTAGGCTTGAATTCCAAGCACAACTAGAAAAAAAAACTAGCTAAGAACTAAAAACAATAAGGCCTCTGGGTCTGGACTTAATTTTGTCAGAATTCGTGACCAGATGGAATTAAAACATACAATGTCCTCTTATTAATATGGGACAGTGAGACACTTCAAGAGGAATGGAGACTTAGCACAATTTGTCTCATATACACACAAAAAAAAGGGGGAAAGGAAAGGCCGTGGGTAGCCTAGTGGTTAGAGCATCGGACTCCAGACCGGAGAACGTTCTTGTTAAATCTGTGGGTCCGAATGGTGTCGCCATCTTTCGTGTTGCGTGAGCAAAATCGCACTGTCACCTTCTTGGGGGGCTCAAAGCTTAGGCTAACAACAGGCATAAAATTCTAGCCCTTAGCCGCGATGAATTTTGTGGACCTTAATCTGATGTTACTGTTGATCAGGTGGCATAAGCAACAACAAAGAAAAGGAAACATTCTTGACTGTTCTAATTACAAAGGAATTAGTCTGCTTTGCACCGCTTATAAAATTTTCTCAAACATTTTGCTTGGTAGACTCCTTCCATCAGTGGAAAAACCGAAGAATTTAAAATTGAAACTTATACCATCTCTTTACAGACTTCAAGACTGCTTATGATAGCATAAATAGAAAATTATTCATTGAAGGTATGCGAGAATTTGGCATCCCTGACAAGCTCGTAAGGCTCGCCAGTCTAACTTAAATTAAAACCATGCGAAGACTTAAGATCCTGGGTAATCTCTCTAAAATAATGGAAACAGGGTCAGACAGTGACATGCCTATGCTTCAACATAGCATTGGAGAAGGGCATTCATGACTCGGAGATAAATACAGGAGAAGCAAATTTTTGCATTTGTTAATGATATAGATCAGTGGTCTTCAAACTGTGTTCCACTGAACCCTAGGGTTCCACGAGTCACATCAAAAAGAAACTTATAAAGATGTATGCAAAACAGGTTCACATTTTGCATCAAGTTTGTACACCCACAAAAATTTAAAGTTCATCCCTGTCATTACGAAACTGAAAATTTTATTTATACATAACTTTTTATATTCAACAATACTTTTAAAACTATTATTAGAATAAAAACGTTTTAATATTCTTTAATTAATCTTTATATGTACTACCTACTAGATTGTGAAAATTTTATTGTTTATTATCCTAGGTTGCACAAGATAATTTCATACTCGTTAGTACAATGTCTTGCAAAACTAAATGGTTTTCTAATGAAAAATATATCATTTGGATTTGTAGAAAAAAATCTACAATAAAGGAGAAGGAACAACTTATTCACATATCAACAGATTCCAATGTTAAAAATCTAAATTTAAGCAAAAACAGCTCCTAATTTTATTTTGCTAATTCATGTAAAATGCACAGTATTTTTCACACACCTATAAACATTTTAATGTAATTCAGAACAATGTGTATGAGTGAAAAATATGTATCAACTTGAGTTACTACAAGAATAAATTAAACTCAGAATACGTAAAATGATTGCAGTTAATCTCATTAAACCTAGACTTCGACAATTTGTGTGAAAAAGTGCAAGCCAATATCCCAGTTACTATACATAATGCATGGGTAGGTGATACTTGAATTACAGATTATTAATGAATAAATTTTATATATAAAGTAGATTAAAATTCTTTAAGAATAAATGCAATACTTATTTTTATTGCCTTTACATAAAGCACCTAAAACATGTTGATCTACTCTAAGAATATATTTTAAAATAATATTTAAAGTGTGTGTGTTCAACATGGTTCCACGGAAATACTTTCTAGTTCTAGGGGTTCCGTTATTTGAAAAAGTTTGAAGACCACTGATATAGATATTATTGCAAAAACACACTTTGATCCAAAATGTGCAATCTTAGTCGTGGAAAAGGAGATAGGAGGTAAAATGCACCTTACTGTTAACCAGGGGAAAACTAAATACATGCAGTGCTCTAGGCTAACAGATTCTGCTACTCATCTGCAAAATGAAAAAGTTGATAGCTTTTTTTTTATATCTGAGCTCTGAGGATAACATGACATCTGAAATACAGAGGAGAATCGATGCAGCTAATAGATGCTTTTATGGTCTTAGGAGGTGTTTAAGATCAATTTTAATTAAAAGGAGAACTAAGCTAAACTGTTAATTCATAAATGTCTAATTAGACTAGTACTCACCAGAAACTTGGAGGATGAAAATATTCTTGGTGTCTTTGAGCGTTGGATTCTAAGAACCATTTTTGAACGGCATTTGGTACCAGACATTGTCAATTAAATGGACTGGCCACTTTATTAGAATGAACAAAGAACATTCAACACAGAAAATTTTGGTGAAGAACTAGTAGTCAACCCAACCTCAGGTGGGTTGACTGCCTAAAAAAGGATTTCACTACCCTAAGAATTGACTAAATGAAAGACCATGGCCAAAAAAAAAAAAAAGAGGCCAGGAGGAAAATTCTTGAGACTGCCAAGGCCCACCCGGGGTTATATTTCATATTTATGAAAAAAGCCCCTGTTACGACCCGCATGTGCAGAGGGCGCTAGTAGTCCTCTTTGTTTACATTTTTGTAAGTACACATGTAACCAACCCAAGGAGCGGACATACCAAACTTCGCTCAATAAACCATCATTATTTAAAGTATACAGTCCACGCTCTCTTTGCTTGAGTAGATAAGTTATACATAACTCAAAGTCTGCTCATAACCAGTCCAATACATTATAGAACTACCACACCTTTTGTGGTCTTAATTAGAGCTATCGAACCCTACCAGCCCCCAAAATACGTAATGTTGAACATTGAAATGTTAGATAGAATAAAAATGCATTTCAAAATATTCATTTGATAAATTTACAAATTGCATAATATTTCAACTACCAAATACTTTTAATATTTAAATTTGAAAAATGTTTCAAGAAAATAAATAATGTACTTTATAAAATGTTATGCATACAAATAGTGAAAAAATATATAAATATTATATCATACCAATTCTTGATTAATGTAAGTATACAACTGAACCCCCTAAGATAAGTTTCTTCCGCTCTTTGTTTTTCAGGACAGCTGACACCATCACAAACTATTCCGAAATACAATTTTAGTTTCATTAAAAAATTATGCATAAATTGATGATTCATTACAGATATCATGGACTTCCAAAAAATAAAAAGATAACCATTCATGCTAAGAAAATTTTACATTAGTAAAATTTATTTAAACAATGCATTGTTGCGTTAAATTGTTCATGATAAAGCACAATACAATGTTAATCAAAGCAATGAAAAATAATGACTAGAAACAACAAGCTTGCTTCACATCAAGAAATAGAATTTAAGCACAATATAATACATAAAAATAGGATTTCAATAACTACGTTATTCTGATAACACACAAAAAAGATAAATCAAACATAAAATAAATTCATATTTCTCAAAAACAAGCAATTCCTCTAATATAACATATTGAAGACAACTTCCCAAATATTAATTACAATGACTAGAGCAAAAATGTAAATTTTCATAATATCTTACCAAAATGAAATTTTATAAAGTAATCTAAATTGTAAAAATAGACAGTGTTATACTTTGATAATGCAAACATACGTTTTTAATCATAAAAATTACCAGGATACTTTTTAAATGGCATTAAAATAATTAATATGATTATTTGCAATCTAGATTCTTAATAATCAGTTTTGATAAAGAGAATTTTTATATTATATTAAACAGAGTTACATATACATAAAATAAAAGATTAATTCCATTCAAGTGACAAATTTTAAAACAAATTTAAGTATAAAATCTGAATATTTCAGTATATAAATACATTTATTGATATCTACCTTAAAAATTCTTTGCAATACACATATGTATTGAATTGTGTTAACGAAAATATTAACATACTGATCAAATAAAATTTTGTTTTACCAACCATCAAATTTCTCAAAAATCTTGCTATTTTCTATAATTTAAATGCTGATTGTCTCAGAATTTGTTATCAATTTGTACAAATGATCAAGTTGTACATTCCAACAGAAGATTTAAACAACTCTTGCTGAAGTACATGCATCAACATGGCCTTTAAAATTTAAAGCAGAAATGAAGCAGAGAAATTCAGAAAGGATATTAACACATAAAATATAATTTAAAAGTTCATATTATAAACAATTAAAGTTGAACTTTAATCAAATGGGCCCTTTCTATACTTCAATTTGAAAAATTGGTGTAAAACTAAGAATTTTAAGAACTGTAAACTTAATCAAGTTATATATATAATTTGATGATATTGGTTAAAATATTTATGAGAACATTTTTATTTTAATATTATTTAAAAAATATGCTTACTTTGATCATACTTCAGATTTGAAAATGTAATTTTCCTCATACAAAAAATTCTTGGAAAAAATAAATATCCTAATGAGCATAATTTTGAACTTTTTACTAAGCTATTCTGCCTTTCAGATTTACTGGACTGCACATACAATGAGATAACTTCCTTATTATTAAGTATGACAATTTTTTTTAGCACATCACAAGCTGAACTAAATTGACATGTCATTAAACCAATAAAATTTGTGACAAAAATTTTCAACTGATATCCAAAATAAAATGCTAATATCCTTCAGAAATCTACTTCATATAAACATCAATGTAATACAACTAAAAATAATCTATAGAAATTTTTTTAAAAACTTGCCTACTAAATATTACAAGCGAGCTTATATTTCTTAAAAAGAAAATATTTAATATTGTATGAAAATTATACACAGGATTGTAATAAGCACCTTACTTGAACTAATTCAAGTTCAAAAAAATTTACAATGTTTGATAAAAAGGATTTTATTTAAAGTTTTATAAAGAACTTTTACTTGGAATAATCTGTGGAAAAATAATATACTTGTATAAAGAAGAAAAGTATTTAACTTATTTGAATTTAAATCAGTTATATAACATTTTCAATAATATTAGTAACTAATAACCAAAATTGATATATTTTAATATAAATGAAAGGAAAGCATTAAGAGTACACTATTATAAATGAGTACAGGGTTCTTCAACAACAAGAAGGTATGAACATTTTAAATACTACATATAAACCAATAAGATAAAGATGATAAGAAGCATAATTTTAATTGTTACAAGGAATTTATACAACTACAACAGATTTTAATGTTTTGTCTTTTTTTTCAATCCATGAGGCAATACGAGACAATTTGGAACCTTTTTAATGTTTTAAGAAATTATTTTATAATCAAAAATATGCACAAAATTGGCAGATTTTTTAAATGCAGTTTTTTCTTAAGAGTAAGTATTTGTTATAAATTTTAAATATATTTCAAAGTTGCTTAAATGCTAAGTTTCTCTTTAGTAAAGATCAAGCTTAAACAGCTTTAAAATGTTTTATCAAAGATGATAAAATTTCAGTAAAAATATTAATTTCCTTAAATATATGAAAGTAAATCTTCAAAAATAAGTACTGTAAGTAATGGCAGAGGACGCGAGAAAAGGCTATTCTTATTACCTTAAAATAATAACTTTTCAAATATTTTTATAAAAATATATTGCTGCAAAATTCTCAAAAAAAAAATTAATACAAAAATAATATCTGAAATTTAAAAAAAAAAAGGATTAAATGTATTTCCTAAATATTTTGGAATTTTCCAAAAATGTGTTAAAAAAATTACAGAAAATATTTCATAAAAACTTTTAGTATTCATATAACAATAATTCAAATTTAACATTTCTTTGAGAGAACTGCAGTAGATCTATATATTTTTATCTCAAATTAAAAATGTTGCAAAAAAAAAACATTAAATTAATCTAGTTAATATTTAATTTCTCTTTTATCAACATAACAGATATTTGATCAATAATTTCTCAGAATCTTGTCATACGACTTTAGCAAATTGGTACAAAAATTCAATCTTTCGTAGTGAATTATACAAAAAAAGATGATTTTTTTACCTGCTATTCAAAATGCCAATAAGATGTATTTCTATAAAATATCTATGTAAGCATTGAAGTACAGAGTTTGTTCTAACATCAAATACAATCTAGTTAATCTTTAATGAAATACATCTATTCATAACTTAAATTTTTAAAATATAAAAAAAAAACTTTAAAATTATATATACAAACGTTTTACAAAGACTGAAATACATAATATTATATGACCTTTGCAAAATATAAAGATCAATCAAGTACAATAAAATCAACAATTTAAAACTATCAGATTTCTATATAATTCTAAAGATAAATAACATTCATTGATAAAACTTTTTTTTTTTTCAATTTTAACACAAAAAGTTTTACACAGCTTTAAACGGATGCTACATGCTCTCCTATGTCAAACAAAATTTAAAACATTTTTAAAATTATAAACTATACAGAAGCATAATGGACAACTTAATTGCTTAAAGTCTATTACAGCTCTTGTTTGCACATGGGACAAACGGATACTATTTGTTGCTTGAGGCATATTCTCAAACATTCACCATGAAACATATGTTGGCATGGGGTTACCCTGGCTCTTTTCATTGTCTGCAAGCAAACGGCACATATATCATCTTTTTCTGTCAACTCTTCTTTGGTTGCATAACGATACTTATCTAAAATTGACTTTTCTCTTAACAATACATTCCAATGATCACCCATATCCTTAAGGCACAAATATACATTAATATAACCAGATGAAAATATCAAAAGCCATCCTCCTTCAGTACAAAACCACACAACTGTAACCATTAAGACAGAAGCTAGAGATGAGAACACATGCACCAGTACTGGATACCACAATACCTCCAAGCTTTCAAAACAATCGAGCTGTAGCTTTGATAACAGCAAAGAACCCTTCTTCTGACAACTAGGCTCTGTCGAAATATAATATAAAGCTGTAATAAAAATATAAATCCATGTCGGATTAAAATGCTCCAGACCTTGTTCAAGCCCAAAAACTAACAATAAAAATACACCTGTGATAGCAAAAGTTACGACTTTTGCAAGATCGAGAACAACTTTTGTTGTTGTCATGGCTAAGTGCCTTATGTTAGAATGTTCTGAAACACGTATAATAGGTGAATAATCATGCAAGCTCAGAAGTTTTTCGGCATAGGTTATCATGTAACCAATAACGTTGTAAAATAATAAGCAGTAGAGACCAGTCAGTCGATCTTCAGGACAAAACCAACAGTCACATAACATGAAAAATAGGACTTGATTGATAAGGCTAGCCATAGTAGAATTTTTCCGGTACGAGTCTTCGGCGTGTCGAAACATATTGGAAGTGCTAGATGTTAAAGATTCCCAAACAGACTTAAATATTTGGTTGACCATTGTGTAGCAGGTTCCCCTGTTATCCATTAAAACCTGAAATAAAAAACAAAATTAGAACACACCATAGATCATTTTTAAAACATCAAATATTTTTACTTATTCATATTCAAATTACTTCATTAACATTTGAAAATCAAATTTTATAATAATTTTTATCATTTTTTAGCACACATCATGCTCTTAATTTACATGTTTTTGGAATAACATGGTTCAAAATCTACTCAGGTTCCCCCCCCCCCAAATTTTATTTACTTTAACATGATTGGGAATGCTCAATTTTCTGCAAAAGGATGAGGACGAAGTTCTTCATTTACAAGTTCAATTTTTCAGGGCCTTAAACTTGATACCAGATTAACAAATAATTTTTTAAACATTAATTCAAACATACAACATAGCCTGGAATTCTAACAAAACCTGCAGCTTTCTTTAGCAGAGTATTAAGTAAAGAACTTGCAAAACTAAAAAAGCAATAAATCAAAACAACAAATGTTTTGATAAGAAAAAAGTCATTACAACAAAATATTTCGAACAGTAGAAAAGTTTTTATTCTTTCCTAAGACATTATGTGTATATGTTTCTAATTTAATTTTAAGTTTAAAGTATGTGTATGGATTAAACATTAATGTTGCATGTTATAGGTTGTTGTTGTCGTGTCCTTCCCGAAGAGAAGGAATGAAAGTTGCCAGAGAACTGTGAGACAGGTTGCACTTCTTAACGATAGATGGTGACGCCACCTCCACAATTTAGGCATGGAACTGGAGGGGAGGGAAATATTCTCCAGCCCCCTGCACTCGTGGTTTCTGCTGCGACCGCCCACAAGACTTTCAGACCCACTGATTTAACGAGCATGTACTCAATGGTATTTGGTGGCATTGAACCCAGGCCCTCCGGTCTGGAGCCCGATGCTCTAACCACTAGGCTACCCACGGTCCATGTTATAAGTTGAAATATATAAATGTTAATTATACAATTAGTTCTTTCTATCACTTTTGACATGGTCTTTTAGAAAAGGAATGAAATACACACATCTTCCTTTTTATTATATAAAACACACTGTTTTTTATAGAATGTAACTATCATACAAAAAATAAAAAAAGGAGTTGAATAAATTGATTTCTAAAATTAATAAGCTGAAAATAAAAATGATCAATTATTTTGTACATAAAATATAAGTAAATAAGTTTTCCTTAACACTTCTTTAATAATAATGCAGTATGTTTTAAAAAATAGTCAGCTAGATTTTGGTTATCAGAAATCTCATGAACTCACTGTATACATATAATGCTATATTTAACAATCCAAATAAACAATTGTCTAGAAAAACACAAATTGAAATGATGTGATAGATAGAGCATATGAGTACTAATCAGAATATAAATTCTTATAACATTAGAAAGAATCTTATTAGGAATGTATGAGTCAAACTAACAAAATTTATCACAAAAGAAATGAAATTTAAAAGGATATTGTCGAAAAAATTCTATAGTTTAGAACATACACAGTGGTTCCTCCAAACTTTTTTAACAGACAGACCCCTTTTGAAAGTCAAAACTTTCCCAAGTGAAAAAGCTACATAAATGCATAGTATAAAAATATACAAATTTGTCCATCTGTTTCAAAAGAAAAGTTGCCTCCAATATTGTAGTTTTTTCCTCATTCATATTAGATTTCAGCCAAGGCATCTTTTATTAATCTTTATCTTGGTATTAAGGCCTAAATTCAACTAGCTTGAAATAGCTTGCTTTGAACTAGACATCTTTTATCAAATGAGTTCATATTTTGTTTCATTATCTTCATTAGTAAAATACACTGATGGAAATAAAAGTCCCAACACCAAGAAGTTATGCTGTATGAATGAAATTTGGTAGGGCGTGTTTATACATGAGAAGCCCAACTGAGTAGTAGTGTATTGCACTTCCACACTACAGGTCCGGGGACAGATTTGATGTAATGAGTTGATGTTAGTCCAGAATGACTTTAAGAAGACGAAGAAGCCATTATCATCAGCTCTCTGATAATAGAGCTGAAAAAAGATGAATTT
Organism: Trichonephila clavata; assembly: GCA_019973975.1. Classification (NCBI taxonomy): domain Eukaryota; kingdom Metazoa; phylum Arthropoda; class Arachnida; order Araneae; family Nephilidae; genus Trichonephila; species Trichonephila clavata. Next base: position 128,439 of record BMAO01024573.1, read on the forward strand.
TCTTTCCACAATATTGCAGAAAGACTTGGTAGGAATTTATCCACTGTGCATGATTTTTGTCAGCAGTGGACCCGGAAAAGCACTACCTCAAAAAAACTATGGTCCAACCACGCTCGGGTCACCTATCACAGAAAAGACCACCATATTCATCACAAGGCTACGGAACATTGTAGTGCATCTACAGCAGAAAATTGGTTTTTTTTTTTCAACACCAGAGTGACACAATGATCTGTAACAGATTATTCGTTTGTGAAACAGCTCTCAGCCAGATGCCTTGTAGCGTTCATACCATTAGCTCATAAATCACAATATCTGAGACTTCAGTGATGTCACACGACAGATGATTGCAGAGCAGAGTGTAGATGTGTTGTGTTCTCCAATCAAAGCTGTTTCTGTCTTGATGCCAGTGATGTCTATTTATTGATTAGAAGAAGGTAAGTCAGCGCCTGCAAACTTACTACAATCTAAACACACTGGGCCTGCACCTACTGTTATGGTCTGACCTGAACAATCTTCTTTGATAGCAGGAGTACTCTCGAGGATAATTCACACACCCTGACTGCAAACTAATATGTCAGTCTGATAATTCAAACTGTTGCACTGGCATTTATAAACATCATTTAAGAGGGTTTTAAGCAGGATAGCAAGCACCCTCATTTCCTATCGCAACCAAACATGCTCTACAGCCTATCAACGTGTTACCTTGGCCTGCTAGATCACCAGATATTACTCCAATCAAGCGCAAATGGGACATCACTGGAGGGCAACAACAGCATCATCCACAACCAGAATTAAACAACCTTACATTGATCGACTAAGAACAATAGGCATGCAATTCCCTCCCACAAACTGATATCTGATACTTGTTTGACACATTGTATTCACGTTTGCATGCTTGCATTTAAAATTCTGACAGTCACTTTGGTTTTTAATTAATAATCATTTCACATTTGAAATGGCTGTTGTAGCACTTACATTAACCCATGATCTCGAAACTTTAATCAATTACATATGTTACCTTGGCAAATGTATTGGCGAAGTTTCATTAGTCTGTAATAAGTTTTTCTTGGTGTTGAGACCCCCCCCCCCATCAGTGTAAGATGTTTCCAAAAGAAAATTAGCACACTTGTGAACTAAAAACGAACTTGTTTAACTTTAGTATTCCTTTGTTCGAAATCAAATCTTTGCAAAAAGAAAAAAAAACATGCACAAATTTTGTACAGATTGCAACAATACAGATATATGAAAGAAAGATGGCTAGCTCTGCTACACAACTTAAATCTGTGGAAATTATTGAGATTGCAACATCGTTTCAAGATCTTTTTGTTGCACATTGAATTTATACTAGGAATCCATCAAGCTTGGGGCCTCTACTAGCGTTGGGGGCCCCTGGCAGCCGCCAGCCGCTTAATCCGCCTCTGCATATGATATGCTATTAATAAAAAGTTTAAAATAAAGTGAATCAAATACAATTCAATAACAAACAACAATTCTCAGTCAACTTTGCACTTGGCTTCAATAAAAATCAAACACTGCATTAAATGAATCATCAAATTTGTACATCTCATACAAAATTTAATTCTCATTTACTTTTTATTACCTTTCTTTGTAAAAATATATATAGCTGATAACTGCGTTATGTTTTAGGGAATGCCCAAAAATATGGGTGGACATCACTCTTATTATTGACAGGTATGTATAATCAAAAAATCGATTTTTGATGATCAAACTTTAGAGCTACAAGGTGGTTAGGTGTCATTAAAGAAAATGACATCTTAATTTCTTTTTCACTCTCAAAGTTTCCTATTTAAGAGGATCTCATAGCTAAGTCAATCCTTAACAACTTTATTTCTATAAGATCTAAATAAATTTATGAATTGGCAATTTGTCTGATAGTCTAACTTAGAAAACAGAACCCAATAATAATCAAGCTGAATAAATTTTTTTCCCCCATCATCCTCCTACATATCCTCCTCCAACATACATTTAACACATAATTTTGATATACAATCGACTCTCGATAATTTGAAGTAGTAGGGACCAATGAAAAACTTTGAATTATCAAGAGGGTAGGAAAAAACTCTCAAAATACACGAAGAAAAAAATTTTTTAACACATTTAACTATGAAACTATGTAATAAAACAATAATAGTACATATGTATAAAATAATTTTAAAGTATTTTTTAAAGTACATATTATACGGTATAAATTTTATACAAAAGTTAGAAGTCCTATATTAAAATAATACATATTATACATAATTTTTTGATGAAAAATCTGTTATCTTTTATTCCTCATTGGAAATCAAATCATTTCTCCTACCACACCATTGGTTCTTCATAGCAGGGTCCAGTCCAGCCCATGAAATCGTCACACAGAGGAGCCATAAATCGTCATGTCAGTCCGCCGCAAAATACACAATCCTATGCAGACAGATGGTCATCAAAGAGGCTACATTACAGGAAGAAACACGCAGAGACAATACAACACAAACCTTGTAAGCTCCAACCTGTTTGCTACAGGACTGTACATGATAGTGAGTGTTCGAATTGTCAAGAGTTTTATAAGATAACTTCGAATTATCGTGTATTGTAGTCTAACCAGCCACAGATTTTACTTCGAAATATTGATTGTACCAACACATATTATTTTAGTTCAAAATATCAAGAGTTTTTCTAAGGACTGAGCATATACTTCGAATTAGTGAGAGGTTCATATAATTGAAGGTTTGAATTAGCGAGAGTCGACTGTACATAAAACACAAATTCAAAAATAGTTCATTAGGTAAGTTTAATCTCTTCTCAAACTCTAAAAGGAATCCTCTATTTCTAATAAATTAAAATGAGAGCTGCTTAAGAAACAAATGACGTATCAACACAGTATTACATGGCTACATCCTCAACAGTGAGAGAGGAGCATACAATAATCCAAGAGTAGAATTTGTGAGTTTAATTTCCATAGTTACAAAATAAAATTATTTGTTGAGAAAATGTTGAAGTTAGTTGAGATAGCGGGATCAACAACACAGGTAATAAACACTGAGGAAGTTCCCAAGTTATAAGAAAATTAGTCTTACTGGAATTTGTAATATTTTAAAATCTATCATCTTCACCATTTACTTTTAATTTCCTCTAAATAACATTGGATTAAATAATAATATCTAAACTATATGAACAAATATTTATTCTAACTATATTTATTCTTACACTAACAGATAATATTTTAGTTTTTAGTATAAATTTTTAAGAAATGGAGTATTAATTAGTTATAGGAAGCCTTAATGAACCCAAACACAGCAAAATATAAAAAGGATATGCCAAATTATGAGATATTCTGGTTGCCAATATTATAAATAGGTGCTGTTCTTTTTAACTATTGTGGCACATCCTGGTTGATGTTAAATAAATAGGGAATGCTACTTTCAGATATCAGCAATTTTACTACAATCTTACTACTTATCTTTTTAGCATTCTGTTAGCTAGATCTTTTTCACATTGTCATGATGATAAAAATCTAGAAATTGCAGATAAAATACAAATTCTTTTTTTTTCTTCTGCAACAGTAAGAAAATTTTTATGACAGATTTTTTGACCAAATAGTCATGCATTCAGGGATGTCTTAAGACATGAGCCAACTGGGCCCAGGGTCTCCCACTCTGTGGGGACCACGTTTTGTCCCCGGCTCTGTCTTAATAAGATCATGATCCACAGATAATTTTAATGGTCAAATATCATTTCTTTAGATATTCTCTGAAAAACAGGAAATTTCAAACTGCACATCAACTGGCAAAAGTAGCAAGATCTGTATTATGTGATAAACGTTGTCCATGTCTAGGCTTAGGCTTAAAACCATGAGCAATCATTCAACTCATTTAGTAGAAATGCAGCCATCAGTTGAGCTGGTTTGGTCCTATGTTAAGCATGTGTGTGTCAAGCACATTCATTAGTTTGAAACTACTGTTTGAATGAGAATTGTATGTACTGTCTACTTTTAAAGATCTCAGATAGGGCCTACTTTTGCATAAGGGCCCAGGGCCTCAAAATTAAGATTTCTCTGGACCCAGGGCCTCAAAGAGTCTTAAGATGTCCCTGCATGCATTCAGAGGGAAACACCATAATAATGGTGTTAGCAATGTAATGTAATTGATTATCAAAGCAGCATTGATCTCCAAATGATGCATTGGCTCTTGTGATCTAGGATTCAGTACACAGAAGTAATTTACTTTTGAATCATGATGTCAATAGAAATGGATTTTAGTACAGATACAACATTTATGTTGGAGAGTGAGAGTAATATTAATGTTGCAATATAAAGCAACATTAGGCAAATGGCGATGAATCTTGCAAATTTTTAACCTCTGTCAGGTAACGAGGATGACACCAGAGCTGGCACACCTCTCTAACTATTGCACAAATTGGAGGACAAAAAACTTTGACATATTTAACATGCATCAGCCTCCCTCTACACAGCAAGTCTTCAACAGCACCAGGACTTGAGCCTGTGATCATAACCACTTGGCTATCGCAGCCACAATATTCATGTTGGTAACAACATGGAAAAGTTGTAGACCCATGTTTCACATAACCAATTAGTATCAAAAATAAAATAAAACTTGTCAGAGTTGATACATAAAAGTGAGAAGAAAAATGTAGTTTAGAACAATATGGTATTATGATTAAAAAATTTTATATTGAATTAGATTTATAAGAATTAAGAGCTCAACAAAATGTATAAAATGGTATTTATGTTTTATCGCAACCATATTGGAGACATTATATTAAATGAAGCACATGGTTACCAATTCAGCACACATAACACATGCGAAATCAGGGTTGCAAACTTGACAAGTTATCTTGAACATTGGCATTGTTGCGTTAGTACGTAAGTACTCATTACACATATAGGTCTGTAAATACACTTTGTTTATTGTATTTTCTTTAATGTTAAGAGTAATTATACTCCGTCAAAATATCCATGCGATACATTAACATAATTACAAAAAAATAGAGAATCTAAGTTATGATTTATCTTTATAATTGTATTTATATATTTATTACATAGATTTATTTAATGGTGCATAACTACTCTTTAAAGATGAAAGGGGGAAAAAAAGAAATATCTAAGGGCGAAAAATAGCTATGTTAAACTTTCTTTTTTCATGATCAATAAACATATATATAATACTAATTTTATTGCTGATGCTATTGAATAATTCATTGACCACATTAATCTTTTAACTATTTTTTCAACCTAAGAGGAAAAAAATATTTTTAAAAAATATGAATGATCAATTTATTTTGAGTTGGGAAAATAAAATAAACTTCATTTTTATTTAGACTTGTACTTCAATCTATAACAAATATTTATGGCAAACAGTTAAGGATTTTACTTCTTATTTTAGAACTTTAGTTTTTTTTTTTTTGGTTGAATTGTCAAATCGGTCACTTATCGTGCCAAATCCATAAAAACTCCGATTTTTTTTTTTTTTTTAAATTGGGAAATTTCAAAAATTTATTTAAGAAATTAAATTTTTATAAAATTTACTTTTTTTCAACTATAAAATATGTCAGACCCCTAAATAAGTGTATGGTTTTTTTTAATACGTTTCAGTTTCCCAAATAACCCCTTTTTTTTTTTTTTTTTTTTGGCAAAATCAAACCCAAAAAACTTGCACCCAATCTTTCACTACAATCAACATTTTTTACTTATATCACAACCAAATATACAAAAGAGGGGGGGGCTACAAAAGATATCGCCCACAGATACACAAATTATGTCTTATCTAAAAGGAGTTTAATCTTAAGCTTAGACAAGAGGGGAGACAAATGAAAAAAAAAATTATAAATATTTATAAACTAAAAAAAGTGCATACACATTGCATAACGAAAATAAATATATATTTCTTTTAAGAAACGTGTAATGAATCATGATTTAAACGAAATTCACAATCTATACATCAATGTTTATAAGCAAAATCATAATGAAACGAAGAAAAACTTTGGTTGAATTATATATTCAAAAGGTGAAATGGATTATGCTTTCTTTTTTCAAAAACTTACACAAATTGCACATATGAAAACTGTCAAAAAACAAAAATCTAAATATCATGCAGAAAAACCGGTAATTTCATCTTACGCAATTGTTTGGTACACTCAGACACTAGAATGAGTGTCTCAGTTGTTAGATTGACGAAAATAAATAAACATTGGAATTCTTCAATTTACGATTACGATTCATAATCGAAAGATGCATCCAGAATCATATTTGGTGCGGTCCTGTTCTGATGATAAGAAATGTTTTAAATGCTTGGGTTTCGAGATTAAAAGTGTCATGTGACTTATTTATATATTTGGGTGTACAAAAAAATACGAAATGTTATTTTATGTAGGAAAGAGGTTGAATCACACACAAATTTCTTGTATAATTCCTTCAAATAACATTAAACTAATTTTATGCATGGTATTTTTGTGAAGATGATGGAACAAAATATTAAAATTTCTGAGATTGAGGAAATTTATTTGAAACATTTTTAAAGATTTCTCACATGCGATTACATTTAAAGTTATATCGAATAACTTCGTCCTAAATTGTATCCTGACTAATTAGAGAGAAGACTCAACTAAATTAAAAACTGCAATTTAATAATTAAGAACGTGCGTAGTTAAAAGTTATAATAATAACGAAAGTATTACTTTTAAACAGATAAGCATACATGTCTTAAGACTCTTTGAGACCCTGAACCTAGAGAAGGTTTTTTGAGGCCTTGAGCCCCTATACGAAAACAGGCCTTACATGAAATCATTAAAAGTAGACAGTATATAGCATGCATTGTAAAATGAAACAAATAAATGTGCATGACTCACAGTCTCAAAGACCTAGGCACAAACCGGCTCTACCGATGGTCACATTTTGACTAATTGAGTTGAATGATTGCTTATGGTATTAGGTTTAGACCTATACATGGACAACAATTATCACATAATAATACAGTCTTACCACTTTTGCCAGTTGACATGCAGTTCGAAATTCCCTGCTTTACGCAGAATATGTACGGGAATAATATTTGACCATTAAATTTTAAATTATCTGTATCATGATCTTATTAAGTCAGAGTCGAGGGAAAAAATTGGCTTCTGGCTAGGACGAGGCCCGGGCCCATGCCTTAAGACGTCCCTGTAATCATATTAACCTAGAATTGAAATCATTTTTAAAGGAAAAAAGAAAATACGTCATACGTTAATATAAGTATCTTATAAGATTATAAAATCTTTTATTATTAAAAATATTCTATATCTACATACTTCAAATAGTTAAAACATTAATCACAATTTCACTTTAATAAAAAAAAAGTGAATGCAAAAATAAAAATATCTAAAAACACATCCAGTTCATATCTATTAAGATTTAGGAATAAATATCAATAAATTTGAATTAAAGTTTTCTCATGAAAAAATATTTTGAATACTAGTTTAACAATATTATCTTATATACTATATACTCAATTATATTTTTGATATCTTTAATATACTCTCAAATGTCTGGAAAATGTACGACTTTCTTATAATCCTTATCCTTCAGTCTTATATAAAATCGTTTTGTGGTTTTTATGACAATAATCTTAACGTATCTTCAAATAAACTTCATAGGAATATCACCTGTTTCTTTAAGACCCAGCTCGTATGAAGGGGCGGGTTAGACCTTTGAAACCCGAAATATTTTTATCTTGAAATATTACATTCTTCTGGTTACTGATCCAATGATATCGAAAAAAAATAATTTTAAAAAATTCTACATACCCTGGATCGTGGAGTGTTTCAGTGCGAATCTCCAGGCTGGGTCTCTCATTCTCCTCATTTTTAGACTCTCTTCGTAAAGCAGACAATTCTTGGTATTCCGATCTGAATCGTTTGATCTAGTTTTCCTTGGCAATATCATTATCTTCATCAAAAGTGTTTGCATCCACTAACCATAATTTTTTTAATTTGTATCTGAAAATACCATGAGAATTAGAAATTCGAATGGAAAGTCTTTCTTAATATGTTCCGTAGTATTTGTTTCAAATTTGCTATCAAGCTCTCTCACGGTACCCCCCCCCCCCAACAATCGAATATGACTGCACCACTTTCTATTCTTTTGTGGATTCTGCATTTGACTATTTTATTTCAATCAAATCGTGCTGAGAGTATATGATAAGCTGAGACAAAATTCTTGCCACCATCTCAATAAATTACAATGAGTCTTTCTCTACTGTATAGCACTATATCTTCGAAATGCCTGAAAAAGATACTTCAGTAGGAGCTCCAGTGCAGGGGTGGCCAACCCGTGGCACGGCAGAGTTAGAGTTATAACAGTGGCACGCGAAAACTTATTTAAAAAATTAAAAATATTGTTAAAAATAAAAAAATTTTAACAATTTTATTAAAATGCGGTTGTCTCAGACCAAAACCAAAAAATTTATTGTAAACACACTTACTCAATTGAATTACAATAGAAAATTATGATAAAAGGAATACTCCTTTCTTGTGTGCGCTGGCTTTCCAAAGGAAACGCCCTCACGAGATTTGGAAAATTGAGGGAGCTTGTTTTAAAACATCTGGAAGAAACAATGAACTGCTCAGTGAGTGCTAGCTCCCCAAGAATGAAGACTGACTATGGGATTAAGCTTTTCTTACCGATATTATGGGATATTTAAATTTAAACTCTTACAGGGAAAAGATTGCATTTTACTCCTACCCTAGTTGGTCATATATCTTTTATAAACAAATTTTTGCTTCTTTCTCTATTTTGAAAAAAAAAACAGGTCGAGCCTTATTAAATATCTATCAAAGTTAATAATGCTCCGAGCTATAATGGATTTAAAAACGGAATATTCATTTTGCAGGATTCATCCAGTGCTAGGTATGATTTTCAAGATAAAAAAATGCTCATATTTTCATAAATCCTTTTTCAATTTCTCTACAAGACATTAATTGTTAACCGCGAAGTTCAAATCGGAATTATTAACCTACAGCGCCATACTAGACTTGAAAACAGATATAAAGAATTTATTACAACTCAAGTGATCCAAATTATATTGAATGTTGGAAATTTGAACCGACAGGCAATTTTCCAAATTTATACGATTTGGCTGTCAGATATTGTATAGTTTTGGATCAACATTTATGAATAACTGTTTTCTATTACGAAATACCTAAAACAACCTAATTTTGGTAGCATCTCCAAAAACTAATCCTAATTTAGATGACTTGGTAAAAAATAATTGAAATTCAAAAGCTACGTTGAGCAAGTACTGACGTTTTAATAATAAATTAGAATTAAACGTTTAAAGTTACTCTTTTTTATTTTGTTTACCTCAAAAAGTTAATAAAAATTAAGTAAAAATGTTAACAATAACACCTAAGTATTTACTATATTATTTTTAAATTTTCTCACTACTTGGACTTGCATGAAAAAATATGCTAATTCCGTAAAAATCCCATAAGGAAATAAGTAAAACTTTTACACCTTTATTTATCTTTTTGTTTGTGGAAAAGTTGGAAGTGGCATGCATAATGATTTAGTATCAGATAGTTGTACTCTCACCAAAAAGGTTGTCCACCCCTGTTACAGTGTAACCAGATCTCAGATTATGTATGTGAACAAACACTTATTAGTATATATAACGCTTCCTTTTAATTAATTTTTTCCTTAGAGAGAAGAAAAGTTCTTGGAGAGTTTTAAATTATTCCCCTTTATGGTATTTGCCAGTGATTTAATTCAAGCTGGCTCTCAACGCTGTTTTTCCTGCCATTTAATTATTGGTAATGCCTTCGTGAAATATTTAGCAATGTCTATATATATAAATATTCATACATGCAAACTTTTCACATGCCTATCTTAATAATCTTTTCTACAACTGAGCAGTAGGAAGACAAGAGTGCAGGCGTTCTGAAAATGTTAGCATCTTTATGAAATGTCTAATGTGGTTTCTAAACTCGTGTTTCTTTCTTTTTTTCTGTAGGTGTTACATTGTGTATTACCATTAAAAATCAATATTTTATTTTGCAAATTTAGTTACTTCATTATCTGCCTCTTCATATTATTCTCATTACAGATCTAAATTTATTTCGTAAGCTGATTGTTTGCAATCGAAAAAGTAAAACTAATATATGATTCCTTCTTACAATTACATGATAATTAGAAAAGGATATTTAATACCATTTCAGTTCATTGATGTACGTAAAATTTGTAGTTTTCTTTCATATGGATTTCTTATTTATGACATTCAGGCATCTGGTCGTTAAGATTGGTTTAGTGTAAGAGCTTTTCATTCCCCGCCCCCCTTTCAGTATCAATTCTTGATCCTATATTCTTAAACTGATTACCGTGGACCTCTTGAGATCCATATAGTCATTATCGGGAAGTTAGGAGCAAAAGAGCTTTTTTTATACTTATATTTTCACATCAATCAACTTGTGGAATCACCATTAGAATAGCTCATTCATTGAAAGTCTTACATGATCATGATATTTTGAATTGTTTTGTTATTTCACTAGTTATTAACATAATTAAACAATAATTAGTAAAATATTAATTATTTTTATTCAGCAGCAAAAAATAGGAAAATAAAGTAGACTGCGATATTTTTCCATTGTTGCGCTTATTTCGCGTCACAGAAACACTTAACCATAAGAGGACCGGCGACTTAAATATAGGCCGTGTTCAACAATAATTTTCTTGTGTTTATTGTGTTATTCCCCTCTATACTATTTCTGTGAGCTGTGTGTGCTACAAAAAAATCTTTCTGCAGCGTCTTTAGTTGTGATTGTGTATTACTTTTAGCTACACCGTGTTCAATGAACCTGGTTGCATTTTGATTCATAAACATAAAACAACATTAATTCTTTTGAAAAGAGTATCTTACCCCGTTGTTATTGTGTATTATATATTGTTTGTGTCTACGGGAAAGTACTCATTCATCTTTTTGAACTTCGTGATGAAATGTAATTATTTTTAATGAATACACAATGTGGACTGAACAGATGTTTTAATGATTTTCCCTGGTTAGCTCTAAAGTTGATTACTTGACTGATATTCTTACACATTTGAATGAGTTTAATATGTACATTCAAGATACAAATATAAATATATACGAAGTTGAAGATAAAATTGAAGCAATATAAAAAAAATTCGACTTGTGGTTGAAAAGCTTTTACAACTGTAAGTGCGGAATCTTTTCCAACACTCGGCGATTTTAAAGAAACTTCCTATAAGGAACTCTTTAAGGAAACAGGCGTACTTTTGTTAAACATTTAATGGCTGTAAAAAGAAGCTATAGGAATTATTCTCACAGTCCTGATTTTGGTAACAACTGAATTAGAGATCCATTTAACAAGGAAGTTATTAATATTAAGCATTTATCTATAATCAAATAAGACATTCTGATGAAATTATCCTCCGATATATCTTAGAAGCTACAGTTGAACAAAACTGAACTCACAAGTTCTTAGTTATTCCTCCGACAGGTTCCTTAATAAACTTGCTGAAAAGTTTGATTTATTCCCTTTGCAACGTCCCTTTTGCTCAACACATTCATATGAATAGGGTTTTTCGCTATTGTCAAACTCGATGTAAAAGTTGACCTTAGGAAAAAACTTTTCAATACAAAGCATTGCGTTTCTAATTTCAAGGGGAAAAAACCCATTAAGTAAAAATTATTCACAGAAAATATTGTTATGAGATCTATACTGCTGTCAACTGAAATTGCAACATTAAGAAGGAAAGCTAATAACAAAACGTTAATTATGGCACTTATGCAATATAGTAAGAAGAAAACATGATTAAATTTGAAGGTAATTTGAGGGTATAGAGGGGTTCAAAACTGGCATACACATCTGCCACCTCTGATAGCTAAAAGTTCTGTAACCCGGTTAGCCATCGAGTCGTACTGGCATTGGATGATAGATATGTTAAGACATTTCACTGTGGAGGTGCTGGTAATGTAGGATCACTTACGTGAAGGCTGAGTTAGGACGACATTGCCATGCTTGTTATTTAGAGCCTTTATAGATCACCGTAGGAGTGAGAGCGTACAAGTCAATTTGGAAACCAGGCTGAGGGAAAGTCTGGGAGTCTGTTGGACTGTCTGTGTTGGAGCATCATAGAGTGTCGAAGATTCTGGGTTTCTCCTTTTGATGTATCTTTAAAGATGGAGTACATCACGGCTTTTCAAACCTCACGGGACGCAAAATCACTTCCGTTTGGACGTAACCGGGATTAATATTCAGCCATTGGTCCTTTGTAATGGATGGACTGTCCCATTCATTAGTGTGCGAGGGTTAGAAGAAAAACTAGCCACATTAAGAACAACACAATTTTTTTGCTATTCTCAATAACAACACAAATTCATCAATCTAAATTAAGAAATGCACCAATTGATAAATATGGGAGCAATCGCGAAGCAGTCGATATGAATAGTAATTCGGATCACTTACACTTAGCACTTCCAGGCAATACACCTTCTTTTATTTGAAGATAAATTTTAAAGTAATCTTATCCAAACGGACGAATACAATTTAGCAAATAATTGACCAAATCGTCAATCTTAATATTAATCAAATAATCTACGAAGTGCTCTCGTCTATCTTTACGTTATCTTAAGTTAACCTTCACGCTATCCTATAGCTTCTAAACTCTCTCTCTTCTAATCGAAAGTTTAACCTTTAAATACAAGCTTTGATTTAAATAATCACATCTTCTTTGGAGAAAAGTTTTCAATAGAATAATTTTTAAAGACCTAGTATTCTCCAAGAGGACTATAAGTAGGAAGAACGTGAATAGACCCGTTACACCCTCTCACCCCTCGTGCGATGGACTTTGAAGCTGGAGATTGGCGTATGAACCAAGCCGCTCACTTCTCTGTCGACTGGATAAAGGAAGGTTAAAGGTTGACTTGTTTTAGAGCGTAAGCGTCGGATTGTCCTGTCTTCGATACTTTTCCATACGAAACTACGTGACATTGATAAGTCATTAATTCCATAACAGGAAGTCGGTCCTTTGGTGGAAACCACCGCAGATGCAAGCAAATCATTAAATTATGGGTAAGTCATTAAATGTTGGTAAGTATTTACTGCATCAAGTCTATGCCACACTTTATCAATCGTAGTGCCTGAAGAGCGATGGCAGTTTTGTCATAGCAACTCATGATTAGATGTTTTCAATGGGTGAGAGACCTGTAAAGTGTACAAGCGATGGAATCAGTTTAACACCCTCCGAGTCGATGTAGGTTAGGATCCGATGATCAACATATGATCTTGTTGACAGATGAACTAAGATCTTATTTAAGATTATCCTCGAAGCCTCAAAGCCACATCCACAGGCTTTCTGATCTGAAAAATGTAACTATGGATTATCATATTACCAGCGATGTCGTGTCGCACAGTGTACTCAGAGGCTGCCCATACCGTCACCCTAGGTGTAGAGTCTGTATGACAATATCGAATGAAACCAGGCCACACACTTTCTCCTCTGTACCTCCAGACACGAACAGGTTCCATTCCTGTATAAAGTTTTATCGTTAGTTGGCACCGCAGTCGTTCCCCCGTCTCTCTACAGGGACGTCTTAAGGCAAAGGCTAACTGGGGTCTCATTTCATTCTTGACTCTGTCTTAATATCATGATGGATAATTTTAATGGTCAAATATTATTCCTGAACATATTCTGCGAAAAACAAGGAATTTCAAACTGTACATGTCAACTGGCAAAAGTGGTAAAACTACATTATTATGTGATGATCGTTGCCTATGCCTAATAGTATAAACAATCATTCAACTCATTTAGTCAAAAGGCGGCTATCGGTCGAGTCAGTTAGTACCTAGGTTTTTGAGAGTGTGAGTCATGCATATTTATTTGTTTCAAATTACCATTTGAACGAGTATTTGACAATTCATGCTATGTACTGTCTACTTCTTTTAAAGATCTCAGGTAAGGCCTACTTTTGCATAGGGGCACAGGGCCTCAAAAACCTTAAGATTTCTCCGGACCCAGGGCTTCAAAGAGTTTTAAGACGGCTCTGTCTCTCTATGCTTTAATATCAAAGAAAGGCAGAGTAATGGTAGCCCAGCTGCTTTAGAAATCGTCGCATTGTCCGTGCAGATTTTTGAACTTCAAACAAGCCCTTTTGCTTACTCAAGGTCCGTGTTGTACCTGCACGATTTGCAAGAACGACCTGACACCATGTATGCCCTCATATGCGCTGATGACGGGATCGTTAAAATCTTCCACGGTATTCAGTACGATTCTTCTGGACCTATCAATTCCTTTTCCAGTTTATAGTCGTTGAATTCCGACCATTGCGAGTAACAATTTTGAGGAACGACTAACCGCGCGTTTTCTCGACAAATCATGATCCAACGGTTATCGAATTCCGACATGTGCTGGTAGCCATTTCTCCTTCTGATACGAGGCATAACACTATTCTTTCATAACCGACATCCAAATGCGATTTCTGAAAGACAACCCCACTACCTATACAGATTCTGAGATACTGGTTTCTTTCTTCTTCGTCATACAATTGTGCTTAAATGTTGATCATTTTTCCAATCCCAACATCATCTTCCTATGTTAGGAAATTGGTGTTTGTATCATTTTTCCTTTTCATGGAGGTACAATTTTAACGGCTAGAAGTTCCTTTTGGTCAATAAATATTTGTAAGAATTCAATGTAATACGATTTTTAACTTTTTAGATTTTTTTTTACTAATACATTTTTGATTTATCTTATATTCTCTGTTCTATATCCTAATAAAAATACCCATCTCTATAAAACCGTAAGATCATTTATACGAATAACCAAAGATACGTTTTTGCCAATATTACTTTAAACGTAGTTTTCAATGAGACTATTGAACTCGAAATTAATTCTCAAGAACGAAAAAAGCTCATAGTTGGGACCGGATTTGTCAAAAAAAAGAAGTTTAAGAATGGTTTTTACACTACATAAGTTTAAGAACCCCTATCCTAGATTATTTCATTCGATGGTCAAGTGATAATGTTTATTCTTTCAATATGACTCTCCAACCACAATTAAGATGCAAATAAATGCAGCGCTAAACAGCTTTCAGATAGAAAGTCAACATGATTCAATTTAACACTCACATGTCTTCACCTTTATCTGGTCTCGTTAGGTTCCTAATTTCTGAACGAGCAAACTCAGATATTTTATTGTTTTACACCCAAGGTTTTGAAATAGTCCAGAAATGAGGATCTGTCAGAACAATTCAATGCCAGAAACCAGATGCCAAAAACCTTTTAGAATAAAAGCTGCTCCAAATTCCTGCCCATAAACAATAACTCTTAAAACAATTTTGTAATGCCTGACTTTGCAATTAATTTTAACTCTTATGCAGACTGATGCCACATAAACATAGCTACTCGTATCAGTGAAAATGTAGGTGCAAAAGTTTATGAAAATACCTAAGAGCATTACTAAAAAAAAATAAGAAGAATAAACACCACTCACGTTCATAATGAATTATTCTTATTAAAGTATAACAGCCTATAAATGGTATAGCAACACAGCTCTCACAACAAACTCTCGTGCTATTTATAAGGTTTTTGGAATCATAATTCCCATTCCGTCACCGAGAGCTGGAGAACTTCAGTTGTTCTGCGAAGAGCATTCCAGACATTCTCTGCGGGATTAAGGCCTGGAGGTCCGGTTGGGCATTCTCTGAATATCCGGTTTCAAGGAATTCATCGACCAGCAGTGTCCTCTGTGCATGCGTTATCGTCCAAAAATGAATTGGGTTACAACTACCCCTCTGAAAAGCTTCACGTGGAGCACTAAGATCTTATTCTTATACCTCAATGTAGTGCCTACCTAAAAGACGTGCAGCTTTGTGTATCCGTCCAGCATCACGCCGGCCCGGACCATAATCCATAGTAGTGCACTTCCGTGATGTTTGAGCCGGACCTCTGATTTCTTCTCCTAGTTTCCATAGCACAGGATTTTAAGGTTTTTTTTGAAATTTCTATATTCCGAACGATAGGGATACGTGACTCAATAATCCCCTTTCACAAAATTCACGGCTGTTACAATGCAATCAAATAATCACAATGCATCTTATATATATATTTAAAAATATTGAATTTTAATGTATAGCATTAGTACTCAATTCCAGATTATGTTGCTCTATTATTCTACGCACAGATACCAAAAGAACCAATTGTCATTTCTTCCCATAATACGATTTCTTTTGTTGAAAATTTAAACTGAATGTTATGTTTCCAAAACCCTCTTTAGTTTTTACGATAAAGTTGTAAAATAGAGACTTTAGTACAGGTATATAGAGGCGTACACAGACCTCTTTTATGGGGGGGGGGTACATTCTAAAAGAAAAACACGTAAGTGAAAGCGACGAGGAGTAATCTCTACGGTAAAAATTAAACATATGTTAATCTTAATTATCCAAATTCCTTGTATACACCACTGCAGCTATGTTATTCGTTCTAAAACTTCCATTAATATATCACACATTTCTGTTACTTTTTCTTTTAAAGAACTAAAATAATGCACTCCAGTTTTTTTTATTTTTTTTTTATCTATCTTCGTTTAAGTCGAGAATCTGCGTCATGCATCCCCCCCAAAAAAACTTGGCAAGAAAGGGTGTAAAAACAGCACTGACAGTGGTAAATATTCTAAAGACAATTCTTCTTGAATTTATTTTACTAACAGTCATTTCAGAATTCACCGTGAATTAAAAACAGAAAGTAGATTATGAATCTAGACACGCATAGAATCGTTTTTTTCTTTCATTCAATAAACTTTTAAAAAAAATTTGTCATCAATACAGAAAACGAATATCTGCTCAGCATTTTGATACTAGAGTTCGGAGATAATTTTTCTAACAGTGCGGTCACGTTTTCTAACAGTGGTCCCACATGAAGGGATATTAGTTGAGGTTTTTGTCACTAGATGGCTGCACGAGTCAGTCAAACTTAGTGGCATATAGTTAGAGCATAGGTTCCCAACCTTTTTTGAACTGGCGCCCCCTTTTCTGATAAATATTTCGATATCGCCCCCTTTTCTAGTGAATATTTCGACACCACCCCCTTTTCTAGTGAATATTTCGACACCGCTCCCTCCCACTCTCGAGAAATAAGAGTGTACATAATACAGGGTGAAAAAACAAGGGTTAAGTCTTAAAAAGTATCCTACTACTAAAAGAATATATTGTTTTAATTTCATTCCCCCCCCCCTAAAGTCCCAGTTTTCTTACTTGCGAATCTGAAATATCTATTGCCGCAAACATATTTAAATGTGTTATATTATATATTTTAGTCATAGGTAGAGGATATTGTTGGAATTGAAACGCTACTGAATTTCTTCTTCATATAAAAGAGTGGAATTAGATATTTTTAGATTACCTGTTATAAAGACAGGCAGGGGTTTTGATGATACGAAGTAATTCATCACATAAACTATTATTTTCAAAATAAATATAATTTGACAGTTTCAGCCTTTAAACAATCACGTTAATTTCTGGTTAACATATTTGTGTTCCTTGGATAATATGCGTAATGAAATGCAGTGGACGAAACATTTTCCCTACTGCTCACAGACAAAGACATATGTCTTTAATATGTGTAGGACACAGACGTGCCCTACACATATTAAAATGCACTATATCATTCGATCTGATTCGATGAATATAATTCGCCAAAAGCCCTAGTGTTGCTAATCAGTGCGACGTTAATATTCACTCACTCACTCGATGAATGTAATGCAATCTTTAGGTTTTTCATCCAATTCCCGCACTACCGAAATATGAGAATTTTCGTGCATGTGATTTAGAAATAATTTAAATACATACAATAAACAGTATTAAAGTTTACTTTTGTAAGTACGCAATCAGCGTGTTTTTTTTAGTCTTTTTTGGTTCATCTGCTCAAGCCCCTCCGTGCCCTCTCAAAGCCCCCCTGAAAGCCTCAACCGCCCACAAGGGGGCGCTATTGCCCACGTTGAGAATCTATGAGTTAGAGGATCAGTCAGTAATACAAACAAATTTAATTTAAAAATAATATAATAAAAAACAAACTTTATTAAATTTTAAAAATTTATATTTTTGTATTATTTATATATTAATAACTTGATAATTTTGTAATATGTTAACTGTAACAAAAAAGCGGAGCATGGTGTAAAAAACGTGTGTATCACACTTCTCTGGCTGCTGACTGTAGATGTTGTTTTAAGATTTCCTGAAATAAAATGGGAAGAAGTGAATGAAATAATCCTCGTCTGTTAAGTATTGCTTTCAAAATCTCAGCAACCTTCAATTCAGTTAATATTACTCATTTATCGGGATCACAAAAATAGAACAGATATTTCCATTTCAAACATACTAATACATACAACGTACACTAAAAATGAATTCTAGGTAGTCTTTGTTACTTAAATATTCCCTATAATTCAATTATGTACACAATGGCATATGCAGATTACTCCATGCGAGAGTTATATTAAAAAAAACATAGATGAAAACACTGTGAAGTAATCTCTAAGCTAGAAATTAAAATTGTTGATCTATGGGAGGAGTTTGAACCCTTTAACTCCAGCCTAGTGGAAACCATTGGTGTAAAACAAAACATACATTAGAAAACAATCAATATCTTATGCCAAAAAGGAATTTCAGTTGAAGCTTTGAGTGACTCAATAAAACAAAATTTCACAATATGAATATCCATTTCTATTTTTCCATTTATTATTCATTGATTGGATTATGAGGATATGCAGCAGAAAGGCTTCTTTTTGCTATTATTTAACATAAACTTTTAAATAATATTTTCCCATTCCATATGAATTTTTCAAAATAATAATAAATTAGTCCCCTACCACATTACAATTTTTAATATCTTTAAAATCATGATGCAAGCTTCATTACGAATTAATATAAATTCATAACAAATTCAAGTGATAAAAATTCACAATTTGAAAAAAAAAAGATAATAATTTCTTTACTCTCATGCATATAAATGCAACTATAGGGTTAAGGAAATTTTAATATCGTTCTCTTTGAATATCTATTTTTGTGCAGTAATTTGAAAAAAGGTGAGAAAAAATAAAATATTTGATAGTAAAAGAAATATTTATTATAGATCCCAAATTCAGATAAAATTTAATATAATGTTCATATATATATATATAAGGTTAGGATGAAAATTTCTATGAATAAAAATGTTTAACAAGAAAACTGTTAGCTTTAATGTACAAAACCACTAATAAAAAAGTCTTCAGAGATGGATTTGAGCAATGGCAATATAGAACTGTGCCCCAGGGTGGCATTTTTAAAATTCACAGTAGTGTTTGATGCTATATTAATTAAACTACAATACTGAAGCATTAGAGATCTATATTTAAATGTGACCACTGTTGTAAAAATTCATTTCTGTATTCTAACATCAAAATACTGAGCAGACATTCGTTTTCAGTATTGAGTGATAAACTACTTACAAACATCCGGAAACAGCAGATGTATGTTGCTGTGCCCTGATTTTTGAAAAAAGTTTTGCTGTAAAACTTAATTTCAATGATGTATTATAGCTAAAAAGTTTGCTGTGAATACACAGCAAAAAACCATGCATTAACAACAAATAAGTATTAACTGTGTAGGTTACATTTCCTATACATTTTTACTAAGTAATAAACAAATGTTTTTAACATTGTATATATTTTACACAAACTTAAATAAGTCTACTAATCTTTAAACTATATATATATATATATATTTACATAGCAATCAATCTAATTCATTATATATACCACAGAATAATAAATTAAAGATTTCTGATTAAAAGTTTGGAAACTATTTTTCGATTTAACATAAAATAAGCACACTCCACTGACAAATTATGTAAATAGGCCACTCTGCTGACAAATTATGTAATTAGCATTCTACTTTACAACTTTAAATCAAAACATATTTGATAGTTCTTTGCAAAGTTTTACAAGGAATAGTTATAACCATCCAAGGGACCATACTTCCTTCATGACAAACATCAAGTTGAAATTTTCTTTGGTGTAACATCTTTTAAAAAGTAAATTTACTATTTTTGAGAAAGCAGGTCTAGCATAAATAAGAAAGGGAAGGGAAAAGTGACTTTATATATGACTATTGATAACTAAAACAATAGCTTTTTTAGTAGCTAATAAGTGATAGCAGATGTAGGTACTTACGTATAATCGCCAACTCTATAAATAACTCACCAAGTTGGCAACCCCAATTTCATATGTGTCATATACGTGATGAGTTGGCAACCAGGCGCTTAGTTTCATATAATGTCGCCAATAGGTTGCGGTAATATGCAAGTATACCCAAATGTATTCAAAAATAGGATTCAAATCATGTTCCCTAGCATTTTTACTACATTCCTAATCCACTTATCATGGAATATAGGAAAATATACAAATTTAAATGGCCATAGACAGATGAATAAATTAGATATGAAAAGAAAAAAAATTCATATAAGCTAGCACATAAATGTTACTATAAAAATTTAAATAAAAGCAGTTTAAAAAAGGAAATTTTGTATTTAGGGCCTAGGTAAAGAATTACATCTGCAATTATGGACTACTGGCAAGCAGGGATGGAGAATTAGCAATAATTTTCATCTTGCACATTGACACGAAAAGTGTATATCCTACCCTGGTGATGTCTAAAATATGGTTTATAGAGGAAGTCAAAGTACTGCCCTCCAAAAGACTTTTAAGCTTTGTTATCACTTGCAAATCAAAATTCTATCAAGACTGCACCTTTAAAATTTACACAGATTCAGTTGAGCTAGACCTAATATTTATTCATATACATTATGCATGGTAAAAAATACTGTACCAATAATACATCCCTGTTTAGGCTACTTAGAGTAATAATAAAATGAGATTTTATCCATGAAATTATATTTGGCTTAAGGCATATAACAAATATTGCCTTAAGCAGAAGCATTTTGTCCATGACAATACTTTATCTCAAGAACTTAATTCATAATAATAACAAATTCTAAACAAGAAAAGTTCCACCTATCTTGAAATGGAAGCTAATGCACGGTCCTCCTATTGGTGTGGTAATTAGGAGAAAGGGGGTGCCAACTCAAGTGTCTTTCTCATCACTTGAGCGAGGTCAAAAATATGTTGTCCATCGCCAGTAGTCCTTGTGTTGCTTTATGGTGTGATATTAATATAACTCTCACTCACACCAGAAAAGTTCCAAATGTGTAGCTGTTTAATCACCCAATATTTACATTTTAATTATTTTCTCCTCTAATGTCCCTCCATTTCATCTCTTTTTCATGTTTAATAAAGTTTTCAAAAAAAAAAAAAAAAAAAAAAAAAAAAAAAAAAACTGGTGGTGTTGTTAGCTGTTACTTTTTTAATATTCATTGAAAGTTAAGAATGAGTTAGATCACCATATAACTTATCATCAAAGAATGGAAAATCCATTTCTTAGCTTTTTAAGAAAAGTCAAAATAACTTTTGGTGTTAAATAGTTTCCAATAATTAATTAGCAGACCCTAGGATTACAAAATAATGTGACTCCTGTGTGTGGCAGTGTTCTAAAATAAAATGATACAATTTTGTTGAATACTGGACAGATTTAGCAAAAAATGTTTATGGACTAAAGTCTTATTGAGGTTATCAAGGCTTTAGCTTTAAGTATAATAAGGTTTCAAAAAAGTTCATTTTAATGATGGAAAAAATTTCTTTGTTTCTGAATGAACACAGTATGATTATTAAAAGAAAACTGAGCACAACATAACGTTTATGAACAAGATTTTATTCTTGATTCATGCACACAACATCACAAGGTAAGAAGAGAGCAGCAAGCATTCCAATATATCTCAGAACAAACACATTATAATTGTACAAGTATCTCATTTGCTGAAAAATAGCTGCTCATGCAGATGGTAAGGCTCTGACATCCATTTAATGTACTGTTTTCCTTTTTTTTTACATTGTATATATACATATATAATTATGCTTTCATGCAACTAAGAAGGCTAGAAATTTGCGCAGCACATTTCATGGAGATTACAAGTTATAATGATGTATGTCGTTAGGTACTTAATTTATTAGCTGTGCTAAGCAGTGTTAATTAGTGCTGCGTCAATACTGCTGACGATGTGCCACAAACAGCAGTTTAAAACATTAGTTTTTTTCCCTTTTAAATGATAGCCCATGAAATAAATGTATATTAAAATGGGCAAGATACTAAATCCAGTTGTAAAAAATTTGTCAAAATCAATCATTGTAAAGATGTTATACAATTTTTGGTAGTTTTTTTCTTTTGCTATCTTATTTGCCATCAAAAAAGCAATAAATTGTATTGAAAATATTAAAAATGACTTGTATTTTTTTTTAAATTGCTTATAAATCCAACTCTTTGAAACATGTATGAAACTGTCATGGTCATCAAAAACTCATTTGAATTGCATCAAATCCATGAAGGAAAAAACTCTACTTCACTACTTCGTTCAGATAAGTTCCAAGTAGTGAATAAATAACACTGCATTAATTTGTTATTATAGCACTTTTCAATAATATATCTAATTTTTGTTTTTGTTTATGCAAAAGCCCAAATAAAATGAAAACACATCCATCAGAAAATCACATTATATACACAGTTAAAAATTCATATTTTTATATCCATGAAAAAGTTCACATGTGAAGTACAACAAAACAAAAGAAAGAAAGGGGGAACTAAAAAAATACAAAAAAATATGACAGTGTGCGGGAGTATCAATTAGATGATGGATCAAATATATATTTTCCAATACTGCATTCCTAAGCAGCATTTGAAATAATAAAATACACAATAATAAAAAGGTAATATTCTTTTTTTTTTACAAGTGAAAATAAAAATGTATGATGTGACATAAAATAAAAATGAACTGAACCACATGAAGGAAAAAAGAAACAAAAAATAACACTTGCTAGGACTTCGCAATAATGAAATGGGGGGAAAAAATACACAAAGCACAGATGATTCAGTAAGTTTATGTGATGAAAGAAGAGCATTTCTTAAATACAAATATGCCATTATTATAAGCGAGCTAACAAAATCAACAACAAAAAATACTCCAAAAATATTATGGAATGATCTGTAAACACATAACAGGAATGAATAATCTCAAGAGTCTTTGTTCAAATAGAACCATAGAGCTAAATTCGCAAAACAAATGTTGAGGCAAATGACTTTTTACATTTTTTTTATCAGAAAATTCTAATACTATTTCAAACATCCTTCCATTACTTTTAACAGATTTTCCCCTCCAAAATGGGACATTTTTGCAAATTCTTTTACGCATAGTAAGAGAGTAGAGCCACAGAATGAGTATTATGTTTTGCTGTAGTTAGCTGAACACAGTTCCAAAGTCAAGCGCATTTACACATTGAACCACATAATTACTATTTTTCTGTCTCCTTTATAAATTCTGTGACATCGAATATCGTTGTAAACTTTGATGACAGTAGAAATTGGTTGGAAAATCTAGACTTAAAAAAAAAAAGACCATAGACATACATTACCAGAGGGGGACATAAACAGCTGAATAAATCAGTCTTTGGAACACAAAATTTTTAAATGAGATTTCTTTTCAATTTTTAAATTTTTTTCCTTTTTTTTTTGGTATGACAGAAGCTGCAGAATGTTAAAGAGTTTTTGTACCAACTGTCAAACAACAATTATGAAAGTCATATTTTTTCCACTTAAATTATGTTAGCATTCAGTGCAATGCCAACATAAGTGAGAGAATCTTCTTTGGTCAATCTACACTAAGCTATCCTTGGCGATGCTTGACTTTGACCCTTTAGGAGACTTGTTTTTCACATCATCTGCTGTGCCATCATTAGCTTTGGTATCCTTAGCACTAAAAAAATGATCAATAAAAAATCAAAATGTGCATAAGTACAGATTAACAGTTTCATTGTATGAATATCACAAGTTATATATAGCAAAGAGGTAGACCTATACCCCAGTTAATTTTTCTACATGTGTGTTAGAACTACTTTATTTAAAATACAGCAAAACCTTGAAATTAAAAAAAATATTTAGGTTACACTCTTTTTTATTAGCTTAATTTTGACACTCAATATAGAATACTTAATTTATGTGTTGGAATTCAAGGCCTTTATTAAAATTTCATTCTATAAATTAAATTTATTAAATTGAATGTTTAAATATACAGTTTTAAAACAGGGAAAATATTCACATATCATTTAATGATGCCAATCCATAAAACAATAGAAAATGGAAATTAATTATATTACTCAATAAAATCTCAAAGTTTTGGAGGAGGGGGGGGGGGAATTATGTATATTTTTGTAGCAAAGATTTTACATGAAATTGAATAATCATAAATTTATTTCTTTATATATACTTTATAATATTTCAAAAAATATTAACTTTATCAAAATAAATTTTTTATGAGACTAAAATATCATAAAATTATATTTCATCAATTAGTAAACCCTAATTCTTAAACTTTTAAAAAGATTTTCTCCCATGCTTATATATTATTGCTATAGTCAACAAATGAAGAATAATTTAAGTAATTCCATTAATTTAAAATTTTAACTAAAACCACTGACTTTTCACTTTTACATGTTTTTTCCCATTCAGACTAAGAGTTTTTTTTCTTTCACAGTTACTAATTATAATCAAGGTTTTACTGCATACTGCACAACAAATACAACTAAAAGAATACATCAGAATAATACATTGACATAAAATAATAAGAAATTAGATGCAGTGCAGATGTTAATCAAAGCAACGAGATTTGTGTTAGGCAAATCAATATTAGTAGCACAGTTAAAGGTTGAGATAAACATAAATAAGTGAAATACAATAGTTGTGAGTAAACTAAACAATGATATCTTCTGAAGAACTTTGTGGGAATAAAATCAATAACAGCTAAAATAATATTCCATCTTCACAAGTGATATCAATAAAACACTTCTAATTTTCTACAAAAAAACAAAAACTTTGAAAGTGTTTTTTCTTCCAAAAACAATCCAAACTATATATATATGGTTTCTATACATAATCACATTTCTTCAGACACAAATAATAAGATCCCCAACACTAAAGTTTCAAAATCACAAATGCAACAGACGACACACCTGGATTGACAGCTACTAGTCATAACAAATTGAATAAAGAAATAAAGCCAGTTCTTCAGAAAGAAAGAGTGCATAAAATCAAATTGAAAGAGAAAAATAAAGAGTGCAATAAAGCTCAGGAAATTTCACTTAATCGTCTCCATTTAGAACAAAGAAAATACCTATGAAAACTAATATTAAGTAAATGAAAATTTCAGATATAATCACTTCTTAACTTCCACAGTTCACAAAAATATTTCAAACAAAAAAACAATGAAAAATGAAGTAGAAGAGCACAAGACAAGATGGCAGGCACATCCAAAAGAAAAATGTTTTGGCAGTATTTTCACAACAATCACAAGAAGAAAGACATTCATTTTATTTTCAACATTGGGTCACAAAAGTCAGCGAGAGCAACAGTGAAGAGAACAAATAAAAAAAGATATTTTTTGAAAAGTATGTCATATAAAATGCCCTACAACATTAAAAAATTAAACTAAAAAATAGTCTAATTCTAGTAAAAATAGCTTAAATATTTTGTAATAAAATAAACTTAAGATTATTTAGACAATAATATATCAAATGAAATATCATAAACTATATCTTTATAGGAAATTACTATTTTTATACAAATTACACCTATTTTTCTCAAAGATTTTTAATTATATCTAAAGTTGCATTTTAAAATACAGTAAAAACCATAATGTAAATTAACAAACAGTCAGATTTGCAATTTCTATAAAATAAAGTTATTTTTAAAAGTATAACTGCCTTAAATTATCTAATAATATGTTGAATAAATAGGGGATAGGATTTTCTTTTTTGAAAGTTGCAATCTTTGTGTAGAATTAAAACATAACAGAAAACTAACTTCAATACTTGTAAAATGGTTATTTATAATAAATCTTCATGATTCTACTAACAAAAAATTTCAATAACATTTTTTTACATATTTATTCTAAGTAAAAAGAACATTTGGAAGAATACTTGTCTGAATATCAATTATATTGAAGATGGATGGGAGGTTATCTGAATACTCCCTATTTTGAAGGGGGGACATGAATTATCTTCTATAATTTTATTATTCTTACATTTACTACCTTCTGCATTAAATCTATAGAGAGTAGCATACTTTATTTTACTTATTTAAATTTTAATCTGTATTCTTATACAATATAAAGCACACTCTAGCTTCATATCTCATAGAGTAATACCAAATGGATTTTATGTGCATTACATGTTTAAGTAAAAAAACCTCCCTACACATATCTATGAAATATTTCTACATTTTAGCACACAGTATTATAAAAGGATGTGTTGCATGAATCTATGAAAATTGGGACATTTTTTCTTTGAAAATGATTTCACAAATAAGAGATTAAAAACTAAATCAAATTTTATTTGGCAAATTGAATGTTATATTTTGTGTATATAATATTCATAATGTGCATGAAAAGATCAAGCGGAAAAAAGTTAAATTTGTTTAAAACAAATTCTGTGAATTTATATATAGCACATAAATTTCTGTAAGCTGACGTAATAAAAATAAATCATAATTAATAAAAATAAATTTTAATAGAAATATTTAATACTACAATTATTAAATTTCAGACTGAACCAAAAAGTAGCATATTACATAGCTGGAACTTATGACAAATGATCTCATACATCCTTAGGGGAGGGATGTCATGGCTTATTTCAGTGGGGGAAAATTTTAAAAGAAAAAGTATAACATCCACATACAATCTTGTACAATTTATTTTGTCTAAGACTGTTCTAAAAATTTTGAATATTTGCCTTTGGTGTTAAAATAAACAAATTCAGTGAAAGTGAAAGTATCAGTTTCTTCACATGAATCCAATAATAAATCCATCCTAATTCAGAAAGGATTACTACAAAAGAGTGTATAGTTTAAAATTATTTGAACAAAATATTTTTAAATGTAGTTCATCTAATCTATATAAAACCAAACTAAATAGATATAAAAATTACACTAATAATTAAAAATAACTTGCTGTTCTTGGACTGTTTTCCTCATGATTTAATTAGTTTTTCATATGACATACTCTTCAAATGAGTAACACAAGTGAAATTGGGAGAAGAAGGTGCATTCGAAGTGGATGCAGACAAGAGAAGGGTACAAAGCTATCGAGCATAGATTGTTCCCAAGCTCACCCTGCAGACAGAATCATTGGAGTATCTTCATTAGCCACTTCCCCTTCGTTATCTTTCTCAGCCTCTTCATTCACCTTGAAAGGCTCCTTCTCTTTGCTAAAGGGCAGAGAAATATTTACTCAAATCTATAATCACCCCAATACACACCTTGCAAACAAGGCTTTTTCTGGAACCTAAATTGGAAAAAATTCTTCCCAAAGTTCATGACTTAACATGCATGTCTCACATTCTTTTAGCAAACATGCATCATACATTTGGTAAGTTCTGTTTATATATGCTACAATGTTTTTCATTAGATATGTTTTATGTTTTTTTGTCGATACTATGTATATAATATGCATAAAATGACAAACAGATGTGTAGTAGCATATTGTTTAGCTATTACAGCAAAAACTAGAAGTGTAAAACAAAAAGCATTTCAATATGCAGTATAATAAAAACAAAAAATGGCATGAAGCATTGTTTATGAAATAATTTCATGCATTTAATGATGCTTAACATAATTGTATAGTTAAATATATTGAACACAATTCTTGTTTGAATAAAACTTATTTGTATTTTTATATTAAATTTACCATCTGAGATGTAAATTGAAAGAATTACATTTACATATTTTAAAATATTACATCTGCAATAAAATATGAAAGTAACTATTAAAATAAATCTCATATCATGACTTTTTAATGTGATGTATTTATAGTATTTGAATTATTATATGTTGCATTTGAAAGTCTCGTTTTACGCTACAACTTTTTAATATAAATTTGTTTTTAATGACAATATTTCAAATGAATTTGTGAAATATTAATGTAACTATTAAAAAAACTTTTAAAAATACATGTCTAAAAATTTTTTTAAAAAAGCATACAAAAAAAAATGTTTAAACACCAAGTTTAGGCATTTAAAAATTCATATAATAGAGACCAATATGTAAAAGTTTTGTTTATATACAGTAGTTCAATATTTTATTCATATACCTAATGATACATATTCCAACAAAATATAAATAAATACATTTTAAGCTATTCTCAAAACAGCATCACTTCAAATTAATTAATTAGTAATATGCACATTTACTTACTCAAAAGCAGGATTATCTACTTCTGTTCGAGTCTTCTTTTCAAAATTGTCTCCTTTCCTAAAAATACCATTTGATTTTAAGATTACAAAAGAAGTCATCTCAGCGCATACATTTTAAGCTTCCTCACATTGAATCATCCTTTTATAAAATGTTTTAACATTCATTTTAAAGCATTAACAAATTTAATTAAGTTCCTTTTGTTTACAGTTTATTAAGAATACAATTAACATGCTTACAAATTAATCATTCAGTTATATATCAAATAGATTTATGATTAATTAATACTTAAAAAAGCAATATTTGCATCAAATTACAAACAGATTTGTACATAGAGTTTTATTAGGCTTCCTTTTCAAAAATAAAGTAAAATTCAAAAATAGAAACATCTAATTTTCATAGCAAATTTTACTTAATATTTCATCTGGGCTAAAAACTAAACAATATTAATTTTTTAACATGATTTATTTAACATGATTTTCAGCTGCAACATTTATGCAACAATTAAAAGAAAACAATAATTCATCACTGTACAAGCAATAAGATGAAGTAGTTTTGTTCCTTTTAAGCTGCAAGAAGATAGAGCTGTTAGAACACATAAATAAGCAACAAGATATTTATAAGCACAATATGCCCCATTCAAATGCAGCTTATTTCACAAATTCAAAAAATTAGTACATAAACTTTTGATAAGAAACTAAAACTAAAAAGTTTTTCTTTAATTATTTAGTTTTATTTTAAGCAAGATATAAAGAAGAAATTTGAAAGTAAAATTCCTAACATCTTAACACAGGCTAAAACTATTTACTAAAAAATAAAAAAAATACAAATAATATTTTCAAATAATCTTCAAAGAAGTAATATTTTGTGATTTGTTACTTCTATTCATCGTCAGTAAAATAAAACAGAGTTTTCTAGAAATTAAAATTTTGCTAAACATGGAAATGAATAAAAAATATATTACTTATAAAATGCAATAACACTCATATTAATCTAAATTTTTTTGTGATCCAAAAGAATTACATATAATGCAATAAAATTATTATAAAAAAAGAATGAAGTTTACTTTTCCTAATTACTACTCCTTTCTTAAAATGACAACTACTTACTGATAGAAAAATATGAATCTACATCTGAATGGAACATTTTGCACTTAATTTTCGTCATGCCATAAATTTTTCTTCAATTTCTGTATTTTTGGAATCAAACACAGACAAAGCAATGCTACTTATATCAGAAAGAAAAGCTTTAAGCTTTAAATACACGATAAATATGCACACATTACTTAAATTTATTGCTGTTTTGAGAATAGCTTAAATGTAGATATATATTTTTATGTATAAGTATTAAAAGTAAATAGAGCAGTAAAAAAGAAGTTTTAAAATTGTAGCAATTACAATTCTCTTAAATATAAATAGTGATAACACAGAATAAAACAGTACCATGTTGCAGTGAAACCTATAGGAATAATGGCCTTCTAAATTAGTAGAAAACACATTTATTTTCTTTTATAATTTTCTAAAGAGATATTTTAAAAATTTTAAAGAATAATAAAAATGTATCCCATTTTGAGGGAATAAATTATGAAATACAAAATAGGAAAGAAAAAAAATTATATGTGCCTTCTTGACATAAAAAAAAATAAATAAATAAAAAAGTGCAGTTCCTACTAAAAATTTTTCCGATCAATTTAACTTATCAAAGGTTAAAAATTTAAAACAGAAAAAGTTATAAAATATTTTAACTACCCTGTCCCTTTTAAATATATATAATTTTCAATTTTGAAATATTTCCACTGGACAGAAATTCACACACAAAAGCAAACACATGTAACTCAAGCCTCAGAAAATGCCACGGAGTTTCATGCAAAAAGCAAATCAGTTTATAGGTAATTCATGCACAGCAATAATCATGCCGCTGCCACATTTAACAAAGAGCCCCGAAGACACAATCAATTATTTATGAAAATTTGTCATGTTTTGGGCTTACTCGGTAACAGCAACACTGTTAACATCAATTTTAACATTCCCATTGTTTGTATTTGCATCATTTCCTCTGCAAAATAATATAGTAAGTATAATCTGAAATATTTAGAGAGGAGAAATTATACAGTTTTTTAAAAATCCATTATAGTTCACCCAGGTGTCATCAAATTTATAAAATCATTAAATAAATTCTAGAAATATTTTTCCTAGAAAATACATACACTTGTATTTTTAAGTTTTTGTATTTAAAATAAATAAACCAGAGTAAAAAAAATTCTTTCCAGTACAAATGACAGATAATGCATACTCTTACAAATCAAGGATTTGGAGGATCAATTATCTAATTCAGACAAATTCTAGGAATAAAATAAAATTAATAAAATTAAAACATGAAAGTGCTCAAAAATGTGAGAATTTAATAAATGTGCTAAGCTTTTGCAGTGCAATTTAGTGATTGCTTTAAATGAATTTTGTAAAATTGCTTTAATAATAAAAAAATTTTCAAGACCATAATTCTAACTAAACCACTGATGTAATAAAAAAAAGAACCTACACTGCTTTTAAACTGTTGTAAATTTAGTACTTTAGAATTCTAAAGTCATGAGTTAAACAGCTTCATATAAAAGCAATAAATATTTATTCTGATTTTACCAGCTTAGAAATCACAATTTTTTCTCAAAATATTTGGAAACTTAAAATTGTATTACATTCCTTAACAATGTAATATTGTCAAGAAAAACCATATCATTTAATTGGTATCAGATGTACATGACCAGCAATATTTACAACACAAAATAATATTGTTAAATATAACAAGTATATTTCACTCACATACATACTGCAATATATTTAATATTAAAACATCAAGCCCTTTTTCTAACTGATAAAAATATTGTAAAATATTTATTTTTTAAAATGTGAATAACTTATTTACATTTTTACACAAATTTTTTTCATTTTGTTTATATTGGGTTCTGTGTGAGTGGGTGGATATATATTTCTTATATCACAATTTTACATAACTACACTACAAAGACATGATCAAGTCATGTAATAAATATTTTTAAAAAAAAGACTTACCCTCCTTTTCCATCTTCAAGTGCAGCTTCTTTGGCTTTTTCATTAACAATAGGTTTTGCACATACACGACTTCGTAGGAAGAAAACTAGGCCCCAATGGTATCGGACGTAACAAGTTATATCAACAATAATAATGATGACAAGTGCAATGGCAACAATGATGGCAAGAATCGCACCAGTTGATAGTGAACTTGGAACAGTACCTTGGTAGCCATTGCTTTGATGTTCATGTTCAGAGCCTGTGATGTCGGTTAAAAGATTTTTAATGCAACATTTTAAATCAATGATTCACTTGGAAAATCATATGGCAAAACAAAAATAAAAAATCATAGAAAATCACATCCACGATATTCTGGTTTAGAAAGAAGACAAGATTTAAAAGGGGGGGAAATAAAAATTTATTCCTCTATTTATTTATTTTCTAAATGTATTATTTCAACTGAAGAATACAATATAAATATAATTAAAAGAGAAGGTCCCATACTCATAGTTTTAAAGAATCTTAAAATAACATGTATAGTTTCTTATTCTATATTTACATATGTTTTAGTATAAATACTAAAAATAAATATCTGCACAAAAAAAATAAACAAATCTCTATATAACACACATATTTATATATATCAAAGTTTTTTTACTAGTTAAAATTAAATATGATAACTTTTTCAAAATTTCAGATTATATTAAGAAAACTTTTTGAAAGCCTAAACATCTTAATATTCAAGAACATTGTTTTCTATCTATGCATTAAATTATTCAGTGTCAATGTATTTGAAGACGGTTTTATCATACACTCATGCACCTGGAAATCAAAAACACTTCAGAAACATAAAAAAAAAATTTATAAAAAATTTTAATGCAGTCAAATTAAAACTTCTATACTTTGAACAATACTATAAATATTTCTTTCATTTTGCTGGGAATATAATAATGTAAAACAAAAGGGAGAAAAAGTCAAAATATTATACAAAATATAATTAAATGTTATATCTAGTCATCATTGTATGAATATCAGGAGCACACTTTAAATAAATGTTGATTTTTGTTTGCAGCATTAATAATGAGCATAAAATTAATTAGTACAAAATATTAACCAATGATTTCTAAAAAGTATATAAAAATGTAATTGTACACATAATCGACAGTTAATCCCAGCAGTTATTGAGAGTTATTACTTACAAATGAGAACACAAATGTTTTATGTGTATTTTTGTTGCACACATTACAACACATCAACACAATTAAATTTAATTTAGTCAGTCTATTAAAAAAAAAGAAAGAGCTTTATCTTTAAATGAAAATTTTGAACATCAAAACTTATAATTCAAAATGTTAATCATGAACTTAAGTGATTAGTTTATTTTATTTATGTATTTTCAATTTTTCCCCTGTACTTAACAATTCTAGAAGCTATAAAAAATTATTCACATGAGCATAGAACCTTCAAAACAAAAATTTAAAAAAAAATTAATAAGTCACTTCAAGTACACAAAACAATAAAAGAAGAGAGAGAGAGAGAGAAGAGTGAATGGTGCTTTAGAAAAGTCAGAAAGAAAGATATTCAGACATGCACATGCTGAACTAAAGGTTTTCAAAAAGAGAAAGTTTTTAAGAGAGGGAATGCTAGAGCATGCAGCAGGATTTAGAAAGGACAGCAAGGAAGAGTACCAGGCATGTGGATGTGAGAGCGACCTTGTGTACCTTTGCTGGGATCTAGAATAAAGAAAAAGAACACACAAATAGCAAAAAGACAAGTATATGAGAAACAAGTAACCATACACAAACATTCATACAAATCAATGCATGTTCTGAACCTTATTTTGAACTGCACATAAAATTTTGATGATAAACAAGATCTTTGAATCAAAATACTTTTTACACAGATATTTAAAATACTTAATTATTTATGACAATTTCCAAGGAAACATGGAATATTTCAAAAAAGAAATTTAAATGAATGAAACATGGTTTTCTAACATGTAGTGAACTTTATATTTATTGATGTACTCTAATTGAAAAATCAAGATGTGAAGATAACACAATAATTTTGAATCTGATTTTTAATAAAGTTAATGTTCTTAATGTAACACAAACTCATTATGAGAGTGAAAAATTATGAAATTACATTGCAAATTGATATTTTATTTATTTATTCATTTTTTCAAATTCAATGCTCAATTTTATTACATGTTTTTTACATAATACCTCAATAAAATAAATAATTTAATTGTTATTATTATTTTCCCCAAAAAACTAAAATTTCAATGAACAAAATTATACTTTTTTTTTTAATACTATTTTAAAATATAATTGTAGTAAATTCATAAAAAGATCCCAATGGTTATTCAAATTTGAATACAATTATGCTGTTTCTTTATAATCAATTCCCTATTTCTAATAAAATTATAAAATAAGATTTCTTAAATTCTTTCCCCTACTGAGTTTTAATTTTCAACATTTAAAATTTTTTTTATAAACCCCTTTAATTTCAGCATTTGTAAATTATATTTTCAAAATATTCTATTGGTGATAAACAAGAAAATTTTATAAATTTTGTAATTTAGAGAATGATTATTACAATTTTAAGCAATAGGGTTACAGAACACTGCACTGAATCAAGTGAAAGTGCATGTGAAAAAGATGTGTAATATAAATGTGCAGACAGACAGACATTAAAATATTCAGTGACTTATAGAAAAAAAAGGCACAAAAACTCATACAAAAAAACTTCTGTTTATATAATATAGTACCTGCAGCTGTTTGAAAGACCATAGTAGCATCAACACTGAATCCAATATCATTGTGAGCACGAACTTCCACTTTGTAAAATGTATTGGGCTTCAGCCTTGTCATCTCATACATAGGAGCATTTTCCCAGTTTCTCACCTCTTTTGATACAGTATCACCCACTCTTCGCCAAATTCCATTCTTTTTTTCAGCCTTCATTATAAAAATGGAATAATTTGCTTATTTATAACTATGTTTTACAAAACTTAAGGCATCTCTCACAATATCCATGCATTTGTAAAGATAGTAAGAACTATAGAAACTACAAACTATGTACAAAGAGATATACTATATTTCAAAGAATTACTATTTGCATCTATTGCTAATGAATATATGTGAACATAAGAGATGCTTTTTGAGAATCATGCCTGCCTTATATCAATAGTTAATATTTATATAAATTTTTCAATGTATTCAGACTACGAAGACAGTAACATAAATAAATACATTATAAAGATATGAAATCAGATTTATTGCTTTTGAATTTTTAAATCCCATATACATTTCCGAAATACATAAACCACTAAGAGTTTTAAAGTTAACTTAAAATATTTTAGGGAATGAATTAGTGATATTTAAGCATGGATCCAAGCAATTTGCTGGATCACAAAAAAAATTCCTTTTTCTATCATTTACATATAAATTCCTTTAATACTTAATATAGCTTTTTTTGTAAAAAAAATTACATTATGCAGTGAAATTTTTTTGAATAGTGCTAATATTAAGAAACCTTTCTTCCTATTTTGCTACGTCACCAGACATATTTCAACATAAATTTTTTATTGCATTTATATATTATAATTTTAAAACATGAACTATATTGTTATTTTTTAAACACATAGCAAGTTATAAATTTAATTAAAATTACATAAAGGTAACTCAATAGTATGAATAATTGTATTTTGCCAATGCACAGAAATGTTGAATATTGGTTCATGAAAAAAATTATGACATTTTATGAACCATTAATAAATGTATTTTGAATGAACAAATGTTTCATTATCAACAGTTACAGCAATTTTAAGCATCGCAGGAATGGAACAATGAATTCAATTTTTTGTATTTACTCGAATTTAAGTCGCACCCAAAATTCACAACAACAAGTCTTTGTGGAAAATGAAAAATAGTTATAACTAAAGATGAAAGAATGCCTATTAAAATTTTATTACCATAGAAAAATTAAATATTACCATTTTATTTTTTAAAAATAAATTAAAAATAATACAGCTTTTGTTATGCAATTCTTAACTTAAAAAGAAAAAGGACTCACTTCAAAGTATCGCAAATCAAAGTAGTCAATTTTACGTCCATTATCCAAAGGCACAGTCCAGCGAATCTGGAAACTATCAGGGTAAGTGCTAACATTGCCACCAGGTGTAATAAATTTAGGAGGTTCAGGAGCTGCTTCTGCAGGTGTTAATATTCTTCTTTCATCACTCCAATCTCCAACACCAGCATCATTTCTAGCAGCAAAGCGGAACTTGTATGCAGTTCTTGGCTTCAAATTTTCAAGAACATATGGGAAACCTGGAATTATTTTAATATTATTAAATGCATAACTGAATATTGTGAATAATTTACATCATATTAAAAACATTTTGCATGATAAACTGAAAAAAGCCAATTTTTTAATTCAAATGAACAAGTTGTTCTATCATTTGTAATATTTGTGAAAGAGGGAGAAATTCAAGAATATTTCCTTTTCTAAAAAGAATAACTTGAGACAAGCACAGGAATATCTATTTCTTTGATTATCTCAAGTTAATATCTTGGAGGGGGGGATATCTTTCTCTGAAGAACTGTACAGCATTCGTACAAATGGAGCTGTTCCATGGTTGACTCCATAAAAGGTTTTGTTATCCTTGGGGGAGGGGGGAGCCTGTGTTTTTTCTCTATGGAGATTTACTCAAAGAGTAGAGTTTTTGTCAAAATCTCTTGGTAGTAATGAACTACAAAAGTTATTTGATGATGTTATAAAAATGGTAAACTGCATTAAATTAAAACTTCTCTTGAAAGTTTTTCAATGGCCAAAAGGAAAACTAATCTGTTGTTTTACACTGTAATCTGGAATAAAGCTATAAAAAATGAAATTGCACTTTTTTTTTATAAAAAAAAAAAGACTCTGAAAAACAAACATTGTGTTACCATGCAGTTTAAATATAAGAGTGTAATATACATTCTTAAAGTTGGCATTCAGATCATATATTTCAGTTTGTGGTACATTTCTTTCACAATTTATCTGGTACAAAACAGTAAGCAATTACAATAGAGGATGAGTCTGTATTCAAATAACTTTTTGACTATATATCTATGCCCAAAACAGAGTGGCATAAAACTAAAAGATAATAAAAAGAAGCATGCAAAATCAGTACCTTCACTCCATTCTTGTACTATAGCATCTTCATAAGGTTCATTTTCTTCGTAATATTTCACTACATAGGCACGAATTGGCAATCCTCCATCATCCATTGGTCCATCAAACTCAAATGTTAGTGTTGTCGCTGTACTTTTCACATTTCTAATATCTCGTAATTCAGAAGGTTTTCCTGTAAGAAAGTAAAAATATTACATAAAATAATGTTTACAATACCAACTGTTTACTAAATTAGAGCATGTTAATTTTAGTATAAAAACATAATACTACTAGTTATATTCTATTGTAGTAATTTATGTGAAATGTAATAAAATTAAACTTTTACATATATATATATGCATTTTTAGAGTACTAAAAATAAAATATGCAGTTCTAATCCTTATTATTTTTTCAAATATTTTTCCTCTACTTCAAAAACATATTTTTACAAATTTCTTCATAAAAGCAATCAAACTACAATAATTTAATTTCATGAAAATTCTAAAAATATACAAGCATTATACTGAAAGAAAAAAAAAGTTTCATTAGTAATAGATTATACTATTTAAAGCAGCAGTTCTTTAGCTTTCAATCCCCCCCCCCTTATGTATCTGCCTGATATCACAGATCCATAAGGTTTTGAACTCTCCTCTCTGACTCCCAACTCATAGCTGAGTGATTTAAAGATTTATGTACAATCCAAAAGTTGCCTCTGCTACTTATACAGAATTTTTTTAAACTTCTTTTTCCATTAAGAAAACAGTAAACATCTAATTAAAAAATATTTCATTGCAGTAATAGCTATGTAGTTGCCAACAACAAAAAAAAAACTGAATATTCTTCATTAAACTATATATGTTCTAGTAGTTTTTTTCATTAGGGACAATTTAGTGATCGAATCTAGGACGGCACAACTTTCAATTTTTTCACAAGGTCTTTTAGAGTCTGTAATACAGAGAAATATTAACATTAAGTGACAACCCTTCGTGGATACCCTAGAAAAGTGCTAGGGACCCTAAGGGTCTGTAGCTGATTAAAGTATAATAGCTTTCAAAATTTTATATGAAACTGATAAAACTTTTACTTTTTTCATGTTGATTACATTATCTCCCCTTTCTTTTAGAATAACCTGCTTGTATACTTACGTGCTTCTTGTAACTCAATATTAATGAATTGCTCTCCATGATTATTTTCAGCTTGACACCTGTATACTCCATACACAGTTTGAGCACTTCTCATATCACCAGGAGGACGCACCTATTTAAACAAAATAAGACATTCAAACTACATAAGCTAAAGAGCTATTACAATTTTAGTCATTTTTTTAAATGTACATACAACAATAACATGAGATAAAAATACAAACCAACAAATTGCTGTGAGCAGATCGACCGTAAATAGTATAAATTTCATCATCCTGTATCTTTCGACCATTGAATGACCATGTAATTGTAGCATTTGGTATGGCTTCAGCTATACAAGTTAAATTGACTGGATTTCCATTCCATGTCTTTACAGAGGTACTTGGTGTGGAACTCATGACTGGCGAGACTATAAATGAGAAATTAATAATATTTAAGTAAAAATAAATAAATAAATAAAAAGTCAGATTTCTTAAAAAAATTATTTTTCCTTCAAATAAAATTTGAATGAAAATATATTGATATTCTCGAATATCACCTTAAGGCCGTCTTGTTATAGAATAGAATATTTTTTCACAGATAGAAAAACACTTCATCATTAATACTCATATTTTGATTTAACTATCCCACGTAAAAACCATATATTTTATTACACTGTTTGTTTCTGCTTCAGTTGATCTATACTTTTTAAAGTGTAAAATATATTTCATATCTTATGCTGTAATACTAAAGGAATTGTTTACTTCATAAATTCAAATATAAATTTTAAAAAAACTAAACATTTATGGGATTTTTCTAAAATTTGAAGACACTATATAATAAATCGATGCATGTCCTATAAAATTGCAAATTTATATGGAAATTCACGTGTTTTCCTTTATGAAAATATGCTTCAAGATTGGTTTATTTCCTTCTATCTAAGGTAATTGCAGACTTATGAATTTAAATCTTTCAGTACACAAATGCATTTAGAATAATGCATAAAATGTTTACAAGTAAAAATTATCTTTTCTAACTAAAAATAAATAAATCTAGCACATTTTAAGACTATAAAATCATTATTAATGCATTACACTGGCTCATGTTGTTCTTTATAATTAAATAAATAAAAGGCTTAGTATTCATTAGAGAGTAGTTTTACATAGATTTTCATATTGAACATTTTTTTACACATACAAGTTTGATTCATTTTCAATTCAATATCTTTTTTTTATTTCGATAACATCTAAATAATTTTAAATACACATAAATTTTGATAAGAGCCTTGATTCTGCCTACGAGGGCACATATTATTAGATTTTATTTTTCCTGCAGGAAAAAAATAACAAACCAAATAAGAAATTGTCATAATGCACTGCCAAATGTGTAGTCTCTAAAAAGTCATACAAATACATATAAATATTCCCTTTCATACATCATATAAATATATTTACATTTGATTTGTACTAGAGCATTTCTTTAATGCATTTTCTCTGTTTTTTCTTATTATCAAATATATTTAAATTGGCAAAGCCAGTGCCCATCTCTTAAGGAGTCAATCAACTGGATAAATGAGAAACTTACATTCAATAGTTAGATGACCAGCTCTTTCAACATGTGCACCTTTATTTTCTCCAGCACAATAGTACAAACCATCATCTGATCGCATTGTCCTCTCAATTGTTAAAGTTATAACAGCTTCATCAGCCTCAGTTCTCCTGGATACGGTAACTCGATCGTCCTAGATAAAAAACAAAATTATATTTTATAATAGTAATAAAAATTAGAGCATTTTTCAAGTCTTAGCATGAGCTTTAATACAAATGACAACTTTAATGATAACAAACATGATATCTTTAAAATGTATCACCAACAAAAAAACCTCAAG
Source organism: Trichonephila clavata (assembly GCA_019973975.1). NCBI lineage: Eukaryota > Metazoa > Arthropoda > Arachnida > Araneae > Nephilidae > Trichonephila > Trichonephila clavata. The sequence goes on from BMAO01024573.1 coordinate 168,034, forward strand.
AATTTATATTGAGTTATTTGCAAAGAATTTTTTTCTTTCTTTTTTTGATGAAAATGAGAGATAATATTCTTACATTGTATAAATATTTCATAGAATTATTATGTTCTCTATTTTGGTACAGGGCTTCAACTAACTTTAAACTCTAGATATAGGTATATGATCATATATATTCTAGTATATATTCTCCAGGATATCTTCAAAACAAAAATAAGTCCTTATCCAAATTTTCTCCATTACAGTAACAAGAGGAAAAAAGATCTATCAATAGTATTCATGATTAAAAAAGATACAGTAAATTAATGATATGATGAGGAAAATTTCTACCTCTACAACATGCTATTTAACTTTTATTTACGTACAGGAAGGGGAATCTTACAATCTTCACAGATGGCCACTGTACAATACAATAATATTTAACAAATATCAATTTCAAAGATTGGAATTTTATAAATTTGTGCCATATTATACGATTCTTTTCATATTTCTCATTGAATTTTCAAATCTTTTGAATGTGCACTCCCCCCCCCATCACACACACACAAACAAACAATACATCTGTACATTAATCCCTATATTTTCAAAGTTTATTAAAAATTAATATTTCACAAGACAAACAGAGGGAAAAGACAGAAGAGGTTTATACGTTGCACATATTAGTTTTAAATTATATGCATGAATTTTTAATGATAAACATTATAAGTGTACAAAATATTTATGTAAAAATTAATATTACACATACTCTTAAAAGTTTATATTAAATAAAACTGAATATCAAGAGTGTTAAATTGATTAAAAAAATACTGCTAATAAATCATACTTCTTCATCAAAAGGTCTATCTTGTCCTTCTTTTCTGATTGTTAACTCTGGTAGAGGGTCACCATAAGCTCTACATTCTAATGTAGCTTGCTCATTCTCTACTGATGTGATGTTATCGAATTTCCTGATTTCTGGTTTCACTAAACAAAGGATTTTTAAAAAATGATAAAATATTTGTGCACAACAATCAAATACAAGACTATTTACCCTATTGTATAATATATATTTAATAATATTTGTAGTTTATAAAATTACTACTACTTTATGGTTTGTATCAAAATGTGGATTAGGGAAGAAGAATGTGAACTTATTGTATCACTAGGAAAAATTCATAAATTACATGAAATAAAACATCAAAATTGTAAAAGAATTAAATAAAGGCTTGAAAATTTTAAAATATGTTGCAAGTGAGCACACACATACATATATGAATAGATTGTAAACATAATTTAATAATACTGTTTGAAACAATTATAATTATAATTTAATAATGCTATTTTAAGGACAATTTGTAAAGATACACAACATGAAATAAATTTTGATAGTACATACATTTCTAAAAATTATCACAAAATCAACCTTAATTCATTTTCAATATTACTTCAAAAACTGTTATTCTAAGATATATACAGATTCTAAAAGAATAGCAATATATGTTCCAATATTATTTCTCATCTTTGTAATACGAAAATTACAATTTTCAATAAAAGGAAATAGTTTTTATTTCTGGTTTTATTTGTTATAAATTTAAAGATTAAACGAAAGAATTATTTAAACATTTAGCGATACTCTTAAAAATTAAAATAATTTGTATTTACCAATGACAGACAAATCCAAACTCCTCTTAGCATCTCCTGCTGGATTTTTTGCCCAACAAGTATATCGGCCCTTATTTTCTCTCTTTACACTATGAATGATCAAAGTTCCAGTATCTGTATCAACATCATGTCCTTCAACTGTACTTAGATCTCTTTGATCCTAAGAAAGATGCAGAAAAATTAATTTTGAATTTCTATTTTATGCATATGTAACAAAATAAAAAAAGAAAATGAAAAAAATTATCCTTATTACTCACAGCTACTATCACACTAATAAAAAAAAGTGGCCAAATAACTGACAGTCTTGCATATAAAATGAAATATATTATTTATTTAAAGACTAAATTTTTGAAATAAAAATGATAGGGATTTAAAATAAAACTTTGATAATATACAGGTTTTTTATAGGAGAGGAGGAAAAAATTTTCGAATAAATTGAAGAAATAAATCATATGATGACAATCTTACATCAGTATTTTACATGAAAGAAATGCATTATCTTCAAAAAATAAATTACAATAGCACATGCTTCAAATCCTGATTATAATTTAGAAACAGGAGGAAAAATTCAGCAACTGAAGAAATAATGATTAAGAATTATTTCATCTTGATTTACATAAAATTAATAATCTTTAAAATTAAATAAGCTAATGTATACATTGAATATTAATATAGCTTCAATATTCTTTTAAAAGAAAATTTATAATACATTTATATGCAGAATTTAATGGAGTACATACAGGGTCAAACCATGCATAAGCAGGTCTAGGGAATCCACTAGCTTGACATCTCAACATAGCTTCATTTCCTTCAGTAGCTTCTAGTTTATCATCCAATTCAATAATTTCTGGAGGAACTGAAATACAAATGTATTGCAGAATATATATGCTTTTTGTTACAAATTCAGACATGCAAACATAAAATACACTTTCAATTAAATCTGATTTCTCTTAAAATGCTTTATGTAGTTTTTAAAAAAAATTAAAACATCGCTTTGTGGTTGCATTTAAAATTTTCAGCCCTTTAAAACTAAAAATAAATACCATTTTAATATTACATCAAATTAATACAGTAGCATAAATATTATTATTAGTTCCCCTGTTACAAAATTTGCTTGAATTCCTCAGTTTTTTGCTTCTTCCCAAGTTTCACATTACATTTTTTAAAAATTAAACTATTAAAAAAATATTTCCTATTAGCATTAAATGTATGATTCATTGAGTTTTATGGTGCATATTATTTCAAACAATCAAACTTTTTAAAAAAGAAAACCCAATATTGGAACTAATTAAATTTAGCATGAATGAGAAAAAAGTAAAATTAATTAGCACTTTAAAAAACTCACTTAACCCAATAAGGACCATTATTACATATGCATTATTCATGCGATCCTATGTAGTTTTCCTTTCATAGATAGCCTTATGGCATCATACATGTGATAAGCCTTTCCAAGTCTTATGGCCCATAATTACACCAAAGTAATTTCAGACCAAATTTTATTTCAATATTTAAACAGCATTGTAATGGTGGATGAAATACATTATATTTTCCAATAATGTTCCACAGAGTTATTCACTTTCAATATAAGTTTTTGATTCTAAATTTTCTTTTGTTAAGAGGAATTTGAGCATGTCAACAACTGTATGTGTTTGATTCTTTTGGAAAGATTGAGCAACAGATGGCTTTATAAATGTGAATAGAATACTTCATTCAATTTGTTATACTAATAAAATTTGAACACGCATTTAGTTTAACTATTAATTTTTAAAAAAATTTATGTAAAATGAATCATTGGAATTTTGCAAAATTCTTAATTAAGACTACATGTAAAATTATAACAAAAATGAACAGCAACTTACCATGAACTTCAACCTTTATTACTCGATCCTGAAACTTCCCCGTCTGCTGAACCATTGCTCGTAAGGAAAATTCTCCCTTGTCTTCCTCGGTGGCACCTGTAACTTTGATGCCATCGTTTTCGATAATGTATCGATCAGAAAGGATTTGATTATCCTTTTGCCAAGTAATAGTAGCAGGCGGATTAGCGGATACTCTACACCTAATTTTACCATCAGTTTGAATTACTAGTGCTTGTTTGGTTGGACAGTCCTCCCATGTTATATCCTCTGCAAAAATCAAAATTGTTCACACATTAAAATACATCATTACAATAGTACAAAAAGCAAAAAATCAAGAACATGAAAAGTGTGAAATGTGACATTTTAAAAAATTGATGGTATTTCGTTACTGATGTTTCAAATTAATTAAAACTAAAATAACACAAACACGCTACAATCACAATTCACAAATGCTATGCCAGATTTTCAAGTTTAGGCTATGCTTTATAATAAAACTGTGTTCAACAAAGAATTTTCAAATAAAAAGAATAATTTATTTCATTTGAAACAAAATTACTGAGTTACAAATAATATTTAAAACACCAAATCTTTTTTTATTTCAATACATTGTAAAAAAGCATCAATCAATGTCAACAGAAAACACATACAAAATAACTCCAATATAAGAACCTCTGCAAAACAATATTAACCTATTACACAAAGAAAGACATCTGCAAAACATAACTACTGAATGCTCATTAAAAAGAGATGAATTGAGTTATGAGCACTTTATTATATCTATAAAATATAGAAGCATATTCATTGTTAACTTTAAAAAAAAATTCATTATTTATTCTCTAAAATGTATTCTGCCAAGATCAATTCCTCTTTATGTCTTTCTTATAAATGTGCACACTCTTTTATACATTTTAGTTTATATATACCTTATTTGCACCAAATAAGTTGCACTTGGATTATTTGAGAAAGAAATTAAATTTATCTCTGCATTCTATATGAAAAGTATAAACACAGCACAAAATTCTATAAAAAGGGTTTAATAAAAAACAATGACAACTTACGGTAAAATACCAGCTGTATTCCGGTGTTTAGCCGATCAATGCTATCATAAACTGCACTACAGTTATATGCTCCACTATCTTCAGTAGTGGGTTCCCTAAACATAAGTAGTAGTAAGCTTCCAGCTTTTGAAACTTCTATTGGACCTGAAGATCTATAAATAATGAGAGAAAATATTTTAATTAGAACACAGTGAATAATGTTTCTTAAGGAGAAATAATTATTTCTTAAATTAAAACTACACTAAAAAATATTTTTATACCATGATTAACATTACCAAACATCAATAGTGACAAACATATCCACTGGAATTAAAATCCATATTATATCACATAATAAAAATTAATTAAATTAAATATTTATGGTGCTGTCCATCTAGTACAGCGGTTAGTGACGCTGACTGTGATGCCATTTGTTGGACCTGGGTTCGAATCCATGAGAAGGCATGAATGTCTCTAAATATATAGTGCCTGTGCGGCATGGGGGCACTCTAAATATTTGTCGGGGCCGCTAGTCCACTGGAGAGGTAGGTGGAAAGAGGGAACAGAGGTGAGAAGACCCTGACCATCCCCCAAAGAGTTCTCTCTCAAAATTTGGTTCGAAGTTCATTCGAGTCAAAATGTACTGTCACTTGTATGATGCTCAAAGCTTTGGTTGATGAACAAGCATAAAAACTAGCCCCTTGTTATGCTGAATTTAATGGGCCTTGATCTGATACTTTCAATTAGATGCCATGAGTAACAACAACACAACAAATACTTATAGTGTAGTCAACCAAATATAATAAAAATTAAAAAGCAAACAAAATAATTATTTCAACGGCAGAATACTCAGTAATTATGGCTGAAAATGTTTTATCCTTGTTTTGAAACAAAATTTGAGGAGATGCTTTTTTAATTGTTCAAACAAAATTCAGCACATTATACAATTAAATATATTTATTACTGAATTTTATAAAAATTACTTACCCTTCAACTAATTCTCCCTTTGGACCAACCCATTTCATTTCTGTAAAGAGATCTGGATCTTCTGCTTCTCCTTGACATGTTAGACCAAAGCCTTTCCCTGCTGGTTGACTCTGTGTTTGACCAGATGGATTTATTATTAATTTAGCTCCTTCAATAACTATTACTAAATAACCTATAAAGGAAGAAAAAAATGATTTAAGAATTTTGTTGAACTTCATTTAAACATATTATGAAATAAAAATATTTTATACAGTTGGTCTAAGTTGCACCACTTATTAAAATACTTCTCGGAAAATAAAATTGCATGATTTTATTTTAATTAAGAATTTATTTAAAGTAGTTCATTGTTGAAAATCGAATTTTTTAGTCTTTTACAGATATAGAAAACACACACAAGAATTTTATAAATTAAAAAAGAAATCTATCATTTCACAATGATGGATATGATCATAAACAAAAATGTATCAATAATAATTCACAATAGTTCGTTCTTTTTAGAAATTAATGAATTTTTTTGAAAAATTTTATATGAACATTTTATTTTATTTTCATTCTCATGTATAAAAATGAAGATTTTCTAAATACATGTCCCAAAATTATTGCTGAATAATTTAATTACTCACAATTTTAACAAAACTCATTTAGACATAAAATTTCAATAACAGATGAAACTAACATCAATGTTTTCCGAGCATTTAATCAAATAATTATTTAAACAGATTGGGCAAAACTCAATTTTAAAAAAATCAAAACTAACACTGTTTTTCCTCTTAATTACTTTTTCCTTTTTTTTTTTCAATGTCATTTTTCTGAGAGATATTCACTGCAAGCACTTTTAACATTCTGCTGAACCTCAAAAATAAATAATTCTTGCATTCAATTGATATTTCCAACTCCAGTAATTTAATTATAAATAACAGCTCAACTCATAAATCATCAAGGAAGAAAAATTACAAAAATCGATTGTTTATACTGTTAAGTGTCTTTCCAAGCAAGAATAGATAGATCTCCTTTTCATTTGATTCTTAACGAATCTATGAAACTTTTTTTTAATTAAAAGGTTCCATGACTGCCCCCCCCCCCCACAGAATGTTTATTGTGTTAACTTTCTTGTCACAATACGCGATGTTATTCTGAAGTAAAAACTGATGCAAAAAAGGATTTATAAAAGCTGTGTGTGTGTGTTTTGATGTTTCTAATATTAAAACTCTCCCCCAATGAATATTTCATTAATAATGCATTTTTATAAGACATTGATATAATTTTCCCCTCCAGAAAGGTTAAGAATTTACCAAACCACATCAAGTATATTCCTATTTTCATCATATATCAAAAAGCAACACACTACTTTTCATACATGTAAAGTGCAATTGTCTTCGAAAACCGATTCTAGATTTTGTAGGCACATTTTGTATGCTGGACAGGTGCGCCCTCTGGGAAGTCACAGATTAAGAGAGGCGCGAAATGTGAAAGCTTGAACGAAAATTTCCCAACATATATCGTAACACAAATAAAATACGCCACAAAACACCAGATTCCTCCTTCTGTGTATATATTACATTGTATTCATTATTAATTTCCAGTTTTTATTGAAAATTTTTTTTAAAAAATGGCCGCCCATCAGGTACAGTGGTTAGTGACGCTGACTGCGGTGCCGTAAGGCCTGGGTTCGAATCACGGAGAATGGTATGGTTTTGTAAATGTTTAGTGCCTTCGCGGCATGGAGGTACTCTACATAACCGTCGAGCCGCAAGTCCTCTCGTGAGGTTGGTGGAAGTGGAAGAGACGTGGGAGCCCCTTGACTGCCCCCATAGGGTTCTCTCTCAACATTGGGGTGGAACCGAGCAAAATCGTATTGTCACCTGCATGGTGCTTAAAGCTCGACAGGCGTAAAAATCTAGCCTATAGCCGCGATGAATTTCGTGGACCTTGTTCTGATGTTACTGTCGATCAGGTGGCATAAGTAAAAACAACAACATAAAAATTCTTTCAACTATCATTGTTTGCAACCAATCTTGTTATTGATTGATTGCAAGAGATATATAGTAACACAAGCTATTTACTAAACGCTTTGAAAGAAAAACTTTTTAAAAATATATCAAAATGTTTCATCGCCAGCGTTGACATGTGTTGCTAGACTTTTAATTTGTGTAGAGAGGGCGGGTCAGGTGCGACAACTTATTGTTAGCTCCTAGGAGGAGAATTTTGTTTTGAAATTTAGGAGTTTATATAATAAAAACTTTCTTCTATGTCGACATAATAAAACTTTAATAATGCGTCACATAAGATTTTATCTCGAAACTCACTCTAACTTAGATATAAACTTTTTAATTGGAAACACGTCATTTCAAAAATTGGTTGACACAGCTGGGAGACGCCATATTTAAATTGTTTTTCATGGAAGGGGGTGGGGGCGTAGTAAGAAAGTCCGGAGTGATTCATGTATGGATATAACAGCTCATAAATGTTGATGATGTGCATCACTATCTAAACTCTAACTTCCACTCTTTAATAACTAATAACAACTTTATTTTGCAACTACTACAGCTAAACTACCTCACAAATTGTAACTATCTTGCAAAACATTACTCTCGGATTCTCATTCGCTTCTCCCTAATATCTTAAAATCACTCCCCCGTATTATTGAGGATACAACTGTAGAACACCGCCGTTGAAACACTGCCATTAATTTCCTAAACAAATGGCTTTATGTTACTAAATGATGATTATAAACATCCTCGAAAGATATCCAGTCACCACTAAACATTGAATGAATAGTATTACAAGATTCTTCAAATAATAATTATAATAAAATTTTACAGAGATCGCACAGGCTTCCCCATTATATTCATTGCATCTGTAAAAAAATCTCAAAGAATTTGTTTGAGTGTAGAGAATATCGATACCTACGGAAAGTATATGCAGTAAAAATGGTGGTGTGGGTAAAGCGGACGTGGTCAGAGCGAACACTGCGAAACTCACAGTGGTTAGAAATTCACCGTGGACACATTTTTTCCCCCACCTTAGAACAGATAAATAGGTAAATACAGTGGCGCACACAAAGGGGGGGGGTCCTAGGGGTCCGGACCCCCTCCCCCCCAAAGCCCGAGTTTTTTCGATTGATGATAATCCTATATATATAGTATAATTAGTACAGAAATTATATATATATAAGTACATGAAATTAACAATTTATTTTATTAAATAATGCTAATTATTAATTCAATAATGTATTTTTTACTGTTTTTATTGACAAAATTAGAAGAATCAATTGGCGTTGTTTTGAGATATGATACAAGTCGGGGGACTTTCGACCATGGACACCCCCTTTGAAAAACTTTTGTGTGCGCTACTGGGTAAATAAATGCTTTTAAAAATCACAAATATAATTTAAAACAGTTTTTTAAGTGGCAAACTCTTTCACGTAGGATAACGTTCTTTTTTTTTACTGAAGTTTCCTGTTTTTGCACTCGAATCGACCATCGAATTACAAGGATAAATACATTTTTATTTTTGCCAATCAAATGTAATTATTTATATTAAATTGTTAAGATATTATAGTGCAAATGCATTTTAAATATAGCGAAATGTAATAAAAAAACTCCCAGAAGAATATTTTAAAATTAATAGTTACTAACAGTGCAATGTAGGGTCGAAACTGCACAATAGATGGCATGTGACTGATCAGGGAAACAACACAATAGGTGCAAGAATGTCCGCTCTGACCACCCAGCTTATTTCACGTATCCGTTGTAGCCACTGTCTGCTCTGGCCACGTAACCGTAAAAATATTGGTGCATTAAAGAATATAATCTTAACTCGTCAACTCTCTTAAACGTCAAAGATTTCAGAATTCAATAAAATAAAAAAGTTAATTTATCTATTTAATCATTAACACTGAATACTTATTTATTTTAACCAGACATAGTTATGAGTAATAATTTCTTTATTATTAACAACAGGAATAAGAATAAGACACGTTCTCCAAAATAATCTCTGACAAATATATCATAGACAGATCGAAGTATCGATACAATCTAAATTAATCGATGACCTACAGAAGAATCAAAAACTGACCCTGAATGAAACTGATCATGAACTACTTTTGCAACGGTAATCACACGGTTTAGCTGAATAGTTTCACCTGCTGGCTACAGACAAGATGCAATGGATAACGTTCCAAAAACGTTGCGGTTTTCTGGGAACAATATACCTCCAACTGTTCCGCTGAAGCAGTTTTAAAAAAGAATTTGTAGTACTCCATTTTTTCTTCCTCTCACTTATAGAAAATAACGGTAACGATACAGAATAAATTGAAGGTGAACTTGATTTTTTCTTACCGGTTTTGATTGTATTTCTTAAAATCAACCCAAACCGCAGAAAACTATTTTTTCTTAAAAGAGTCACGTTAAACCACAAAGCTCAGGTACGGGAAATCATCAGAAGGTTAAAACTCTCCTCATGAAGTGTAAAGTCAAATGTGCATATAAAAAAAAGTCCCAAATGTAAGCTCGAGATTATGGTTAATATTGATGAAGGATTTTGAAACATTTTCTCAAAGGTTGCAGTGAGGTATAATTTAAAGAAATGTATATAAATATAAAAAATAAAAGTGCCGGTTTAAGCTAATTTCGGGCCCTGGGCGCAGAAGATCTACAGGCCCCCTTGACACTGGCAGATCGAAATTTATTACCGGAAAACCTGATTACACCCAGCTAATCCAGGGCCTTACTAGCTCTTTCGGGCCCCGGGCCCTTGGGAGCCCTCCCCAAGCGCCCAATGGATAATCCGGCACTGTATAATAAAATTTAATTTTAAGAATCCACTTTCACATTAAAAATATTTGTCTTTTAGTACAAACATTATGAAGCAGAAAATAAAGATGCCACAAATGCTTCTGACAACAGACAGGGACGTCTTAAGACATTTTGAGGCCCTGGGCCCAGAGAAATCTTAAGATTTTTGAGGCCTTAGGCCTCTATGCAAAAGCAGGCCCTACCTGAGATTTTTAAAAGAAGAGTGTATAGCATGCATTGTCAAATACTTTAATTTGAAACAAATAAATGTGTCTCACAATCTCAAAAACCTAGACACAAACCGGCTCGACCGATGACCGTATTTCGACTAAATGAGTTGAATGACTGTTTATGGTATTGGACCTAGGCTTCGACATGGAAAACGGTCATCAGATAATAATAAGTCTTACCACTTTTGCCAGTTGACAGGCAGTTTGAAATTCCTTGTTTTTCGGAAAATTTGTATAGGAATAATATTTGGCCATTAAAATTATCTGGATCATGATCTTATAAAGACAGAGTCGAGAACGAAACCAGGCCCCCACAGAGGGCGAGGTCCTAGGCCCGGGCCCATGCCTTAAGACGTCGCTGGCAACAGATTTAACTGAGGTCCGTTATAAATTTCACTTTCATTTATATTTAGATGTAGTGTAACTTATTATTTACAGTTATTTTCCAAAGTATTGGAGATAATTTGATATCAACTATTATAATCTGACGCAAGAAAACTAAGATAGAATTTCAATTATTACATATTTTCAGTAAGCAATGTCAGGATTTAAGAGAGAAAATCACTGTACATTTATCAATCGGTTTCAGATGATTTATTCCATTCACAAATAGAGCGCGCATACACAAACCAATATAAAATGAGTGAAACCACTATTTTGAAATACGATTTTTACAATATTTGAACTAATATTTCTTGCGCTAAACATAATTTAATATTTGGGTATTAAAACCAGAACCGTTTTTTTTTTCCAAAAAATATTGAACAAAAGCTAAATAATGACTAGAAAATCTGATCCTACCCAGATAATTTCAGAGTTTAAGTTGCATTTGTCTATGTAAACGGAAATGTTTTTCGGGGAGAATCTTCAAGAGTAACATTTAACAAACATTTCGAAATAATAAATGCCTTTTTTTAAGAGTTTGGGCCACATTATTACATTTCATAATTCTCAAGGGCACCTTGAAAAGAAATACAAATAAGTAGCAAAGAGAAGATAAAAAAAATTATAGTAATCCCAAAGAGACATCATCCTGGAAATCTTAAGCCTGCGTTACACAAAATTGAGCATGGCAAACTATTAAAAACAAAAATGCTTAAAAAAAAACACTTTTTTTTCTTTTAATCCTTTTAAAATCCGCATCGTCTGTCTACAAACAAAAGACATTATTGTTCTTTTCACAGAGCACTGACAGTGCCAGTTAGGATTACTGAGGAAGGATAAAGAAAAAAAAATCAGACAAATGTACAGAAAAAAAGTCGTCGTTCCACAACTCAACACTTGAAAGAATACCGAAATTCCATGCAAAAGAATAATTAATAATGAACAACTGTTGTTGTGTTGTTTTTAATCCCAGAAACATGTTTTCCAGTAACGTATGACTTCTTGATGTTTTAAAATAAAAAGAATAATAATTTTTTTTTTAAAAAAAAGAGGAACATGAGCTACGTTAACAGTTCAAAAAAGTGCATTTTGTTTTCTTTTTTACAAAAGGGATTTTTTTGTTGTAACTGTTTGGTTCCCTGAAACAAGTTTTAATGAGATAGTTTTCAAGGACGTGATGGTCTCTTTTAGCCTGAAGTAAAAGAAGTTCAAAAACGTTTGAGGATACCATACAAGAGAGAAGAAAATATAACGACAAATAACTCTGAAGAAATCGCGTGTAGAACATAATTAAAAAGAACTTAGAAAATTGTAAAAATTATAATTTCTTTCATCACATAAATGCGATTTAAACATCTAAGTAATAAGGAAAAAACTAAGAGATTCAAATAATAATTCAATGTAAACAGCCCGCGCGAACATGCACATACAAATATATAATTGTATATATTTTGTTAAAACCGTAAATTCATTTACATCCATATCGTTGTATTGACTCTTTCTTGAACTAATATAGGAATCCATTTCGTCTGAAGACATGATATGCTCGTCATACTTATCGAGAGAGAAAAAAACACACAGAGATATATTTATAGAGATTATTCGAAAGAGTCCACCAAAATAAATAAAATAAGTCATCGTTTGAGTGAACAATTAACTTGATATTTCTTAACAAATTACTTTTTCCCATCTGGTTTCCATGTGGGCGAAAACGTGCTTTTGTTGACCCTGAATGTAAAACATATTTATTCAGCAAGCATAGCATCATGCCCATTCTAGATCAAGAAAATGGCAACACGAGGAAAAAGGAATCGGAAATCTTTATGCTGCATTTAATTTATAGAACTAAGCAAAAGAAAAATACAAGAGTTTTTATAACTGATCTTAGAAGTTTCATGTTTGAAAATAAAAAATATCTTTTTTTGTGCTACAATTGTAAGGAATTGATAGCAGTGGCGTACACTTAACCCTTGAGCAGTGGCGTACACTTAACCCTTGAGCAGTGGCGTACGCTTAACCCTTGAGCAGTGGTGCACACATACTCCTTAGAGTTATTCGTCGCGTTATATTTTCTTCTCTCTTATATGGTACAAATATCCTCAAGAAAAAATTATAAAAAATACGTAGAAAAAAAGCAGCAAGAGAAATCCTCTATGGTAAAAATGAAAAGAATGTTGGTCTATACGAAGAAGGGGTCCTCCCCTTGTGTACGCCATTAATTGATAGCATTCTGGATAAAAACCTTGTTTTTTTTTTAATTGTTCAGCTGCATAACGAAAAGATCTTGTGTAGATTTGGTCATTGGCACATATAAGAATGGGGGTTTGGGCAGGGGCGTAGCTACTGCCGTGTCAATAATAGGGGTCTCCAAGCTACAGGGGCCCCAAAATGTGTAAGCAAATTTTTTTTTAATTATTCAGGAGTTCCATAAAACGACCCCCAAGGCATGATACAGGACCCATTTAGCAGTGTCGGTTTATCCATTGAGCGCTTGGAGCGGGCCGCCCAGGGGCCCGGAAGAGACGAATACGCTGGACTTAACCAGATTTTCTAGTTATAAATTTCGCACCATCAGTGTTGGGGGGGGGTGCTGTAGATCCTCTGCGCCCAGGGCCCGAAACAAGCTTAAATCGTCACTACCATTTAGAACAAGCTACGCCAGTAGGTTAAAATTCTTCCCATTTTTCAAGAGATTTTTAATTTTTTGCATCTTGATTAAGATTACGCCTCGGCGTTATCGTCGACGTGTTTTTTTACATGTAAACCCAGTGGCGTAACGGAGAATATTTGGGCCCCCTGCAAAGTCAGGTTTCGGGCCCTAAAGTTGGATTAAAACAAAGGGTAGGTACTTGGCGGCAGGTTTGGAGTCCCCTAGAACCCTGGCGGAGGTGTAAGTTACGCCAATGAGTAAACCCCACACCGAAATGTAGCCTGTGTACGCCACTGCATCCGGTGGCTTCCGTGATCAACTATCTATAGCTCTTAAATATCGAATTAACTCAATTATAAAACTAGTGGGAATCTGTCCAGATTACAAATATGAGTCAATTCCAAGGATATTTAACACAGGATATACGATCTTAAGGGTATTATGTTACAATTTATCATAAATGTCCTTTCAGTTTCCACTTTTCCCACATCACATCTTTCTCACACGTCATGAATCTTCCCACAACACATCTTCAAATAATAATAATATATATAAGAATAAAAAACTTCCCAACCTTTTATAGGATTCATATCAGATCTACTAGATAAATTACTCACCCTACCATACCCCACAAAAACAACCCATGATCCAGGAATGTCTTTCATGAATGGTGCTTATGATTCACCGGAGCCTTAAAAACATTCATCAAACCCCACTTCATTTAATTATTCCAGAGAGATTTTCTTCTGAGAAAGTAGGCGAGCGTATCATGTGCAGGCTTCTGCAGCAGTAACTAAATAAAATCTTCCCTATGAAATGTCCGCGAACAAGAGATGAGTCACTTGTACAGAGAGCGGCAAGATTCTGCTGGGGTCATTGGCATAAAACCAGCTTTGCAAGGATTACGACCTATTTCTTTTACATACGAAAGGGCATTGGAAAAAAAGGGGGGCAGTTTTAGGGTTTTTATTATTTAAAAAAAGGATGGGGGGGGGGGGACGAAAGAGGATTTGGAGTTGCTTTTTCTTGGTTTTTGGAACTTGTATAGTGGGGTGGTTGCCGTGGAAGCTGTCATATTTGTTAGGTTGTGACTGTATTTGTAGAATTTGGAAGAATATCATTTGTGTCTTTTAATTATTTTTTATAGGGGATTATATTTTAGGATTTGCCTTACATTGAGCCAAAAAGAGGTTTTAATTTTTCCTAGAACTATTTTCTTACACACTAAACTATCCTTACCGATTCTTAACAAAAAGGGTTTTTTTTTTTTGGAGAGAGAGAGAAATTGATTTTGAAGTTTACGTTGGCAAAAATTTTAATCTTTTTACATTCCCGATAAGATGAATACAAAAAAAGTGAATAATTATAATAAATAAGGCAAATTTAAGTTTTGCAGCGATTTTTGAGAGTTGTATTTAAAAAAATGTATGAATATTTTTTATCATTATTTTGCATGGAAGCAAATTTTAATACTAAAACACGACATTACAAATCAACTTTCATTATTTATGCACATAATTAAATTTTAGAAGAAAAACAATGTAAAAATATTATTATTCCTTTCTATTTAAAATTTCAAGCACAATTTCTTCCATTACATTTGAATTTCCCTCTTTAAATGTATATTATTCCGAGGCTAAACCGGAAGACTTTTTTTTCCACAAATTAATGTTTGACTTTTTTTTTTATATGTAATATAAGGTTTTCAAATTTAACTTTTGGGCAAAAATTAAGATGAATTCTAATCTCCGAACACGATACAAATCATTAATTTAATTTAATAAAAGATTTATAACTTTTTATGTATGTATTCCGAAGCTACAAAAAAAAAAAAAAAAAAAAAATGCTTATTATAAAACCAGAAATAAATCGTTAATTTATGATGTACTGAACCGAAGCATAAACATTATGCCATAATAAAAAAGGTAAATAAATATGGTAGAATAAGAGCAACGTAAATATAGTAACTAAAAAAAAAACAAAAAAAAAAAAAAAAAAAAAAAAAAAAACAAATATTATAGAAACGTAGGCTTATTTTGAATAATGCATTATAATTAACATCCATAAAAGAACAAGCAAATTTAATGTTTACGTCTGACGACATCTCTATTCTGCCACTATCTTTCCTATTTCGGGAGAAATTTTTGAAATTTTTTATTACATATTATTCTATGCCGATATTCTAGTCGGGCCGCAAAAATGTTCGTTTTCCAAGCGAGAGATTTTTAACTTTCGTTCAAAGGTTATAATGTAATCTAATCCTCAAAAAGTAATAAAAATCATTTTTTATGCTGTATTATTCTATGAGGAGTTTACAATTTTAAATGAGAATATATAAACAAAAAAGGCATATATTCCCTTTATAAGCATAAAATTCAAAAATGAGATAAAATGTATTGATTATGAAAAAAATATATATACACAAATTAAATATTTAAATTTACGGAGTTCATTATCCGGAAAACTCATATTGTTTTTTTTTTTTTCTAAAAACGTTCCTAATCCAACAGAGCAAACAGTCATATTCATTAAAAACACGAATATGTAACCGCTGAACAGGGGTAAAGCAGAAAGAAATACACTTACTTAATTGGCAACAGTCTGCAATGAGTTCACTACACAAATTAGAACGAGTTAAATTAGCGAAGTCACATTTCCCGGTCTCATTATGAAATTACTCTTAATTTTTAAGTCAACACATCTCATTACGAGAGCGCTTTGAACATTTTCGGGCAGTAAATGCGACTGTTCACAAATACAGGAGGAGGAATCGAATTTTACAAAACCCTCCGACGATTAAAATACATCATACATCAGATGAGAATTCACTAATTTTAAATAATTATCCAACATTTCTGTGAATAAGCCGAGAATTTTTGGAAAAGTTAAAAGTAGGGGGGGGGGGTATATAGGAATCTGCAAATACTAGGGGGAAAGTACTTTATGAAAAGGCCTTTTTAGACATTTTTCGTTAGCTATGTGAAGCTATTTGAAATTTTGGCTATTTTGAATTTTTTATTTTAAGAAAAAAAAATTACATAAATCCTTCAGGTTAAAATTCTACTTTCATTGTTGTCAAATAGGATTTCGTTATTTTTCAGGCAAATGAAGTCCGTGCATTTTTCAGTGATCAATTTTTTATTTGGCCATCACACAACCACACATCACACAAAACTAACATAACAGTGAACCCCCCCCCCCCTAGCGATCGTAACTGTCCTTTCACGCCTCTTTCTTCTTCGTCAAGTTTTTTTTTATATCCAGATGGCAGCGCCACCTATACTTTACAGTTTAGAATCCGAGTTCCCAAATAATTCAAAAAATTCCCATTCATTTATTAGAATGCCTGAATGCATAGGATCATGATTCTTCTAGGGATCGACGATCGCGTGCCGTACACGAATTTCTCTTTCCGCTCATATTCAAGAGAAAAAGGGATTTTCCCCCCAATTCCGCTTGTGTAAGGTTGAAGGAAAAATGCAATATCAGCTTATATTCGGAAATATTCGGTGACTTTTACAAGAAAGATTATAAAAGATATTGAAGATTTTCTAAGCCCAAGTTCATTTTAGTCTTGAAAAATATCATGAAGTCATTTTTGGCGCAATTAACTTAACAAACAGATTTCATGGTTCCTATTAGTTATTGTGGTATAGGCTCTAAAATCAGTGGCGTAACGGAGAACATTAAGGCCCCCCCCCTGCAAAGTCAGGTTTCAGGAACCAAGCCCAAATACGTACTTTGAGTCAATCAGGTCTTGGGCCCCTTAGAACTCTTGTCCTCCCCTCCCCTCCGCAATGCGGGGATGTACGTTACGCCACTATCTAAAATATAATGCAAGAAAAATGTTTGAAAAAAAAATTCATTCGCGTTAAGGTTATTTAAGTTTTACAGTACACTTGCTCCTACTTTTCAGCCTATTTAGTCTTAAAATGACACAGCTTTGAATCAACATTATGAGAAAATACAGACAGGAATTCGGTTATTTGTATTCTTTACATTGACGCGTGCGCACTATATTGTTCAGGAAGTGATCACAAACTGTACATTTGAAAAGTTTTTTTTAATGTAGTTTCAGATTAGAAACTCCAAAACAAGAATACAAATTCTATCTTTAGTAGTTTTCTATTTAATTAATCAAATAAGAAGAAAAAACATTATCAGAACACATTCCACACTACACAACCAGAAAATAATAATAAAGAATAATATCAATGAGAACTATACAGTAATAATTTATTTGCACATTGACAAGCTGGAGACATTAAGAGGAATAATTACGACATTAAAATAGATAAGGCACTCAGTATGTTTTGAAGATGACAAGTTTTACAAGCAATCCAGCCTCTGAAAACATATCTGAAAATAAGCGCGGAAGAATGTAGCAAAAGCTTATCGATAAATGACTACCTTAAACAGTCTTCGATAACTTAATGATGATAATATTAGCATTTATCTATCAACATTTGATAACAATTACATTGATATAATTTTAACACATGATTGTATTCTAGTGATGAAATTGCATAAATTAATTCATTTTTTCCTTCTTTTGTGGTTTTTTTTTGTCGTTCAAAATGAAACTGAATACAAAAAGATTTGTTAAATTCTGAGTATTATGTGTCCTAAATCTCCTCCACTTCCTCCTTAAAAAAACATTATCAGTAACCCGTGACCTTCGAAAATGCAGTTTACACTTTAAAAAAGAACGTAAGGCTCGGATCAATGCATGAGTTACCAAGGCGATGGAAAGAAGATTCATACCCAAAATAGACACAATCCATAAGGAATGCATCAGGGAGAACTACAAACCAAAGAACGAATTTCTTTGAGATCCCAGAGAATAATTATGGGCGAACCATTAAGAGCATTGCACAAAAGAATGGTTTTATAAATATTTAAATTACAAGAAAACAAAAAAATAAGCATGCATAAATAAACATATTACATAAAAAATGAGAGAGAGAGAGAGATGTCGATATAATTTCTTTATTTTATATTCAAAAAAAGAGGATCGATTTTTTAAAATAGAATATTGGGGTACTTTTCCACTCTCTCGCGCTCTGTAGCTCTATCTCCAAGGGAAAAATTTGGCAATAAAAAGCAGTTCGTTGATTGAAACTATTTTTTACAGCATTTCGCTAAAACACACACGGAAAGGAGGGCTTCAAACCGTAATTTTTTCGTTCCGGTTCAACTAAAAAAAATATATCGGTTTTCGGTTTAGTTCTGAATAATTTTATTTAATGTGTATTCTTATCTAAAAAAATCATCCATACTCTTCTAATTCATTCAATTGAATTAAATCTGCTTTCTACAAGTAGTTTCATGCGAAACTGAAACAGAAAAGTACTAGTGAACATCAAAACAGGAAATCTAGAAGAAATGTACATGTAATGATAATAATAATATGGTTGACATTAAATTATAAACTATCGATAAATTGGTTACAGTAACAAAATTGCTGAAAATATATCGAACCGAAATAAACTGATATTTTTTTCCGGTTCAGTTCCAGTTTCCATTCCAACCAAAATAGTGGTTCAGTTCCGGTTCGAAGCCCTGTCTGAAAGCTCATTCGATCAATGTGTCCAAAAATGAGCAATATTAATAATAAAGAATTATTTTATAACTATAGAAACACATTGCAACAAGAGCTCAAAATAAAGTACGCTACATAGAAATTTTACTGGGTAAAAAAAAATTCTAGTAATTGATCATAATTCATAAGAGGGTTAAGAAGATTAAAATAAGATGGTCTTAAGAAGAGGAAATGTTTTTGACAGCCCAGCAATATCGAAAAAAGTCTTAAAACAAAATATATAAATACTGTAGTGAACTTAGAGAATAAACACCAGTGCGAAGGGTTAATTTATCTTTTAAATAAAAGGCTTTTTATACTCTTGCCCTATAATTTAAAATGTTCATTTACACAGAAAATCATACAATTAAAAATATAATATACGCTTGAACAAACATTATCTACAATCAATACAAGAATTACATCTTAATATAAAGAAAGACATTGAATAGTAATAAAACAAACGACATTATTTCGTGCATTTATTACATATAGCTTTCTTCCTCTACGATTATTATTTCAGTCGGAAGGTTATTGTATTGACAACCCACGAAAATAATTTTCGACAAGTTCGCTGTCTTATGTAAAAAATTTAAGTAGAAATATCGTTTGACCGAAAAAATATGCCAAGAAGAAAGCCCAAATGACGAAAAAACAGTATTCGAGATAAACATGGCAGCCTCAAAATTATCATTTAATTCTTATTAGTTTTGTTCTATTTCAATTTTTTCTTGAATTCCTGATTACGAAATTACTATAATGGATTGATAAAAGATTGCTAAATTTTTGTATGGATTTAACTTAAATCCAATACGAGTTTTGAGTGAAATTAATTATTTTTTATGACATTTTTTAAAACAATAAATTCATTACTGGTGAAAGCAGACATTCCAAAAGTGATCGAATACAATTTATGGGTAGCTAAAATAATTGCTTCTCGCTGGTTAAAAGAATAATAATTTGATTACTTCAAAGCTGACTAGGCGGTTTCGTGAAAAGGATTCAGATGCAATTTTAGCCTCCGCACGTATTGGTACTAAATGTTATTAATATGCAAAATATATCGCAACTTTAGCGTCAGCCAAAGAGTGCAAGGATTTCTAAGACTCAGCAGAATACTGGGAATACAAAATGATCTGCCGAAGTCTCATCACACGCGTACTTCTCCACTGATTTAAGAAGAAACATAACTACTATAGAGAAAATTTTATAGAAGTCAAGCGACTATTGTGACGGAGATGTCGAAATGGATACTTCAAAGGCTTCTTTTTAAGAATCAGTTACATTTGTTTTGCAGTGGTTGATTACAGATTTGTTAGCAAATATTTTAACATCGTTAATTAATTAAAAATAACGAATTATCTAATTAAAATTTAATGATTCGGATATTTTTAACGAGTTTAATGTTACATTTTCATGGTAAATTAAATTTAATCGTTAGACTTGTTATGGAAAATCAATTTTACGAAATTGGACTTCATTTGGCGACACGAATTTGGCGGGAGGGGTGTCTACCTTTATATGCGGGTTGAAGAAATTTTTGTATCACATAATATGAATGTAGTGGACGTTTAGTAAATAATGATTGGAAATACTCTGTGCGTGTATTTGGTAGTAACGTATTAATGCAACCTACCGGTGAAATTCTTTGAAAGAAAGCACCTGGTTGCCGATTCAATGCGTGCGACACATAGGAAATCGGGGGGAAACAATACTATATTCAAGGAAACATGATTGCTGTACATTTTTTTTTAAGTAAAAAGGAGTAATAGTTACAAATGAAATTCAAAATGAAGTACAAATAAATTATTATGAGTTATTTCACAGCTTTTCAAATTTATAAACAATACAAGTTTTATTTTTTTAGGTATGAATAAAAAATAATAAAAGAAAAGGTTTGTATGAAAAGAAAATAGCATCAATAACAATAAAAAATTGGGTAATTTTAGTGTTGCCATATTTTTATAAATAAGAATACACACATAATCGAGATATAAACATTTTTTTTATTTTATTAAAAAAATTTTTTTTTCCTATAAGAATATTTTTTTAAACAATGTGAAAATTAACAAAAGAAATAAAATTCCATCACCAAATTATTTTTCAGATTTTAGTTTTCTATTAGAAAAACATACTTTTAAATTATTTTAATTAAAAAAATATACTTTTTCCTTCCAAAATCCTCTCCGATTTTTTTCCCAAACGATTTCGATTAATAAATGCCGAACAAATCGATTTTTCTCGAACGATAAATTCCATATTTTTTTTCGTGATTCACATCAATTATAATCTCTACAACAACAACACAAAATAAAAATATTTCTCAATACTAAATTATTTTCCGACTATATATCCACATAGCTTTTAAATACCACACAACCACTATTTTTTTTATCATTCTGAAAATAACATTATTTCAAACGAGCTGTTTCGAAAACGTTTATTGCAAACATAACACACACTAGTCCTACTCGCACTGCACGTTTCGCTAAATCGTGAACAGATTTCTTATTTCTTAACAAGACATCTTCAGGAAGAGGAGGAAAAGACGACATATAAAAAAAACGAGCCCGAACAATTTCGAGAAAGGCATGAATGCACACCATAAACTCAACGAAAAAAAGAACAAAATTTTCAACGAGACAATAATGACATAACTTTATGAAAACCCTTTGTCCGACCTCGAAGAAACATTAAAAGGATTCTTTTTTTTTTTTCGTAAT
Organism: Trichonephila clavata; assembly: GCA_019973975.1. Classification (NCBI taxonomy): domain Eukaryota; kingdom Metazoa; phylum Arthropoda; class Arachnida; order Araneae; family Nephilidae; genus Trichonephila; species Trichonephila clavata. The sequence goes on from BMAO01024573.1 coordinate 189,916, forward strand.
TTACACTGTCAGCACGATTCTTCGAAATTACGCACAAGGAAATTAAGCTTTAAAAAAATTGAAGAGTATTATTCTTCAGTTTCCTTGCCGAAAGCTTAGATATCGCGTTAAATGTGGCAAATGAGACGTCCAACACAGGTAAGGAACATAAATAAATAAATTCAGAATGGAAGTTTAATTTAGATGTAAGTATAATAGATAGCAGTCAGATCTGTTATGTATTTCTAGCGATTTCAAGAAGTTGAACGCATAGTGTTTCAAAACTGTATAATAATAAATTTATATTTAGGATGTGAGGGATAGGATTTCGAATACCATATATTGCTCTATAAATGTTGAAAAACAACAATTAACCAATAAAAGTAGAGATACAAATTTGAAAACAAGAATAAAAATGAAAACATCGCAATATAAGTTTACGTGAATAGTGAGCAAGAGTTTATAAACGTCACGTGAGTGAGTGAATATTAACGTCGTACTGTTCAGCTACACGAGGTTTTTTTTTTTTTTTGCGACGGACCGCGTAATTTTGAACCATGGTCAAGTGACGCGGACGACACCTGAGCTGGCACCCCCTCTCCTAGCTACCACACCACACAAAACGGGAGGACGTTTGAGCTCTCGACAGATTTAACGTGCATCGCTCCCCTACACGGCGGGTCTTCAGTGGTATTAGGCTCGAACTCATAACACGCTAGCCATGATCCAATACCTTGACCACTTGGCTACCGCGGCCACTTACAAACGTCGCACTATAAAGCAACACGAGGGCTATAAGAGACGGACTTCGTAATTCTGAACCTCGGTCAAGCGACGAAGACGATATCTGAGGTGGTACCCACCTTCCCAAACCAACACGCCACCGCAATGGAAGGACTTTTAGCCCTATACACGCTGGGTCTTCGGTGGCACTAGGTTACCGCTGCCACAAGTTCATGTGAAGGGTATAAAATCAAGAAATGTGTAATAACGATATTAATGTAATCGAACTGTATAAATCTTAAGTTTTGTTTCAATGATTTATTTACTGGCTTTCAAAGTGCCACAAAAACCTCATACTCATCAAAAATCGATAAAGAATATTTTTAAAATTATGCACATAATATAATGAAACTTACAATATTCAGATAATTCCTACATACACATGATTATTATTGATCAATATTCCAGTAGAGCATTTCTAAAATAAGCAAATGATGTGTGATTTGCAACTACCAACACAACAACGATAACAATCAATTATGTATCAGGAGGAAATGCAATCCGGATTTCAAGTAAAACAACGAGAAAAAAAAAAAACTTAAAATGTCGGTCTAAAACCGGAAGGTTGATAACTCTAATCCAAAAGTACCTACATTTAGACAAACCAATCTGATAATGGAAATCCATAATGCCTAAGCAACAGATCAAACAACGAGTGTACAACACCATTACGTGCAGGTAAGCAGTAACATAGTATTTCATTATAAGAAATCGAAGGAAAAAGATGTTCAAACTAGCAATTTTTAATGTTTCTGTAACCTCAGAGAAAAAAAAACTCACACCAATCGATAAATCTATAAAAAAGATTAAATAGACAACCAATCTATACTACCACAATAACTACCTATATTTCCATAACAACTAATAGTAATTGTATTTATGAGAAACTCGATACAAGAAATAGTATAAATACAGAGTTCTTCAATAAATGCAAATTTTTAAGTTTAAAAAAAAAATCAGAAGGTAATAAATGGCATTTGTACAGTAGTTCACAGAATTTCAACATTGATAACAGGAAAAAGGTCTACTTTTTGGAAAGTTTTTTAATGTACATAAATAAACATTCGCTTTAATGAAGTTGCACTTCACTTACAGTGAAAAACTCCCAAGCTACACATAGTAATATAGCAAAAAAAATTCAAAGCATTTTTTTATTACCTTGATAAAACGAACTGGATGTTCCTTCAAATATGTTTATCCATTGTTTTTTGATGTTTGTTCGAGACTTTTTGTATAATTCTCATTTAAAACAGTCACGAAATTTTTTAAAAAAAGACGTACATTCCACGTAATTTTTAAAAAATTGAGAAATTTTTTAATTTATACGCTTGTGGAGGCGGTAACTGCCTCCAGACTGAAGTGATCACTTTGGTTCAGCGGTAAGTTATGTGCTTACGGAACGGAAGGTACTGAGATCGAATCTCCTTCACGCTGAAGAATAGAGGAACAACATATTATGATGGATTCTTCAGCAGCTGTGAACATAGCAGAATGGGGAACTGCTTTGAGGGGTTAAAATCACAGTTCTAATTGCTGGCCAATCGCCTTTCATCTATTCATAATACTGCGCGAAATCCAAAGGATTATACTGGATAGATATTCTAAATCCAAAAAGGAATTTATCTAAAATTCATAGACCATAGCTCGAGTCTAAAGAACAATAAGGTTATGGACAAATTTAGTTATCAAAAAACAAATTCAAAGAAGTGGAACATAAAGTTTCACTATAATTAATTTGTCATATTCAAAAAGTTTATTTTTTATACTGATATAATATCAACTATAAAACAAAAAAATTATGATATGAAGAAAAATTTAAGCAATGATACATATACTACTATTATTTCTATGGAATATAAAAAGTATCGCCAACTGCATGTTCAGAAAAAGGGATATTTTATAAAGAAATAAAAATTTCAAAAACCTTTTGAACCTTGCAAAATGGGGGGAAGGGGGGGGAGGATCACATTATTCAAGTCTACAGCTCAATAAGCAAAAATTCAAGATGTTACAAACTTAAAATTTTTCATTTATGAGGCAGGAAATGCATTTCCTAAGAATAATTTAATCTTATCAACAAATGTAAGATACAAAAAAATATATATATATTTTTTTTTTAATCCCATCAATTCCAAAAAATTAAAAATTTAATTACTTTTTTAAATCAACTTTAAGTAACGTTAAAACCTTTCTATCATTTAGAAGAGAAATCAATTTAAACATATGATATTAAAGTATTAAGGCACAAGATAAATTTGAGCTTCGAAGAGGAGTAAGTAACTAAAAAAAGATAATCGAGTAGAAATGTCTCAAAAAAATAAAAATATAAAACGTCACACATCTTCGCCATCTACGTTGCTAATAAAATGAGTTCAGGGACTCCCATCGCTAGATCAAAGTATAGATAACAAACATAATAAAATAAAAATAAACAGACAGAATAACGCGCTTCAGAACCAAAAAAAACCCCCATTAATGAAAAATGTTTTAAAGCAAAAAAAAAAGGACGCTACATAATAATTCCCTGCAGGATAAACAAGTTAATATCGTATGACAAACGAAAGAGATTTCGGAAAATAGTTCTCAAATTAAAAAAAAAATTAGATTGGTGACACATTTTAAGCATGATGTTTTTTGAACACACACATTAAATTATATACATAGACAACCTAACAATAATTACCGAATCCGTTACAGAAATTTTGTTCGTTAAAAAATTACGTCCATTTAAGAATTCTTAAATACAAAAGCGATAGTATTTGGAGATTTTATCAATTTGAATTTTTAAAAAAATGACGTAGGTAGTACAAGATCCATTACTCGAAATGATGATACCCAGATAAAAAAAAATTATATTGTAAACAACATCAAAACGAATACATTAACTCAAGAGATTATTATTCCATTAATGTTTATCTCGGAAACTAAATATTTTAAAATTCGTATTTTAATCTCTCTCGATTAACTAAACTTTTTCGATTTAAGTTATATTTTAGTGCTATTCTCGATTGGAAACTGATAAATAATTCTCCTCTGAGCTTTTTATTCGCTGCTCATTTGATATTTAGCTGACGCATGCGCTTTTGCTGGAATGGTCATGCATTTAAATTCAGGTTATACACCTTCTCTTCTGACTTACGACTATTTGCACTTATAACCAAAAGAAATAATAATAATACCAATCAAAATAAAAAATAAGAAAGAAAGCTATATTGCTAAGGCAATTTTACAAGCACTGATACACATCTGTATTTAATGCATTATTTAATATAATTATACGTACATAGATTGAGTTTTTGTGTTTCGAATAAAATTTTTAAGACTTATAATTAATAAATAAGAAAATATGAAAAATAAAAATTCGACTCTCTCTCTTAAGACATGTTACTCGGACCCATTGCTCCAATACGCCGCCCAACATATTCTTTTGATTATGTCGATTTTCAGAAACAAAAACAGTAAAAAAATTAATTAATGCTAATTATTGAATAAATAATTAACATTAATTAAAAAATTTATTAATAGCAATTAAATTAAATTTTACGTACAATATACATAGGATTATAATCAATCGGAAAAAAAATAAAGGGCTATGGGGGAGGGGGGGGTTCCGTACCCGGAGACCCGCACCACTAATGAACCCATTGAATAATTGTAAAGAAACGTACTTTGAAGCTTCATGGTCGCAGTGCCACGAGTTTGAGCCTAGTACCACTGAAGACCGTGTACAGGGATGATGTAGGTTAAATCTGTCGAGGCTCAATTTCCTCCTGTTGGCATGGTATGGTAGTTTGGAGAGGGAGGTGCTAGCTCAGGTGTCCTCCTCGTCACTTGATCGAGGTTCAAAATCACAAGGTCCGTCGTCAACAGCTTTCGTGATGCATAGACTTTTATGTACACTCATGCCTAGGACTCGAATCTACAATTCGGCAACACTGGCCACGAGTTCGAGATCATGACCACTCGGCTACTGTGGTCATCCAGTTAGTCGGAACGGAATTCCGTTATAAATAGAGACCTTAGATATGAAAAGCATACAATTTAACTATCGCGTAGATATATAAAAGTTGAATATCATACGAAAATCTCCCGTATTAAAATAAGCGTTTATTAGTTGATGTATTCATACTAAAGAATACTTCTATTCGCATGGAGTTTTTAAGGTATGATACTACAAAAGTAATATGCTTGGGTGCCTTCTTTTTCATGTTAGTTCTCCATGCCCATAAAAGGAAAAGGAAAGCAAGTATGAATATTTTATTTACTGCACACGCTTAAAGCATTTTGAATAGAACAATTTCTTCTTCCTCCAGAGGAAGAAGAAAATTATACCCTCTTCCTTTCTCTTAAAACTATATTTTAAAAACTCTCTCTCAAGTGCCTTTTTCTTATTTTACACACACACACATTTTTCAATCCTTCACAACATAAAATATAAGAGGATGAAATTCACCACTAAGGTAACTAATTTTTTCATGACTTTTATATATCTCGAGCACAATATACAATTGAAATCTAAATCAAAATTTCTACGAAAGGCGCACAAAGGCTGGTAGGGTCCTAATATTAAGTAGTGGGAGTTTGCTTTGTGCTTCTTCTCTTCTCCAGTTAAAATTTCTTTTCTTCTTTCCTCTTCATCCGTACATTCATAATCATTTGTATGCATTAGTTAATAGCGACGAGAAATTCTAAGAGAAACGTATGACTGTTATAACCCATTGTTTAAGAAACCTGGAAAAATCTGTAGTGAAGCTTTTATAGCAATTTCGGATGTGTGGGTTCCAGAGGTTTTCTTTTTTTTTAAGTAATAAATAATACGATTTCATGAGGAAAATCTTAAATACTCTAATTTACATTAAAGAATTATACAAGCTTCTAATAGTAGTCATATTTTATACCAAAAACAAAATCCCGGATGTCCGAAAAAAGTATATATGACTACACTTTTAAATATTAATAACAAATAAACAAGCAAAGACATTCATACGGCTTTTTATATTCCATAACGAAAGTACCAAAGTTATTTTACAATGTTTTATTGCAAGATTTCCATAGCTGCGAGCAAAATATCTAATCATACGAGATTTTTGGCCACATTCCATGAAGCATTGTTGGGTCAACATTCTGAATGACCGCTGTAATTCGACTTACCAATTCATCAGTGCTACGAATTGGGGATTGGTAAACAACGTTTTTCAGATGTCAGGGACATCTTAAGACTTCTTCAGGCCCTGGGCCCCTACACAAGAGTAGGCCCTAGACCCTCTACACAAATGTAAGCCTACCTATGACGCTTAAAAGTAGACAGTACATAGCAAACGTTGTCAAATATTCGTACAATAATCCGAAACCAGGGGCGTAGCTAACTCCGTATTAGCCGTATCTATGATATAAGCCCCAAGCTGCAGGGGCCCCAACATGTGTATGTAAAAATTCGTAGTGTTATCTATAGTCCTATGAACAAAGCTCCTATTTCTTTAAAAAAAAAAGCCCCCCCAAAAATTTGATACAGTGCCTTCTAAGAACAAATGTGTATGATTTACAATCACACAAACCGGCTCGACTAACTACCGCCTTTTGACTGAATGAGTAATGATGGTGTATGGCGGTACACTTAGGCCTATGCATGGACGATGGTCACCACCACTGTCGTAGCTAATCCTAAGTTGGCCCTGAATCAAAGTTCCTTGGGGGCCCTTTCTAGATTTCCCTTAAACATTTTACAATTTTTTGCTAACACGTTTGGGGGTCCCGTATCATTGAGACGCCTGTAGCTACGCCCCTGGTCACCATGTACAGCCAGTTGACACATCGTTCGAAATTCCTAGTTTTCGGAGAATACAACCAGAAATTACGTTTGACCGCTGAAATTATTCGAATCCTATCTTATTAAGGCTGAGTCAAGAACGAGGCGAGGATCCCATGGAGGCCCTGGGCCCGGGCCCATGCCTTAAGACGTCCCTGCCTACGGTATTGGACCGTCTTTCCATCCATCGCTCATGGTACTTTTTCTCACTCGCAAGCTCCAGCTCTATTTAAGCTGTACATCTGTTGCAGATTTAAATTCGATAAACCCTTCTACAACTTAGGCTTGTTCTCGTGGTGAAGCCATTTTGAAACAAGAATGTTATAAAGCTTGGACATTACGCCATCTCAATACATTTCATTGAACAGAAACTTTAATCTTTTCTTTATTGAACATAAAAAACAACTAATAAAAACCTTTATTGTTTATTTTGAATTCCTTTTTGAAAGTGTAGCCTAAGGGTGGGCAAACTTTAACAGGGTACTTCTAACTTTTCAAAGTGCTGCGGTCCACCCAGTGGCGCAGGTGTAGTGAGCTTAGAAAAAGGTCTACAATATTTATTATAACTTAATAATAAATACGGAACATGTACTTATTTGCATAACTACTTTAAAAAATAAACTTACTCTTTTAAGACAGCGTTTAAAGAAAAACGCAAAGTGTAACCATAATAAAAAAAAAGGGCACAAATATAATAATATTAAATGATGCATTTGTTACAAAACTATTCACAATACATTTATAAAAAAAAAAGCATTTTCATCCAAAGTTAGTGCTTATAGTTATAATCCGTAGAAGACTTAGTCTGCATACTGTCAGCCAATTTTGAACATTTCGGTATATAATCACTAAGGCTAATCTTCAGGCGACCCCCCCCCCCCCAATGTCTTGGCGGTCTACTGGTCGACCGCGATCGCCTTAATGCCTACTTCAGGTGTAGACATACTTTCGGGAACCCTATATATAGCCAAATAAAAAATTTCTGTTAGCCTTCGAGAATATGAATTTTATTTCAAATACAACCCAGCATTCGAACAATTACGCAAGATTAAAATAAAGCACGTTTGAATATATCCGCATTGAATTAGTCAAAAGTGTATGACTTTTCAAGGATATCTACTTTCGCCAAGGAAGAACTAACCTAAACGTGTTTTCTGCAAAAATTGTAAACATATATTTCATTCAGGTTTTGGAAAAGGTTAACCTTAACGTGGATGAACATTTAGTTCTAATTTCGAAACAACAATACAAAGTATTACGTAAAAAATAATGATAATTTTTACTGAAATCCCCAGAATGTAAAGATGATAATCTTTCTACCGTCAGATAAATAAATAAATTTAAAAAAGTGGTGTTACATAAATATCAATGCGTATACTTAATAAGTTTTAATCATAGATCTTGAACACAAAGAAAGAAGTGTATGATATACCATAGTTTACTTTTTGTGAAAATAATTCACAGATAAGCTGAATTTTTTCCCTAGCCTTTTTTTTAAAAAAAGAAGGTACACATAAAATGACGGTGATTTTTTTTAAAATTCAAATTAGTAATAAACATTACATTTCTTTAAAAAAACACACATATTAAAGTATATTTGCAGTTTTAAAACTTAAAAAAAGTTTTAGGCCATTTTGTCAAATTTGAGTTCATCTGTACCAATAAAAGAGGAGTTTGTGTGTCTGTGAAGTAGCACAAAAACAGAGTAATTCAGACCCGTGAAATCTGAAGTATCAGAACAATGGTCATAATGGTGTGTACCCGAAGAAATTTTTCCAAAATTCACTTAAAATTTTTTTAGAATTATTAAGTGATTTAATTTAGTACACAGCTTAGATAATATGGTGTCACTCTTTGAGGGAGGAAGTTTATTCTACATGTAGTTTTGGGGGAATGTTGTTACATACTATTATTATAATTACATTTACATTCGTTGTGTTTATTTTTTTCTTCTTTGTAGTGGTGTTACAATTGTTTTTAGAATATATCATCTTAAAAGATATTCTTTCAAAAGTAGCATTTTCGATTGGGCAACACCTTTGTGTTTATAGTGAGCATAACTACAGTGTCTTCTGATCCAAATCGTTTTATCAAAATTAAACGTATTTTTATCTTTTTCAGTAACTCGAAGCGAAATTGATTCGATAGTTTTCTCCAATAGTAGTGAACTTTCATTAATGCTAACACCTATTTTTTTTTTTCAGTTTATCCTTTCACACTGCTAACGGGTCGACATTTTTCTTTTTAGCGCGTTTTTCACGTAGTGTAAAAAAAAAAAAAAACGCTATTAGGGCGCAAATTTCGTCTTCGTCCTCGTTCCATATTTTGTCGTATCTTTTTCTCAGCCAATAACTAACCGATTGACCTCGGGTTTTCGGCATTTGGTCGCATTTGTGCCCCAGATGAGCCGAATCATATTTAAATTTAATAATTAAAAAAAAATTAAAATTTTTTTTTTAATTTAAAATTTTTTTTTTAAGTATAGTACTACTTTCTGTTAGTAAAAAGTTCATAGTTGCATTATTGCAAAATACAACATGTGAAAAACGCGCTAAAATTACTTGGCCATGCCAATGATTGATATCTTGTTAACTTTAATTAACGTAAAAGTTGAACTTTTTTCCTAAGTAAGTTGATAAGTTGGAGCTAAGCTAAGTTGATTTGAGTAGGAGCCATATTTGATAATATTTTTAAGTTATACTTGGTACGAATATTGAATTTTCAGGCAAACACTTAAAAGGGGCTTAATGGTTCTACAGAACGAAAATAATCCATATTATTCGGATGTAATTTCAACATTTTATTCTCAATAGATAAGTCATCGTGATAGTGCAACTGAAACTCAAATAGAAGCTGGGAAAGCACTGAAAACCCAACTAATATTCAACTTTCATCGCTACAGGCAAATAAGATATTATCAACCTCTCCCAACAAGGAACTTGCATACAAAGCTTACGAACCTATTTCGAATGCACATGACATGCATTATTTCCATTACTGAACCGATGAAGTCATGATCCAAACTCGCTCGTGGAACAAAACAAAAAAGGAATTCAAATTAAAACAAGAGCGTGAAGAAACGATCCAGTTCTGGCCGTATCGGCTGCTTATGCCCGGGCGTTCATTAATCTGTCCTCTAAAACTTAATAAGGTTCCTCGAAGTTAATGAGTTCCAAGCTAGTCCGGAAAGGAAAAGGGAATTGCTAACAATCCGTTTCATACACGCCAGGACACTCCCCACAGACTTCCGTAAAGCAAATCTAACCCTCTGAGAGAGTGACAGATTCGTAATAGTGGATGCAAAGAAAAATGCTTGTTTACCTAATTGTGTCTAATTGGTGCAGCAAATGCTTCTTGTAAAACAGAACGTTTTAATCTGCGAGAAGTCTTTCGAGATTAGAATCTTTTTCTAGAGGCATCCATTTCCTTCAGTCGTGTTCCGTCAGAGGACTTGGGAGTGTTTAGAATTTCGCGACAGTTCTAGAAATGTTGCACAAACTATGAGTTAATTAGCAGACATTCATCAAGGGTATCATTACGGGTAATTATAATTATCTTGGAGCAACTGGTATTCGGGATAGTAATAAGAAAAATAGTTAAGACTCTCCAATTCTTTCTTTTTAAGTAGAGACTGAATATAAGCAATATAGTAGTCATTACGTTCATTAATGTATAGTAGTCATTAAATGTAAATTTCAAGCTGAGTTGAGTAGTTTTCAAAGAAATAAAAGAAATAGTACCGCAGGCAATTTATTTATAAAAAGAACACTCAGTAATACTAGGTTTAAATCAAGTATCCTCATCATCCTACATACTCCCCCAGTGGCTGTGGTAACCTAGTGGCAAAGGTGTCGGACTCGTGGCCGGAGTGTCACGAGTTCGAGCCTAGCGCCACTTAAGAGCAGACGCGTATAGAGGGAGCCTATTTACGTTAAATCTGTCGAGGCTCAAAGTTCTCTCGTTGATGTGGTGGGAAGTTTGGAGAGGGGGAGAGGCAGCTCAGGTGTATTCCTCGTAACTTGACCCTGGTTCAAAATTACGAGGTTTGCCGCCAATAGCCCTCTTGTTGCTTTATAAAGAAGCGACGTTATAAGGCATTTTCACTCACTATATACTCTACATACAGACAGAGAGGGAGAGAGAAGAGATCGTAACTGCCTAAAGCAATTTTTTCCAACACACACACACATTTGAGGAAAAACTGCTTTTATTTTCATAGAATCACTTATTTTCATATTTTCGCAGAAAATAGTGTATTTTTAAACATACAAATCCACAACTGTGTGAAAGAATATAGCGCCCAAAAAATTCGCTCAAGACTTTATCTCTCAATTATATCCGTAGCGATAAATAACTCATGAACACAAAATAACTAGGTGTCGTGAAACACTTTACGTAAAGACAGCAACACTAATGACAAGTTCAAGTTTAAGGTAAACGCATCAGGTAGGCGTTGAAACTCAAGTAGGCGTAAAATAATTACCTAAGTGTAATGTAATACGCGTCTTAAGTGGTATTGACAGGAGAGCTTCAGAAAGGGCCATTACATAACTAAAATTAACAAAGAAAATAAAATAAATTTTTCACCCGAATCTTCTCACGCATTTTTAAAATATTTTGAAACTCCATCAATTTAAAGCAATAAATCCCGATATTTCCATCAACATGTACAATTTCTTTAGCAAAATTGAAGGAAGGAGGACGTAATGCCTCTAAAACAAGCAATATAATTAGTAGTCATTGGCCACAGACCTCAGCCCGATGGCTGTAAGTCTCTGATTGAAACGAATCTTCTACGTACGATTCAAACAAAAACTTTCCATTAACAAAAACGGAAGCAAGTACTGCACTTAAACACACACTAAACCCATTTACTTACACAATAGACATTTCTCCTACTATTGTCAACTTCTTACATCATAAAACAGAATTACAAAAGCTAAACACACCACTACACCTACCACTTCTCTCGACATCTGTTTACAAACCCCTACGAAAACCGAATGGATAAAGACTCATTACCGTTGCCCAATCAACTTCAACAACATCCAGGAAAAGTAAAGAGAAAGGAAATCTTTTTAAGATTAAAATTACACACACTCAGAGAGAGAGAGGCCGTTATATGCATACCAAAGAGAATGACAATGACTTTGCCTGAGGCCTTAAGCGATAGGTAAATGTGACAAGCAAGCCTTCTTTGATCTGACCCACATTAGTTTTTTGGGACGCCAATCACATGTGTTTAATCATGGGGTGAAAATAAGTTTCTTCGGCCCAGAGATGCCGCATTTCGCACATGCATGTAATGAGGAGCAGCCCCCAGGGCTAAGTCATTAATAATTACTTCCGAACTGAAAGCTAATTTCTGCCCAGCGAAGAGCAAGTGATGTCCTTGACACTATTCACAGGGCGGGATGTGATATTTTATCATCGAGTGGCGTTCCCCAATGGCTCCACCATGCTAACCGTTGTAGGCTTTTTATCTGCTATGGAATAACATTTGATGAGTCCTGTTTAATGGATTAACTCTTTTCCTCGCTGCCTCTCTTTTTTTATTGGTCAAGCTCAAAGGCAATCGTGAAGTTGAAACTATGACAAAGAATAGATAGAAAAATAAACTAATGTAAGTAGAATTAAGACCCTATTTTTTTTTTCTGTTCATATTCTATTTATTGATACATAGATATAACGTTCGGTTTTAAAACATTTAAATGGAGTACACCGTTCAGCTTGTCTTTTGGGTCTTAAAACTAGCGCCCCCTATCTGCTTTTGTACTAACTATCGAGTTTGCTATTTATCTGAGAATTTTTTAGTTCAAATATAAAAACAATTAATAAACCGTGGGAAAAAAATATTTTTCCCTTTACTTAACAAAGTTGTATTTTTACACTGGATAAATTATTTAATTCCACCCTACCCCTGCATTGTCATTGTATTTAACGACCTAACACTTATGAAGCGGGGGAAGGAGTGGGGGCTCGTGAATTTCTTTACAATACATATAAATTGTCTCCTGGACAGCCGAGTTGATTAACAGGCGATGAGTCGAATTTATATTTTTTAACATTATTTTTTTTCGAAAGGAATATAAAAATTCTACATAAAAAAGAGAAAGTTCTCGATCAATGAACTTATAATTATCGTACACAAAGTTAAATATATATAATAACAATCTTTGTACATATAATTGTCCAATCACAACAAAGTTATCTTTTTTTAAAAAAAAAAATTACTTTTTTTTATGGTCGTAAATGGTGATACGCGTAAGTCGAGGTGAACATAAACTAATCCGTAACTTTTTTTAATGGAATAATACATAAAAATTCACGAAATTGTTACGATTATTCTATCATTCACCTCAAATGTACTTTTTTCCATAATCTACAAAAGACTTATTTCGATTTAAAAGGCATAAAAAAATTAAGAATAAGAAAATTGGTTCTCACATCAGTATGGTTTTAAATGCGCAGTTCAAAACACAACGCGCACACATGTACATCAATAAAAATAAAAATTCCAAAGTACATGTTTCAACTCCATTTACAAGTTATAATTTAAAAAGAAAAAACATTTTATCCTCAACTGTTACAAATAAACTTTTTGAAGGATAAGCATGTTTATTTTATGGAATTTTTTTTCTTTATTTAATTGCGACAATTACCAGAAAGCGAGGTCGGAACAATAAAATGAGAAAACCATTAATTTACTAAATTTCATTGATAATTAAAAAGTATGACATTTGAAGTACATTTGACAAAATTGTACAAAATCCTTTCCTTTACGAAGTTGTCAGTCAAGTTCGAGATAGCTTTCCAAGGTAAACACGAAAAACTATATTCACAATTTCTGAAAAAATAATGCAGTCTGAAAAGCGTTGCATACTTGAAATGACAAATTAAATCATAAAAAAGTCTTCTAGAATAACAGGTCTTGAATTAAATAAGAATTCACGTTTTACAACCATATCAAGTACAAAATTTTTTTAAAAAAAATAATAAACCGCACATTTTTAAACATACCTCAGTAAATTGAAAGAAATTACATTTACAAATAATTTACCTCAGCTTCATGCTTTTATTTAAAGCTTTATTTCATCCAATATAAAAGAATAAATAAATTATTACTTGCAATTTTTTAAAAAAAATCAGCTTTTTTACACGCAGCAATTTTATCTTAAGGAACAAAATTACATTATTTTTTTCAAACTATAGGTTGCAAACTTACACATTATCTGGGTTATTCTTTATTAATGTTAAACTTGCAAATTAAGAGATAAATATTATGATTGTAAATTCAAATAAACAAATAAATACTTATAATGATTTAAAAATGTTTTCATTTACCATATCAAGTAACAATAATAAAGACAACAAATACTATAGTTAATGAAGTAGATCTTTAAAAAGAATCCCATATATCATTCAACAAAATTTGAAAATTATCATTGTAGGCGATTTATAAATAAACAGAACGGAACTTGTTAAAGTTTTCGTTCAAAAATATCGAAAATAAATGTATCTATTGATTGATGTTATCTTTTTATCCTTCAATCGCCAAGGGTGATTTATTAAGCTCAGAGCAGCCAAGTTTTAATCATATTATATTACATTTTACAATATGCGCCCTTAATTAAAGAAATTTTGTTCCGACGCCAACGGAAAGATAAAGAAACCTTTGTTAAAAAAAAGCCGCCAATTAGTTTTAAAAAAATTAAAAAATAAGTTGCGTTAGTTTTTCGAAACAAGGATTAGTTTTTAACCATGAAAAATTACATTCTGTGTAGAATTCGCCATTGTTTCATGCATCATTTTTCGCGCCAGTCAAATCGTTTGATTTCTTTCCAAAATGTCTGCTTTTCGAAGTCAATTCCGAAAAATAACTATAAACTTATTTAATCGTTACAACTAATTTAAAACAAAGATTATATAACAAGAAAAAAGATTATATAAGAAATTAATATCCTCAAAATATAATTATTAATTAAGATTAAGAATTAAGATTATTCTTTGAATTTCTGTTTCAAGTAACGTTTTTTTATTTCAATAAACAATTTTATTTAATAGATAATAGTCTACATTTATCAGAAATGGCAACAATTTCTTCCGACAAGTCCACGAAGTAAATATCCATTGCTTTGATTGTTTCAACAACGAACATCAAACGATTTCAAGGTGGCGGGAAAATTATTTTCCAATTGATTCTAAGAATACTTATTAAACACGCTTTTTTGTGATTAAATCTGTACTAAAAAATAATAATTTATTTTCCCTTTAAAATGTAGACAATATAAGCCAAAAATCGATTCTCCAATAATGCAAAGTCTTACCTATTCCTATATATTTCAAAATATTTAACATAAAACGTCATAAAACATGAAAGAAAAAGGAAATTTAACGGATAATTCGAAACAAAACTAACATACAAATCAACCTAATCACGAAATGAATTTTCAGATTTAGAATGCATGTTTGACACACTATACTTTAACTTAATCGATAACCATGATATGTACGAATAAAGAACACTTTTAAAATCAATAGAATGTAGGAAATTGTTCAAATCAAATGGAATGTAGAGTTTATAGTACTCGTTAAAACAAAAACACCTGCTTCCTATGTTCCAAGTCATTTTAAACTGTAGTAAATTACCATCTGCGAAGTGATGTACGACCAGATTCATTCCTGTTGATTCGGAATCCCGGTACAAAAAGAAAATGTCGAGCTCTTATAGCCTGTGAATCCGACATATAATTACATTTCCTTTTTTCTACAATGGAGGTATGTGCAGTGGCCTACGCAGCGGTGCAGTGAAGCAAGCAGTGCGTCGAGTTCCCCGCCTGGTTGAACGTTCGCGACAGGATATACAAGCGTTCGAAAACAGCCTTTACTAGTTGGCTTAACCACCAGGCGTGTGGGCAAAAGTACTCTACGGTAAATAAAAGTAAAGTAGAATGCCGAGATTTCATTCTTCTTTTTCATGATGAGGCGCAACGACATTTGAGAAAAATAATCGAAATGACGTGTCCTTTCGAAAAACATTCCGAAGAATTCTTTTGAACAACATTTCGGTAGCGCCATTTCTTTTTTTGGTCTTCCAGCCACAAGTTGTCGAGCGGAACAGGACAAGGACAAGAACAAAAAAAAAAAAAAAGTTTAAAAAAAGGCGTAGCTAAAAATCTTCATACATACATTTGATCTAAGAAATAATAGCCATGGAAATATGTTTTATTATGTTCGAGAAAGAAAAATTTTCATGCGTTTTTTTTTCACGAACGAAAAAAAAAGTATTACAAAAAACCATTACTATGACATATAAGAGAAAGCTAATTTGGAATTCTCTGTCAGTTTGCATCGGTCATTATATAACTTCTAATTAGTTTTAATATTCCATTTAATGGGAAGGAAAACATAGATTTAGTTCAAAAATATATCAAGGAAAGTAAGAACAATTTTAAGAGTTCCCAGGTTTCTAATGCTTTAAAGAAATGTACGAACATCATTGTATCAAGGAAAGCAAGGACAATTTCAAGTCTTGAAAGGTTTTTAATGTTGATACGAAGTGTAAATTTTTTATTTTTTAGAACAAATGAAGAGGCGAAAAACAGCTTTTTTCACATTAGTTTAAAGGAATTCTTTGTTGATAAATTCTTTTCACTGATTTTAATATATAATTCGAATGCAAAATTTTTTAAAAAATAAGTGAGAAAAAGCTTTTACAAACGTCTTAAAAATTATTTTACTTTAAATAATTAATACAATCCATCAGAAATTTAAAAAAAAAGTTTTTGCTAAATAATAAAAATACCAGATATAAAAAGATTGGGCATTAAAATAAAAATGAATAATTTTCCTATTTCTCTAATAATTAAAAGTTTTATTATTTCCTTTTATTATCATAAATACGTATTAAAATGTAAAACTTTTCAATATTGACGTCTTGAAAATTAATTATTTCAATTTGAAATAATGATAATACACATCTCATATTTACGTATCAAATTAATATTTTCCTAGTGAATATATTATTTTGGTTGAAAAATAATTAATGTTAATTATTAATTAATAATTCATTCAATTAAACAAATTACTCTATTACTGAGTAGTGTATTTAAAAATATTCTTTTCAAAAATTATTATTTCAAACATACAATTAAAAGAAATTTTAAATATATTAGCACTGCGTTGGAGGTCCTAACTATTACATCGTCAACGTAAATATTTGCATGCTTCACAAGCGATTCAAAACTCACACACACAATAGTTTTCATAAAAACCCAGTTTGACCTTGTGATAAAATAAATAGAAAAAAAATCGTTCACTATCTCGATAAGTTACACAGGTATAAAGAACCTTTCGTACACAGTTAAAATTCTAAGCAACACAATATGATCATACGATGGCCCAAATCATGCACTTTCTTCACTGAAGCCTTAATGGGGTTGGACACGACAAAATGGTTGTGTAAGATTCTTCGTGTCATCTTAAATGAACATTTAACAGATAAGATCAAAACGAAATGTCTGCAAACTGGTTCACCTTTATTTTTTCACAAAGGCGATGGGCAACGGGATCAAACGTTACAACAATGCATAATCGTAAAACGATTCACTGACTTAAACGATCACGAGACTTTCCAAATCTCTCATCAATGACCTGAATTCAATCATTTGGGATTTAATCGCTTACAATGCGAATGAAGATTCATCGAAAATGCAATCCGTTGTACAGATCTTCACACACCAGTACATTCATATTAGCATTAATCAACAACCATACCCAGCTGCTAATGGTCTGCTTTCGTTATCACAGCTGCCCGCATTTTCCCTTGTTTGATATACACGAGTACGGTTACAGTTTAACAGTGGAGTCAGTAACTTTGTTCCAAAGCCGCTGATTCAGAGTTATATGATAGTAACCAAATCGGTTACGAGAATTTTGTGCAGTTCAAAATTCCAACAAACAGAGAGGCCATGCATGTTGATTTCTCATATATTAAAGAAAAGGACTAGAAAAAAATTTTAACAGAAAAGTGTTCCAACATTAATGTTAGAAATTTGAGTTTGCTATAAAAAAAAGCAGCACGTTTTGTTACAATATAAGTGTTTCTGAGTGAACTGAACAGTTTATGTATTCCTAATTTCGTTGTCACCCACATCGTCAAGCTTTAAGAACACAGTAATTATGAACAGATGTACTAGTTCCAAGGTTGCGAAATATGTGTGAAAATCGACGAATTTCACTGCTTGAAAGCGCATTCTGAGTTTTGTTCAGGTTATTTTGCATTTGTATGAAGACGACCTAGTGTTAAGTAACACAAAGATCGCAAAATGAACTAACATAAGTGTGAAAAATTGCTTCAAGTAAGAAAAATGCATTTGTTTATTCCGTTATCCATTATGACCTCTTACCTATCACATATATGTCGAAGACATATATAAACAGACCACATTAAAAATTTATAGCTTCGCCCCTCCCACAGCCACGTTTTAATTGTATACAACTCACAAACCTCCCACACAGCAATATTTTACTTTTTAAAAAACAGAATAATGAATTGATGATAATGGTCAGATTCTTCGGGAAAATTTATTTTTATTGAGAAAGTCACACTTCATAATTCAAGAGAGATTAAGTTAATTTTCTGCCGACACTACATGTAAAAGGATGAATTAACTTATTCCTATCCCGTTGTATTAATTCCACTTGCTTTTTTTTTAAAAAAAAAAATCAAGCGATTTGATGTGATGTTTTTGGAACACACTCCTCAATTTATTTTTTAAATTTCTTGTTACGAAATATATGCTATTTGCGTGTTCTTCTCAATTTCGAATTTCACAAATATTCAGTCATTAAAAATAGTGCCAAAATCACCGAAATTGTTTTCAAAGTCTGATGATATTAAAAAATAATTATGTCGTTTCACACTGATGAATGTACAGCTCACTACAGTTAATAAAAAAACAAACATATATAACTAAAAATTACAATAATGCTTTCGGCTTATCATAACAAGACACAAACAATATTTTGTTTAAAAAAAAATTACTGAACTACTTTCTCAATAAAAAAATAACATCACAAAAATCAAAATTTCATCAGTAAAAAAAAATTTACAGGTTTTTGTGTCTTTTAGTAAAATAAACATCGATATACTTCAGTATTTCAAAAAAAAATTTTAAAGCTTAGTTTTCAAGGAATATTTTATTACAGACTATTTCAAGAAATTGCATATAACATAGTCAACAACTCTTCTTTCCATAAAAACACATTTTTAAAGGTTACTTACAACTTGACACAGAAGCAATCCATGTTTCAATAAACTAATCCAATAAGTACTTCGGTAAAATCCTTAAGAAAAGTTGTAATAGTTAAAATTGGTCTTTCCAGTCAAAGAACAAATGTGCAAATCTGTTTGCAAAACAAATACACACAACACACACATTAAAACTTTCCTTTTCACATTTTTTTAAAAAACTTATTTACCCCAAAGCATAATCTGGACTTAACGGCATAATCCTAAAAATCATCAAAGCAAAAGACTCTCCATTATTCCCCACTTTCTTCGATTGCCCCGGGATAGATTTTAACCCAAACATATTTTTTCCCCCAAAGACCAAAATTCCAAGTCTTGCGATTTTCTTTAAGCTTCCTTCTATAAAAGCTCGTGTTTACGAGAGCTTATTTGAAGAAAGCTTTGGATTTGTAAATAGTAATTTGTCTTTCTCATAAATACACCAAAGAGGTACCTATAGAGTCAACAATAGAAATCAACAAGGATATTTATGTTTCAACTTAGAGGCAATAAACTCAAAATGGGAAATAGGTTTCTTTCAATTGCATTCAATGTTTCAATTTGGGAAGAAAAAGATACAAGAACATATATCCTTTTTCCACAATGTTGACTCTTTCAACTTTTTTTTATCGGATGTGTTCGAAGTCCATTGGCCTGTAGGTTAACGAATAAAAAATGTCAAGTTTTAATGAATAATCCCTTTTGAGAGAATAAGACATAAAAGAAAAATGCCGGGCATCATTTCAAAAAACTGCCCTTTTCTTAGCTATCCACAGATTTCAACAAAGACAAGGAAAAAATTTCCGATTCAAGGTAACAACTTACTAAAGTTTTAATTCAGCAGATATTGCCATCTGGGGTTGCTTAAATAAAAATACATAGTATTATCATTTAAGTTGTAGGAATGATTTTTCAGTGGCGTGATTAATCTTTGGCACAAAAAGTGAAACATAACAATACATATAGAAGTTGTTTGTTTGGAATTATTCCCAAAAATAATTAACTGTACAAAACAATTAACTAAAGAATTTTTAATTCTTTTTTTTAAAAATTAAGGTTGCGAGAGAGAGAATTTTTTTCCCCATTTACAAAATAATAATAGCATATAATTTTCCATACATCCCCATACATACATTATCCATAAGGTAGATCTAAATTATTAATTAAAGTCCAGAAATTCCTCTGATCAATCATTATTTTAAAAATTAATTATAAAAATAAGAAAAGAAGATACAGGAACTAATATACTTTTCACATCAGATGAGTCAGCATACATTTTTAGCGCATTTTTCACGTAGTGGAACAAAAGCGCTATTAGGACGCAAATTTCGTCTGAGTTCCATATTTTGTCGTACCTTTTTCTCAGCCAATAAGCAACCAATTGACCTCGGGGTTTCGGCATTTGGTCACATTTGTGCCCTAAATGAGCCGAATCATATTTAAATTTTCCAATAGTTTTCCTGAATTTCGCTAGTTTATAACAAAATTTTCTCAAATTTTACCTAGTAAATTTATTGTTTGCAAAAAGTTTTTTAAAAAAAATCTACCTGCATTTTGGAGGAAATCTTCACAAAAAAAAGTTCAGAAAACAAGTATAAAAGGCTCTGATTTACTATGTGAAAAACGCGCTAAAATTACTTGGCCATGCCAATGTGATTGATATCTTGTTTTAATGTAATATCGAAAAACTGTTAATTTTCAGTAGATTTTGTGAAGCAATACACACTACACAACAGTTCTATCTGAGTTTAAAGAGTTTCATTTAATTTAAATTAGATTTAACTTGTTTAATTTTATTAATTAATTAATTTTTCATTAATTTAAATTTAAATTAAATTTTGAACAGTTTTTCTGAAATTGAATTCCTTTTTGATCATTTATGCTTAAATTTTAAAGATGGCAATGACAAAATTTCTTATTAAAAGTCTATACTTTTCTTAAAATTATAATTTTGATGAAGAGATACAACATTTGTTTTCCTTTGCAGTGGGCAATGCTCTATTATTTTTTTAAGCATCCCTGTACTTCTTTTCTAAAACAGAAAATTTTGATTAAAAATGAAGATACAACCTTTTTTACAAACTTGTTACTTTGTACCAAAAAGAAATAAAGACATGTTGAATAAAAGATGCGTTTATGATTATACTATTTGAATCGTAGAAACCGTTGCCAAAAGAGAAAAAAAAAACTCCATTTAATATCCAATTTTTGAATAAAAATCCACACCATTGGGGAAATATAGGATCACACACGCAGCTCAAAAACCGAAATGAAACAAAATTTAAAAAAATAAACTTTGTTGATACAAGGTAGGTAAAAATCAGCAGAGCATCAATGGCTGTTCCCTTTCGAACAAAACCCCTAACGAATTCTACCCACGCCAGAACATCCTTTCCACATTTCAGAGAGAAGCTCGAAAAACGTGATTTTGGATCTGAACAGTTAGGAAATGCAGAGCTTTTACACTGCTACGATACTCACGTTTTCGGAAGAAAAGTTTAGAAAAAAGAAAAGCAAAATAATAAAATAAAAAAGGTAGTAAATAACTATGTAAAAAAATGGCGGTAGGTCTAATGTGCCTCAAATCACGAAGCTTTTTGAGTGCAAGAGAGACTGCAATGAGGTCAATAGCTTATGCATTCCACGCTTTCGTGCCGAGAGGATATTTTTTGTTGTACCATTTTTTTTTTTTTTTTTTAGCAGTACGGCCTTCAACAAGGTACATCTCCAGTAGAAAAAGGATCTCGATAGCCCTTTTTATTTTTTATATTCTCTCTCTCCGCTGATGGTAGAAAGTTGATATAAAATTCTAAAGCTCGTTTTTTGGAAATGAATTAGCGATTATCCAGTTTTTATAGTCGATCATTTATTTTAGAAGCGCATGGAATGGTGCGCGGGGATTTGTATGAATAGGGAACCATTATAAGAAACTTCATACTTTAATCTTGCTGAGATTTCGTGCCTTTCAGCAATAATGTGTGTAATTAATTATGATCTTATAATTTCGTCGAAAAAGATAAAATGTAACATCGTGGTGAATATGTTATTAATTTGTATGGTTTTCGAGATACCGTCTCTCAAATTCTCTCTCTCGGTCTTTCTTAATGCTTCTTAAGATTTCCACAATGCAATGTGTAATGCAGTTTGCTTTTTTTTATTTGGGGGGGGGGAGTACAGACTGCAGAAAAAGCATTTTGTTAAGGTTTAAGAAAAGATTAAAATCTTAACTCAAAAAGATTGATAATTCAATTAAAGTACTTTCCCTATTTCAATCAACAGACAGAGTAGCTCCAACTATAAGCTTTAAAAAAACACAGAATTTTTTTAAAATATCCCGTGGATTGATTGTTATATCTACCTTAGATATAAAATACTTTTAGAAAAATTTCAATTAAAATTTTTTTACCCAAGCAATATAATTTGCATATTAAAAAATTGAAGTGTTTTTCTCAGTTGTAAAAAAAAAACATTTTTAAAAATATTCCACGTCCAGTTTTTAAAAAAGAATTGCAACCTGTTTATCATACCTTAAAATATCTGAAAAAAAATTTCCTCGTGAAAAAAATTGATGCTAAGTTAAACAGAATTTTTTATAATCATAAAAAAAAAATTATGTTGTACAGCAATTAATTATTTCGATTGCATCGCACTTTCAATTCAAGAGGTATAAAAATACATGAACAGAGATATAGAATTTCGCAATATGAAATTACAATAACATCCCAGAGGTACAAAATTTTGTCAATGAAAATGCTTCTAACACGGAAAATTTTTTCGAATTTCCCATTGACCTTGAATTATTTTGGGAACAATAGAAAGAAGAGGTTATTAAAATTCGATAGCATAATACAAAAAGTCTTAAGTCAGTGTATTTCATATGCAAAAAAGCAGAAACTTTTTATCCCATCTTTCACGGTTGACGCAGCTCAAACATACGGATCCTTGCACCAGAAATCCCAACCGACCATTTAAGATCTGAATGAAGTTCTTTATATTTTTCATACAAAGGGGAAAAGGGTTGCTTCTTTTTGGATGCCTCAAAAAGTTCCACCGGTGGAATAAAAAAAGAAAAAGAAAATGTCCTTTTTCCTTCCTCATCATACAACAGGCCATTTACAAACATATTCCGATTCCTAAGCTGTAATTGTGTGTTTCATAAAAAGAACAAGAAAAAAATCTTTTCTTTTTTCCTTTTTGGAATGTTATTTTGAAGGCCATGGAGACGAAGAAATCCCTCTTGGCGATCGTCAATCCTAGTCAGATGTCGTGACTGGAATTGATAAAGTGTGTACTGGTTTCCTAAGAGCAATTTTAAGACGCCGAGATTGGATTAAATGTCGCCAGGTTTTCTGGTTGAACAGTGAGGAAATTTAAATTTGCATTGTTAATCTCGACCAAGCATTTAAGGTATTTTTTGTTACGTTGACGTCAGTGTCACCAAGCAACTAATCCATGTTGTTGTGAATTTCATCATAATGGCTGACAGGCAACAAATACATCGTCAGAATCGTAGAAAAGAGACATCTAATGTGGGTACAGAAATAAACTGCAATGGGCTCAATGTATGTGACGTCATAGTCACATGATAATGATAACCACATGTTTTTAGCCAATCAGTTCAAAAACTCGTATGACGTCACAGTCACACAATAAAAGCAATCGTGTTTCCAGCTAATAAGTTCATGTGCTTCGTTGTCGCCAATTTTTATCTCTTCAGAAATTTTCACTTCAAAGGTACAAATTTGTCGACAACAACAACGCACAAAGGTAGACAAAATGCATTTTATGAAAAGTATATGCATAAAATAAGACTTTTTAATTTATTAAATTTGAAATTTTATCTAAGTTTTAAAAATAGAGCAAGTCAGTTTAGTTTGATGTCTGTTTTGAATTCAGTGGAGAACACGTATTTGTCTTTATCATGTGATCGTCATGAATTGAACTCATGGCTGCCGTTGCCAACTTTTTTTTAATAAAAAAAGATATTACCCTGTTCGTGAATTAATGTCGGACCAAAAATATAGGATTTTCCCATATATAGTATATATTTTTTAATTTACTTTGTTTATCCTTTTGTAAAATTGAAACCCCATTTTGTACTTGCCAATGCATCTAAAAAAACAAATGTTTCAGTTTTATTAAATAGTAAAAATAGCCTGTTAGAACTTTCGCTTGGATGAGGATACATCACCGTGTATCCTCATATTATAATGAACTACTTGGAACATCAACATTATTCTGTTCTCAATGATCATCAATTTTAAAATTCATTTTTATAATCATGTAAATCTTGAAGTGCAGCATGATCTCATTTTTTTAAATAATTGCAAGCATGACATGACCGAATGGTTTTATTTTTCTTGACATAAAATGAAATGTTCCATCGCGCATAAGTTCAAAAAGGAAGGGGAAAAAATGCGATAAAAGGTATAAAATCATGGATTGATTAAACATTAAACTAATAATTAGAAAATTTTTTATGAATGTTTTTACTGAATACTCCCAAATGAGTACAGTCTAAATATGACGGAAAAACAAACGATTTTTAAACAGCAGTGAAAGGAGAATAACTTAAAACTAAGAAATTTTTTTAAATAATTTATCAAATTTTTCTGTAAAAAAGAGAAAGAGAATATTATTTCAAATTTTTTTAAAGGAATCAATACTCGTTTTTTTAAAATAATAAATACATTTGTTAAAAAATATTGAGTTATTTTTTCTGGAAACAAAGTAGAAAATTTTCAAAAAGCTACGTTCAAAAATTCATATCAAACTTCATTTAAAGCATTCATTTTAGATTCTCAGTTCAAAACCATTCACTTCTAAAATTTAACAGAAATTTCAATAATTCATAAAAAATAATTTCCAATTAGTTTCTTGAATATACTTTTCAGAAATGCATTGAAAAAGGTAAACACAAAGATTCAATACCTCAACTAGCGGGGAATTCTTTTTCCGATGCAATGGTGTTTCACATTCGGAAAACAGAAAAGGTAAATATTTTCATTCATTTTGTAAGCAAACCGAATAAATTATTTTTCATCGGCAATGAAATGAAAGGCTATCAAATAAATATTTTCTTTTATATCTATTATAAAGCTTTATTTTAAAACATCCATAAGTAAATATTGATACTAAAACATGAATGCATAACTTCATAAAACATATTTGTTAACCACTTTTTCAAGCATTCAGAGTATATTTAAAAAACAAACACGAATATTTTTTAAAATATAATATTTACATAATACAGAATAGATCATCATTTTCGACAAGACCATACAAAAACACATCAATATTTTGAGAACAATTCACGGATGATGGTGCCCTTGAAAAAGTCAAACCTCAGGAAAGAACGCATCATTACACAAACGCGTAGATTCGCGACTTGTTATTTTTCTCTCTTAACCCAAACAATTTTGGTTAACCAATACCTTTAGAGAGGCATAATTATTTATTGTTTGTCTTTTCATACGTTTAGCGATTCATTTAAATTGTACTGTCTGTCTCATTTCCGTTCTGGACCAACACGCAAAGCTGAGGGAAAAAAGAAATGGAAAATTAAAAACAATTTCTTTGTTTCCCCACTGATTTGTTTTCTTTAATTCAACGGACTGGTGCATTTTTGATCAGAAGTGCTAAAAGAAAATTTCCATTTCGACACCATTTCTTTCTTTAATAACGCAATGCCAAAAACTATTAGACAAATGCGTCTAATTTTGTGTAGTTTAGAAGTCATTTCTGATTAGGAGCACGTAGTCATTTTTTAAAAGAAGTATGTTTTTGTTAGCAGAATGGACCAACATTAGATGATAACAACCCCACCACAATTCTTAACTAGCCTATGTACGGAAGCCTATCAAGAAATTTTTCGAAGGGAGGGGAATGAGAATGCTTATGAACAGAACTCAGATTTCGAATATTAATTTTTTTCTGAAAAAGTGATTTATATTTTAAGAGAAGTTATTTGTTAAAAATTTCAAAATACAGTTATCCTCATGTGGGGGACAGGAGTGTTGCTGATATCACTACCTAAATTAATTTCCACTCTTCAACAAATAACTTTATTTTGCAATTATTAAAGCTAAACACTACAGCTAATTCAACCTATCTAATTTTAATCTCGAACTCTCTCTCATACGTTAACTCTCTCTTATGGCTTACTCACGACTCCCTCTCTCTGTTGAGAACACAATTGCATAACACCGCTGTTGAAACAGCGCCCACTTCAACTCATCTCAAAATTAATTTAAAATTTCATTGCTTATATTCGAAGTGAAAAGAATGTTTATCACACAACCACACCCCAGTTCCGAATATTAATTTTTTCTTCCTGAAAAGAAGGTATAAAAATAAAAAACTAATTTTATTAAAGTTATTGTTTAAAACTTCAGTCTATACAGTAATCTTTATTGGGAGAAAGGATGTAATCTCTCCCCTCCTCCATTGTATCTTTAGTACATTGAAGTCTTAGGGAGATGGGGGAGAATATTTCAAGCAGATAAATATTAGCGCATATCACTCTAATAACAAAAAAATTTTTGAATTTACATATTTTATCTTAAAAAATGTAATTCTATTTTACATTTTAATACATAAACAAACACAAAGACATATTCGTAATATTTCACATTATTTATGAAGTTCCTATTATTACTCTTATCCTGCAAAACAATATTTACATTTTAATTTTCAAACATTTTTTCCAATTAAAAAAAGGGTGGGTTTAGGTCAAGTCTGTTAGAAAATGTATAATGCCCACAAAGAACATATATTGTAAGGTTATCTTTCGAGAAGAAGGACTCAAATGGGATGGGGGGTGGGGGGTCTACACCCTGTTCGGGTCCTACATGAATTTACAAAAGATTTTTTAATTCCATTCGACACTAATTCGATGACATCAAAATAAAAAATAAAAACATATGCTTGTTCCTATTTCTAAACTAATTTAAAACTTTTATCCGAAGCATTATATTGCGATGGTTTCTTTATTTAAGACCTATTTGAACATCATTTGTATATTTTGTCTCTTCTCTTCCGCTATCAAAATGTTTCTAATTTTACCACCTCAGTCAATTTCGTGTTCAAAAATTATTAAAAGTGTTAATTAAAAACCCTTTTTTAAGAAATATTGCGTTTAAATAATAAAGTGAAAAATTAAATATTCAATTGCATATCTCCTTACCTATTGCACTACTAAATACAACTCAAATTCAATAGGGGAAAATCTAAAATGAGTTGAAATCCAGTCTTTATGTATTAATAATCATCATTTTTATAACCTAAATCTCAGGACAGGTAGTGTTGACCTATGTATTTACCTGTTCTTTGCAGATAAAGACAAGAATCAACATCCGTTTTATAGATGAAAACTTTGGCGTTGTGACAAATCATGAGATGAATATTAAATAAAGGAATTAGTAGAGGGAAGTGGAGGTGTAAAATAGTATAATAAAAACGGGTCAGTTCGTTTCAATAAATGTGTCATCAGTCATTTTGTAGTCTTTTCATTTTTCACCTTCTTGATAGAATGTACAGATAAAAAGGGATGAGATTAAAATGTCACGCATACTAAAAATAAATTCAGCTACATGGTTAAATAGATACAATTTCGTAAAAAGATGTATTCATGTCATCATTCTTCAAAATCAATTAATCAAAATTTTGAATAAAATTAAGTTACAAATATGAATATTCTTACAAATGAAACATATTTTGTAAAATTTGAAGCTTTAGTGGACACCAATTTTTATCAATTTTAAAGTTCGGCGTTACTTTACAGATATGTGTAATATAATTAAAATTCAAAAAATATCTTTGAAATATAAAACAATTTTATGGAGAAAACCTTAATTTTCTTTTTATTTATTCAAATGCAAAATAATTTATTCAAATTATTATTCAATTTATTCAAATACTGGTTTTATTTTTTCGAAACTTTTCTATTTCGGCATCGACATTTCAGTGACAAAAACAGTTTTAAAGTTTTTATGAATTCAACTGCTCATTATTGTTATTTTTCCCCGTGAGATTTTGCATACATTTAATAAATAAAACTTCTTGAGGGGAAAAAAAATCAGAATAGAGAGATTAGAGAACTCACAGAAAAACAAAATCAAATGCATAACTTGCTTTCAAAGGAAAAGCAAAACGATAAAGTTTCCGTTCAAACGTTCCATTCTCCAAAAATAACTTTAAACACAACGTTCCATTCTCCAAAAATACCTTTAAACACATCAAAATTTATTAAAAATTCTTTAGAAAAAAAAAGTGACCAATAAAAAATCATGCATTTGAAGCAAGCACAGCTACAATTGAAAACTCAAATGGTAAATAACTTTTTAAAAGAAAAACTACGCCCAGTAATGATCCGATCTTTTGTTAATTTAATGCTTTTAGCCTTTCATCTGTGGCAACCGTGAAAGAAAACCACTGAGTGTGTGTGTGTGTCCTTGCTATAGTTTCGCCGCTCCGTTGCCATGGTTACGGATCGATCGACAGACTGCAATTCGAGGCTTGGGAATATTTCCATACGCACAATCGTAAAGTTTGTTTCGTTTCGGTTTTAAAAGGTTCCCATTTCGAAAAATTTGCTATTAACTAATGACGCTCGCAGCGAATTTTCGAGATAACGGTAAAGAACTACAAGAGTCTAGAACAAAGTTTCGATTTCGCAGAAAATGCGATTTTCTTCAAGTTTATCTTGCCATATGGGCGTTGTTTGGGCAAAGGACATTAATAGTATTAGGCATCAAAGTCCTATTACATCAGTAACAAGTTCCTCATAAAACTCCTTTGAATCTGTGATTTATTTTATAGAGAAAATAATATTTTAGCACAAAATCTCATTCATAGAATTGTCACCGGATCACATTGTTTTCGGATAAATTCAATACTACATTTGCCATCAATCTGCTTAAAGCCTCGTCATCATATTTTTCATGAATCACTATCATTATTAATGTCAATGCGAGAATTGAGGTCAATATCAGAAAGTTTCCATTTCTGCAAATTAACAGAAAATGAGATTAAATTTGTTTAAAACGGTTTCTTTATTCTGAAATCTGCTATTTAAATTATATATTTGCATACTTTCATAATGTATTCGTACATACGTAAAAAAATTTTTTTTAAAAAAATAGCCAGCTATACATTTTTTTAAAAAAAAGTTCACTTTCAGGTTAGAAGAAAAGGTGAGAACAAACCGATTTTTAATTTTTAGCACAAAAATTACATCTCAGTGCGTTCTTTAAAAAAAGTATAATTCCTCTCATGAAAGTAGTCCCTGCAAGCCACTGACGATTACGCCTCTGCGATTTTATCTATAAACCCCTCACATAAAATAGTCAGCATATTGAATGAATATAAAATATTGAATGAAATTTCGATAGTTAAAAGAAAAATAATTAAAATGTATAATCGTAGAAATGACATTACACTCAAAAGCAACCAGTTCGACACACACACAAAAAGATATGAAAACAATTGACACAAATACAACTACACGAAATATAAAAGTTTTATGACATAAGCAAAAAAAACTATAAAAATCATACCATCATCGTGAACAATTGAAAAACGACTTTCTAAAAAAAAACTTTTCTCACATATTTCAAAACAGAGCAATCTTTGCTTCAATTTCTTGAAAAGGAAGTTTTGTTTTCATGGAGGCGCGTATCTTTTAAATTCCAGGTAGTTCACATTTGAATATTGCTTTGCGAGTTCTCTTTACGCCTGTACAATGAAGACATAAACTAAAGGCGGTGAACAGAGATATATTATTTCCATTTCTTTTGAATATATGCCTTAATATCGTTGCAAACATAAATAAAAACATGTTCTTCCGGGTTATTCATAGATTCACCTGACCTAAAGAACACCCTTTCCTTGTGTATTCTCTGAGAAATATTTTGAAATATGTCTAATGCTATAAGAATTTGTTATGGCTTACATTGGCGGGAAAAAAAATAAACATGTATTCAGAAATTCTCTAAGAATACAAAACATTTTGAGTCAACAAATAAAAGATCTAGAGAATTACATTATTTTCAACACTAAAATGTTTATTTTTTTATGATATGGAATTTATATAAAATAAATATGTGTGACATGAAATTTGTGTAAAATAAGTAAACTATCAAAAAATTCGAACAAAAAAAAAATCATTGAAAAACATACATGTATCAAGCTTTAGAAATATCGAAGATACAATATTTTTAAGAATTACCAAGGTTTTTTTTAAAAACTACATTTTAATACAAAAGGAAAAAATATATATAAAGTAGTTTTTAGATATTTTTAGGATA
Source organism: Trichonephila clavata (assembly GCA_019973975.1). Taxonomy (NCBI): domain Eukaryota; kingdom Metazoa; phylum Arthropoda; class Arachnida; order Araneae; family Nephilidae; genus Trichonephila; species Trichonephila clavata. The sequence continues at coordinate 220,082 of BMAO01024573.1, forward strand.
AAATTAGTTTTATTAAAATATTCTTTAAGGGAAAAAAAAAACATTTTAGCAGCACATATAAGAAAAAAAATTAATTCAAAATTAAAAAAGGAGGGGGGGGGAGAATTTTAAGAAAATTAACGATAGATTTATGTAACATCAGATTTCAATGTAAATTATAGACACATCTATAAAAGAATCATTAAGAAAAGATATCACAATATTGATATAATTATTTGATCGATATATTGATCCAACCATATATATCATTTATAACTAGCATTTTACGTGTTTTTATCTTTGCATTGTTTTAAATACATTAACAAAGATATAATAATAATTTGGGTTATAAATAATCAACGATACGTAATTAAAACTTCCATTTGAAATACAGCATTTACAAAGCTCAAGAACGAATTCATTTAATAAATTTTTAAAAAACTCAAAATCCAGAAAAAGGATAAAATGGTAAATCATTTTATTCTTAAAAAAGTAAGGTATAGTTGTCAATCAATTTACAAGCACGCAGTTTCTTTTTAAAACACTTACAAGTACAGAACAATGAACAAGAAATCTTCTATCTTTTCCCCGTAATAATATTTTTCTAAAAATAAAGGGGTTGTACGAGAAAAAAACAGAATTCAAACATTTATTCTCATTAATAGTCCAATTTTCATCCAACAAACAAGCAATTCCAAAATATTCTGCATAGATCAAAAGCCAGGTGAACTACTACTTCCAGAAATCACTAAATACAATCAGTTTTGCATGTTGTTTACCACGTGATCTGATGCACTTTTTTTTTGTTTAAACATATTTTTACTACCCACCGATTCGTGCAGCAAAAAGTAATAAATCATTACTAAGGAGCTTCTGATGGTCAGTAGATTTCATTTTTCTGTTTGGAAAAACAGGCTACTAACTTAATCATAACATTCCAAAGCTGGTTTGAAGCCAAGATTAAAAAAAAAAAGATCTCATTACATTTCGAATAAGTACACGTAGAAGGAAAACGCCAATTATTTCAGTCATCTGGTTTGTATAAACTGAAGAATGAATAAATCTTTTACATTCATATTAAGACATTGAGATCCACTTCCTTTGTAAATGGTTTTCCCTCGGGAGTAAGCAATAATTCTTGATTATTTTCGCTATAACCCCTTAGTTCAGAAGTGGACAATTGACCACACAGTAGAAGCGGAAGATACCAGAAGGCTGCAACCCTCTTTTTAAAATGGTTCCTTTCTTTAGTTCACTTTATATCTCAGAAAAGGTATGAACTGTACCACATAAAAATCAATAAATATGTTAAATAAAAAAATAGTGGCAGTTATTTAAATTTATTAATTGTGCTAATTTTAAACTATAGCTTCACACAAGCATATTTAATTTTAGAATCAATTTAACGAGACAAATATAACCTATTATACTTTTATATTCGCTGGCAGAGCAAGTTTCTGAGTGGTCCCTGTATCATAATTCCTTCGGGACCCTTTTTAGGTATGAGAACCCTGTTAATGGGACTGTAATCACACAAGTTGGGGCCCCTGTAGCTTGGGGGTCCTGTATCGTTGATACGGCGATAGCTACACCCCCATTTATATCTATATATTTTTAATAAAAGGTTAGATTTCTTGTTGAAATTTCCATCACAGAGCCAGCAAATTAATATCAGCCAACTTGCTCATCTATACTTTACTCTAGTTAATCTTCATACAAGAAAAAATTTGCTCACAAATATTCTATGTTGACCCAAATATGAAGAACATTATCTATATTTGGTTTTCTGAGTGTTTTGGTGGGGCCGTTATTTGTCCACTCCTGCGTTACTCGTAATTGAAAACAGAGCATATACGTACCACAATGTAAAAAATTTACTTGAATTTCTTGCAGTTTAAACTCCCCCCCTTCCCTAGCTATATTTGATGGATTGGTTGGTGGTTGTTTCTGATAACGTGTATATAATAAATTTTTGTTAAAAAAAAACCTAAAAAACACGATTTTATAGTTAATCGGTCTAAAAATAAAAATAATTCTTAATATAAGAATAAAATGATTGAGGAGAAAATTAATGTCATTGTGTTAAAAGCGTGGGGTGCTAGATATCAATTGCTGTAATTTCTTACTAGTTCTATTCCGAAATACAGAGTTAGTGTAAAAATGCAGTAGAAAGCACCCCACGCTTTTACCACAATGCGATTAATTTTCTCGTTAATCATTTTATTCTTTTATTAAGAATTATTTCTTACTTTTTAGACCGATTAACTATAAAATCGTGTTTTTTTAGTTTTATTCAAACCATAACTTTTTTCATTTTTAGTTCGATCTATAATAAAAGCGTGTTTTTTTTTTTTAGTTTTTTAAACTATCATTTATTTATTTCCATTTTCATAAAAACTGGGAAATTGTTTAGTATGGTAAAAAATTAGTGAGGCATCCCCCCCCCCTTTTCACAAAAATAACACTTTTTTTTCCTGTTTGTTTGTTGTATTTGTATTAACCATGAGCATTTTCGCTTTTGGGCTGTAACTTAATCTTTGCCGCCAAATCTGGAAATGGGGAATCGTTAATCTAGATGATCCAGATCATAACAATAGTACAAAATTATTATATTGTCATCGGTCGTTCACAAGTGTGCAAAATTTCAAATTAATCTGACCTTTTAAAGTGGGTAAAAATCGAGTTCAAAGATTCCATAACAAACAGGTGAAGCTAATAAAAGCTTGTTAAAAAGGTGTAGTAATATCAAAGAACAAAAAATTCATAGGTAATCGATAATTAATTGCATAATCAGAGAGACAACTGCAGGACCAGATAATCACACATCGATTAATTGTCGGTGCCATTGTTTTTTTAAAAAAATATTTTATCATTCTTACTCAGTCCTGTAGATTTTTTTACACAGTAAGTATAAAAATTGTTGCAGACTATTATTTTTCTTAAAAGATATATTTTTGATATTTCTTTCAAAAGGGCTGCAAGCGTTCCCCTTTCCAAGTCATTTATTTTTTACAGCAGGGCGCACGTACATTAGTAAGAAATTCCGGGCACAAAGCAAACCAAGAAGCTTCTCTGGTGAACCCCAGTAACAGCTTCAGATAAAAGATAATGTAGAGAGCATCTCCCTCTTCGGAAGTTTTCCCAGATATTCTCACTCTCTGCTTCAATTTTTTTATAACAAACTTATTTTTTTGTCGAGCTGACAGCTGTTGAGGTCGTCGTCTTGAAGATTCTATCTACTGCTCTTACGCAGTATCTTCTTCTATCAAAGGAAATATAAAATCAAGCAGAAGGCTTGACCAATTTTTAGAGGAGGATTTCTCTCAATCTACTTATATTTATAATAAAAAAAAAGGTTTGCCATTTTTCCTCCCTTTTTACATTAACAATCAATAGCTTATATAGAAAGAAAGCATTTGACCGTAGTTGTTTTAAGTCAAATCTTCTATGTGTGTCATTTAATATAATGCAAATTTCGCAAGAACAATCAAAGCTGAATCATTCTATAATATATTAATATGCATTTGTTGAGACAAATATTATTCAATTCGTTGCCAACTAATGGCCACTCAAACCAAGTGAGTTAATATACAAACAGAAATTTAATAAAATTATAGAACATTATAATTTGTAAAATAATTAATTTTTAAAATGAATTTTATAATTTTATATTTATACATTTGTAATATTAGGAATTGGTATTATATGTAAACTAATATTTATACAGTGTATTTATATTGTAAATCTGAAAGCAATTTCTTAGTAACATTCTTCAGTTTACCGGATTGGCAACAGTCTGTATTTTGATATAGATTACTTACAACGATTTGATGTTGGCTCAGCTAAGCCTAATGGAATAAAAAATTATTCTTCGAATTCTTTGCAGCAAATTTCTATACTTTAACGTTATAGAACCACATGTTCCATAACACATTAATTTGACGAAAACTTTGAATTAATAGCGTAAATTCAAGATCTTTAAGACAACAATTTTTGTGAAAATCGAACAATATATTCTTCAAAATCAATAAACCTAAAAAACTACAAAACCTAACCTACTACTTTTGACATTATTATTTGTCACCTTAACAGGAAATTATAATTTCTCCACTAGAAATTTCCTATAATTGCCAAAAAAAGCTTTGATTATACAAAAAAAAAAAAAAAAAAAAAAAAAAAAAAAGATTTAAAAGTTTTAAAACTTATTATTTACGGAAAGAATTGAGAAGTTAATAATTTCATGAATACGATCGAGTTTAAAAATAAATAAATAAATATTTTATTTACTTATGATGACCGAATATTTAGAGAACACTAAGAGGAGGGGGCTAAGCTACCGTCACATAAAATTACACTTTCCCAACACCTTAACACATTTCTTCTCCTTTTCAACTAAACTTCAAAAGTAAAATGATTTATAAAAATCCTATTTCAATAAGAACTTATTCAATAATTCTTTTCTCGTTCTAAAACTTCCAATTCAAACTGGACTAACATAAAAACTTTCATCCGTCCATACCTATAGAATACTCAGTAATAAATCCGTCACCGTAAAACTAATATAAAAGAAAAAATATCCGAAAAAAATACCGTTAAAGAGTATTAAAACGCATTTTTCGAATGCCAAAGGCGAAAGGAACCTTGGTATTGAACCTAGAGTCCTTTTCAGCCATTTAACAATTGCAAGAATTTGAGGGGTGCGCGAAAAAGTAGGGAATAACCCCCCAAAAGAGCATGTGGGAGGGTAAACGTGGGGATTTTCCGATTTTTACGTCTTTTAGCTTTTCAAAACGGAAGAGGGTACTAAATTAAGAATGCAAGCCACAATCTTTTATAACGAGGTTTCCCCTCAATTTTTTTACGGCCCTCTTGTTCAAACTGAGGTACATTCCATTCAAAGGGACCACAGATGAAAAGAAGTAGAAGTGTGTGGGGGAGGGGAGAGATATATAGATAATTTGCATGCTTTGAGCTTCATCTCAAATTCTAAGTCGAAACAAAACGATTTTTTGAACTATATTTTTCTTTTTAAGAAAAGATATTTTTTGCATTGTGATATATTACATACATAGTTTTGTACAACTTTTTGCAGAAAATATAATACAATATAAGTAATATATTATCTATTTCAAACGTCCAAACTACAAATCATTAGCTCAAAAACTGCATATATATATATATATATATATATATATGTGTGTGTGTGTGTGTGTGTGTCTGTTATTTTATGAAATTCTACAGGAAATAAAAGGCCAAAAAAACGCTAACTTTTTCGAAAAAAAATTGATTATTATTATTTTAAATCATATAGTTATTGAATAATGAAGGATAAGTTTCAAAAAACAGCTACAATTCTATAAAATTATAATTTACACTTTAACAGTAACAAAAGCTTGAAAACAACTAACTACTAATACTTGAACAAGATTTAAAAAGAAATATAGAGTATCATTACATAAACGAAATAAAATGTTAATAGCATTCAAGCTATTTTAAATTCTGTGAGTTAAATCACTTTTTACCTCACAAGAAACCTCTAGTAAAAGTTAAAATAAATTTATTTTGGAAAGGCATATATACAAGGCTTTAGGAGTGTCAACACGGATTCTAGACACAGTTTTTCTTAATTTATTTAATGCTAGAGGCAATAACAAACAGTTCAAGCAGCGCCAAGGGCACACAGACAAGTTAAACAATGGAAAAAAAAGCGACGTGAAAGAATTTTGGGACGGAGCAAAATTTTCGTAAAAGGGTAGCAGCATATTAAAATGAAAATTTCACAAGAGAAGGAAGAAAAAGCTTCTTTTCGTACGGAATTAAATATTTTAGGAAATAAAAGTAAACAGTTAAATGATTCCTATATACAAATTTTTAATTTGCTCCATTTGTTCCAAATTGCATAAAATAAATACACAAATAATGCATAAAAACAGCAACTTTTTTTCCCTCATTTTTAATCAGTATAATTATATAAAAAACAAAGTATCATAAATATTTGTAAAAAAAATAAGAAAAATTTCTTTGGAAGATTTAAAATATAGAAATGTTTTAACGATTGTACGGATAAAACAATGTACATACTAATTTCAAACATTATTGTATATTAAGAATTCTTAAGAGTTATTATCCACATATTTTTAAAGAGAGAAAAAAATGGTTTGAGTGAATTTTTTAAAGAAAAATATACTCTTTTTAAGTAAAAGATATAATTGTCTGTGTTATATTTTTTGTTCAATGCAGATTATATTAAATCCTTTTAATTTCTTCATTATTTAACTGCCTTAGTAGAAATATAAAAGGATTTTTTTTTCCCATTTGGTAACAGAATAACAACAATGAAATTTAATTATCTCTTACCCTGAAAAAATAATCTTCATCGACACTATTTTTAAATTATATTGTTATATTACTGTTGCTTTTTTCGCCAAATGTACGCCAAAATGTACTAAACGCGGAACACATTTTCAGACAGACATTTTTTTTCTTCCAAATTCGGGTCCTATTTTTAATATTTAGCAAAGTCAACCTTAAATAATATTCTTGCAGTTTCAAATTAAAAAAGGAAATAGAACGGCAAATTTTAGATTTAACAAAACAAACACCACATCTGAAACATTTTTATTATTTATTTTTACTCACTGAACACATATTTTGGAATGTTACATAACAGATAATTATGGGCGAGTAAAATTCAGCTCATGCTACAAAATGGTTTTCGCCACGATTCCAAAGCATTGCTACACAGAATCGAACACTACAAAGAAATTTATCGCGATTTCTCGCCAAAAAAACGCTGCATCTTCAAATCGCCCGCCACTTTTTGAAAAGGTGAGCCCGAGGGGATTTGAAAGGTGTACCGTTTGCATGGGGAAGCACGGGCTGATGGCCTCCAATAAGAACACGTCTCGAGACCCGGGCAAAGTGTGGGAAATTCCAAAAAGTTTCCCCCTCATTCTATGAAAACCTGAATGCAATTCTGCCTCCTGCCCAAAAGGTTAGTTTACCTGTTCCTGCTCCCCTTCGCCGGAATTATATAGAGAAGTTTTATGGTCAGGACTCCTATTTTCAATGAAATCTCCAAATAACGCCTACAAAGACCACCCCTGCAGCAAAAATATAATTTTTTCCCCTCCATTATTATTCCTCCCATACAATCTATACAAACGGGTGAGTAAAAAATAGTCTTATCGCTTGGTAAGGTGCGAAGCTAAAGACATTATCCCAAGAATGGAAACAAATAAGCCTTGTTGGATGAAGGATTTTTAGTCGAAGGGGAAAAAAATTGAGTAAACAAATATACTGGAGATGGAAATAAACTTCTCCTTCGATGGAATGAAGTGCTAAAAGACGTCTTCTTCAGCTAGGATATCAGTAAAAGTATTTATCAGCTTCTATCATAAACAATTAGGCTTGTCCTTAGGCTTAGGCCCTTGACCTTACATCAGTTTCGAATACCCTAGTTGTGCTAATTGAGGGAGAAAAAGAGAGATATCCGTTTAGGACTGGATGGACAAAATGCATGCGTAGGTTTATAGAATGGATGTTTTGATCCGACAAAATATACGTGGGAAATAATGATATGAATGGTGCGTATTTTCTCGAATTCTTTCATGGTTTTTGAATAGTATGAATGACAATAGAATTCGTCAACCAGAAACAGAAAAGTAAAAATAATGTATTGGTTAATCAAATAATATTTTTAAAAAATGAAGCGAAGAGCAATAATCCAAACGATTATTTTACATTAATAATTTCAGTCCACTATTTGAATTAATAAAAAGATAAGAAAATATATGTGCATGTATGGTTAGGAGGAAACACATATCTGTTAATAGTGGCGTAGCGAAGAATATTAAGGCCACACCCCCTGCGAAGTCCGGTTTTGGGCCCCGAGCTAGATCTTACAAAGGGTACGTATGTACTTAGCGTCAGTCAGGCTTTGGACCCTCTAGAATCCGGCCCCCCCCCCACCGCAATGCAGGAGTTGCGGAGATGTACGTTACGCCACTGTCTATCAAGATTACAATTTAGTTATTTTAATTTCATATTCTCAGAAAAATATGGACATTATACATAATTTATCGCTGTTGCAAGAGAGAAATAAATATACAGAAGCAACTCAAACGAAATGAAATATTAATTTTAAAAAATAACTGGAGATGAAATGCAGTGAATGCTATTACTTCACTTTAGTAATCAAATTCGCTCTCAGAGTTAAAATATTGCAACACACTGAGGAGTTTCAATTTCTTAACGCAATCTCACATTTTTTCTACAAATAACTTAACCAAAAATATATTTGTGCGCCATCTATGGTAAAAAAGTTACTCATTTTGTATAGTTCTGTTTGTAGTGAATGGCAACTGACTGGAGCTGTTGAAAACAAACCGAAAAGAGATATAATGATACAAACAAATTGAAAGAGAAGTTGTTAAATGTGTGGTGTGTGTGGCTCGTAGTAAACAAATAAAACATTAGATATACCTCAGAAAAGAAAAACTTCCTGCTGTCAATTCAAGAGAGTTTCATTCAATTCGATTTCAATCATAGATCGAAGAAATCGAAAATATTCTTACTAAACATTTGCAGGAGCTAGCATAGAAACAACTAAACTCCCATGAATATATTAAGATTTAAGTTTGAAGCAGCATTTTGAAATGAGATATCACGCTAGAGCAGGCGTAATATCGAATATCTGGTCAACATATATATCTTAGAGGTTAGCGAATCCAACATCTGACATTAAGCCAAACGATCAACCAAATCTATAAACCTAGTTCCCATTGAATGGCAACAGTTCTCGGGTACCATGAGAATATTATCAAGACTTCAAACACGAAAGACACATCTCACGATATATATTCATTTGACTTCATGGATTATTGACTTTTTCACATGAGAGAATTTAATAGAGAAATTGAACATACTAAACTAGATGTTTGGAATACACGAAGGAGAATTGTTTATACCGCAATGGCTCTCTCGAGCTCTATTTGTTAATATAATTGGTGTGCTACAGAGCATCTTCACGCTAACTTGTTGTGTTTTATAATCAATATTTTAAAGCTTTTACAGTTAAAACTAGAAGATAGATCATCATTGAAAAATAAAATATGATGAATGATTTTCTTAAAACCAAAACCGTATTTATTTCTCACTTTAAATTACTATTTAAAAATATCAATTGACAAATATTTAAATTTCATTCAACCCAGCTAATTTACGATTTTTAAAATTTTAACTGCAATAGATTAGCATTACTTTAGTAAATTCCATTCATGCTAGTAATAGTTTTCACAGTACCAATTATAGTTTTTCAACTTTTTAAATATGAATAACATATCCCATAGACAAAATATGGTACTTTTTCATTTACAAAATATTCAGATAGCACGTGGGAGTATAAAGTAATTCGGCAATTTAAATATATCAATCCACAATGCATTATTTATCAACCAAAGTTTAATAAAAATACGTGATTCGCAGTCGTTTTTGAATTCATATCACTATAATTATTATAATACAAGGGTAAATTTAAAAACGTATTACGGTGCTTAATTTTATTGTAATATTTAGAGATTATTATTCTTTTAATTTCGGTGCTAAAATGCGCAAAATAGATACTTTTAAAATAAGCATGAAGAATTCTTAATTATTTCCCATACATACATGGCAACTAAATTAGTTCAAACAATATTGAAATATATTTCAAAAACTTAACCAATCAAATTTCTTTACAAAAATTTAATGGTTGATCCTTCTAAATTTTTAAGAATGTCCATTTTTTTTTAAAAAAACAAACAATTATATATATATATATTATACCTAAATAATTTTCTGCTATCGTTCAAAACTTTATTCAAGGAAGTAAATGGTAAATCTAAGAAAATTATAAATTAAAATGTAAGTGTTCGAAAAATATAATTTCAAACCTTTTTATACGTTAAATAGATGAAATTTTAAAAAGCTATACCCAATAGATCAACTACATTTCAACACCTGCAAATTTTTAATTAAAACATTTATATCTTGTATACGTAATCCTTTGTTTCCCATTTAACACAGGTTAGAACAATATTTTTTTCCGCATTGAAAAAGCATTCCTATAAAACTGATGCCACAGATTCTAAATAAACAAAGATAGATAAAGCAACAAAACTCTTTGTCCCACATTTTTTTTCTTACTAATAGGCGTCGTAAAGAATTCACTGAAGACAATAACGCATTTACTTACGCAGTGCTAAAACAAAGAATGGAAATGATTTTCAGAACGTCTGAATGGCAACAGTGCGACTTGAAATGAATTCGGCGGCTATCAATGAACTCCAAGTTCGAAATCGTGACTGTTTTGCTTCCTTACAACAATTTAAAGTAAATTAGATCATAAAATGATGTTAGGATGATTTAGAATCAATATAATTCAACATCTAGTTAACCTTTTTTCGCCATTTTCATCTTTTGTTCATTGATTTTTCATCGATTTTGGCTCATTCGAAAAGTACCGATTTCCATTGATTAAATTCTAACATGAATTACTAGAAATAAAGAAAAAAAATGCCAATTTTTAATTTAAGTATTGTAAGGATCTCATGGAAAAAAAATGAAAAATTAATAAAATGGTCAAAATTTTCTCAATTATTTAATCTAGTATTCACTAAAGGCAACATATTCTTATATGCCAGAATTGTAAGCACACACAGTTTTTTATAGAATTCTGAAAGCTAACACATTTTTCAACTCGTTAAGAAACATTTTCCCTCCATTTGTTACTACATACGAAAGAATATTATTAAATACGTAATTAAAAATTTTAAAAGGTTTTTTTTTCCGCTTTTCAAAATTTTACATTTGATAAATGGTTTAAGCAGTTTCATTAAAACTGTTTTAAACGACTTTAAGAGAGACTCGTTGGTTTAAGAAATTCGAATAAATTAATTTTAATTTTTTATTCAAACGTTTTTCAAAGAAATACTACTTAAAAAAAAGGGGGGGGGGAGTGAAGGTTGTTCGAAGGCTATTTTGAATATTTTTTTTACTCAACAGAAAATGGAACTTTTCATTTTCTACCATTTGAAAACTGACAAGAAATTCCACTACGTTTATCTTAAGATTAGCATCAAATGGTTTCAATAAGTATTTCTGTACTTCGTAAAACAACAAATTAATTCTGATACAACAACCAAAAAGTATAATAAAAATAAAGATTTTAATAATAAAAATTGATGAGATGGCAAAAAAGTTTGGGAAAGATAACTTCCTTTCTCTTATTTTACAGGTGTGTGCCATGGAAAATAAAAAATATCCGGATAACCATATCGAAACTACTCCATATTTACTCTTAACACTCTCAGTCAATATTCTATTTTACTTTTCTTTATACATCATGAAAATGCATTATACACACACATAAAAATACATCGATATATTTCTTAAATATATCATCTACTTAAAATTTCCGATCGGATTTGATATTCCATTTTTTCACAAAGCGACGATATATAAATGATTCTAAAACATAAATGAATGAATGGATGAACAGTGATTTTTAAAGAATCTTGAATTTATAAAATCTGTTCTCTTTTCAGTGCCTTTTTCGTAAATTTTGCAACAACCGAAAAAAGGTTTTTAACCTCTAATATTGACCTCATGATTTTGATAAAATACTGAGAGCGAATTGTACAATATATCCTAAAGCACACACCCTGAAAGTATCAAAACTGTTTTAGAACAGAAATACACTCACCTGATATCGCCACAAAAAGTAAGAATCCTATGCATTTGAAATCCCTCATCCTTTGCTGTCAATGATCTGAAAGGTTACGAATCACTCTCTTCCAGTTTTGTAGTAGTGTTTTACACACCGTAAAGCAAAAAAATAAGAGAGAGAAAAATCACAGAGAAAAACCAAGACGAAAACTTTTATAACAATTCCCAAACGGAAATAATCCTTATAGAGATGGGGCACTATACTGAAAAATCGACAGGTGCAGGACCAGAAAAATTTCCTCCGGTGCACACAGAACTGGAAAACGTTCCTTCTTTTCAAAGCGCAGAACAAATGCAGGCTACGATGTCCAAGATTCCTCGTCTATCCTCTGCACTGAAAAACCGGTACAAGCGTCAAAAAGGGTTGCCGTAAGTTTCGAAGTGTGCCTGTCATCGCCACTTGCGAAAGAGTGACGCCAAATGACGCCAGAGGTAGAACTGACTCACTAGGAGTGGTTGCAGTCAATATATGAGTTGATATGACGAACAATTTTTAGGGATTTGTGGAATTAAGTCATCATGATTAAGAAGTATTCATGTTTTCGTGGCTTACGATCGATTCCATATTTGGTATTTTTTTCCTGCTGTTTTTTACGTTAGAAAAATATTAATTTTATTTACTACGTAAAAATGTGTTGTTATACAAACAAAAATAATACATGAAAAAACTTCACACGAAATAGCTATTATGTTTCCATGGAAACGTTGTGTTTTTCAACCTATTATTATTCTAAAGAAAATTATGTGTGTGTTACTATGATTATACTTACTACACTATTTATTTTCAAAATAGGTTATTCTAGTTACATATTACAATTTTTTTTTTTCTGACGTAAATCTTTCTAATATAAGCTACCTGTTTTTTTTTTCATACATGTAAATTGAATAAAACATACGAACAGTTTTAATAATTCAAGAACATACTTTATAAGTATGTGTGGATAAAAATACGAGAAATATATTTTACCTCGCGTCTACTAACCCTAAAAAAAGGAATTATAATGAAACTTTAGTTTATTCATTAAGACAAAGTCCGATCAAAATTCGTTTCAGTTAAATTAATTTAGTAACAACATGAAAAAAAAATTGGTGACAAATTTCCGTAATATTAAATCTATTCATTGAGGTACAAAATTTTTTTTTGATCTTTCGCAATAAAAATGTCATTGTTTATGACATTTTTATGATGCTATCTGCTATTGATTTTCATAAAATCAAAAGACGAGGTCTTGGACAATTTTTAAAGCTTTATTTTTCACCATTTTAATATAAAATCGTAAAAGACAATATTTTTTTATTTTGTCACTAGAAGAAAAAAAAAAACTCTTTGCATTATTAAATTTTTTTCTGCTATTTATTTATTTATTTTGAAACCTACACACAGTAAAAATAGTTTTTTTTTTAAGTGATAGAGTTTCTTACAATATTAGTTTGAGACATATAATAAACTAAAATAAAGATGATAAAAGACGCAAAGATCTTTAAGACGCAAAAGCATCAAATTTTGTAAAAAATTTCTTTTTTCTAAGTATTATCGTTTGGTAAAAGAGAGAGAAAACACTGTGCCTAAATGGGCAACCCTATCCCTAACAAATTCCTTTTTTAAAAAATCTTTAAAAATAAATATGTGTTTTTTTTTTAATTAAAATTTTTTCCCCCAGGTAACTTGAAAGAGAAACTTCTTTGCAATATAGTGTTTTTTCGAAATGAGAAAAAATATCTTACTTAAAAAGAAAAAGATTTCTTACAGAAATTAATAACATTAAAGTTACGTAAATATAATTATTTTTAAAAAGTAATCTAGATTTTTTTGCATCTTATTTTGTATCTTTTTTAAAATGATTTTTTTTTACATTGTTTTTAATTCACTTGAAAGAAAGTATACGTATTATGTTTATATGTATCTAGTTTTTTTTAAACTTAATGCTTTGCTTGATTTTTTTTAAATAAATAAACTACCATTTATATAAATGGTTTCGCGTTTAAAAGTAAAGCTTAAAACAATTATATTTTGGACAGTGACAATGGAAACATTTAATATAATTTCGTTTCTCGTAAGGCAATATGGTACATGAGCCCCCAAACAGCAATTCATTGATACAATTTTCAAGATATTGATATTTCTTAGACAGGGTTTCTCTATCTAAAGTTCACGATCTGAGATGAAAGGGAAAAAATCACATTATCTTTATTTCAATTAATTTCTTTTATTACAATTGTATTCTATAAGTTGCAACAATGCTTGTTATCAAGAGCATTATATTGCGGCTTAATATTGTTTTTCGTGTTAAATGATGTCCACCTGTACTTTGTATTATTCTTAATAAATAAAATTTTACTTGAAATTTTTCCGTGTTAAGATATTTGACTACCCTAAAACTGTGAAAAATTGACAAATTATTTTTATGATTTTATTTTATAGGCAATCTTATTAGCTTTATAAAAATATCCAGTCTATTATTTTCCGTTCACCAGAACAAAAACTGCAAGTGTTTTAGAAAAAGCAGATGCCATTACTTTAAGCAAGATGTCATACTTAAAAATGCGTTTTACTCGAAAAATGTTTTTTTTTTAAATTTTCAAACGGGGACAGCGATTGCTAAAAAAGTTTTGAAAATAATGAACTGAAATTTTTTGTGTATGTTCTATATAATAGTAGAAGTGTTTTAACCTTCAGATTTATCTATCACTGTTTTATCACAAAATTTCCAATCCCTTATGTGAATATAATCACTGTTCTTTTAAGCAATTTCATATAATAACTGAGATAAAGTGCTCTAATTTTTGAAAAATCAAAATATCTCTTATCCTGAAGTTCATTTCAAAAATGAATAACATAGCAACACATCATAATTGAAGAATTGAAAATTTGTTCACAAACCTTTGGTACAGAATGGGCCTCGTTTACGTTATTTTTTGTCACTTTTTATCCATTTTTTCCCATTTTAGTAATAATAATTGCTTTTTCTCTTCATAATTTTAGCATATTTTTCTTAAAATATACTAAAATCTAAAATCCACAAAAAATCCCCATATCTTCATTTGTTTTAAAAAAAGAAAGTTGTCGCGCAAGTAGTCGAATACTTTAAATGATTTGTCGTTATCATTAGTATTATTCTTATTCAATGTCGTGGGGAAAAGTACGCTTGTATATCCCTGTACTTATTATATTCACTATATTTCAACGCAGCTGACTAGAATCTTTCATAAGTTCATATTATTCAAAAACATCAGTTATTCATTCATGTGGGCGCTATCAAAGGCGTAGGCTATCGCCGTATCAATGATACGGGCCCCTACACTACAGGATCCCCAACATGTTCAAACAAAAAATCGCTAGGTGTTAAAGGCCCCCAAAGGAATTTCAATAAAAGCTCCACCCAAGACTAGCTACGCTAGTGTCCATTATATTAATTTAATAGCTGAAAAAATTCACAAAACGAGAATGTCTGGTTAAGAAGATTTGCTTTAGGAGAAAGATTTCTCACAAAACCTCAATCAGACTAAGACAAAGGATTTTATTTACCATATTCAGAAATTCACTTTCAGTTACTTCAAGTTCTTCAACCACAGATTAGAAAACGCATATAATTCTTAAAAAACAAAATCCACAAAATCCACACAGCTTTAAAACACGTTAGGATTCTTAAAACATGTCTGTCTTCTCACACCTATCCTTCCAGCGATTACCGTTTACTAAAGAAACCGTCACACATGGGATCTTTCTTGTTCGAAATGAATATCCCAGTTCTTAACTCTATTCAGCTGTGTCCAGTACAAGAGGTTGACCCCTTCGATATATTATTGAACAAAAGGCATGCCTGTTGTTACTTGACTACATACCTTCGATGTTCTCTCTGAAAATGTTGATGGTCCTATTATGTTAGGAGCAGGTAGTGAAAGGGCTTTAAGCACGTGGTGGTAGGGGTTTTAAAGACATAGAGGCTTACTTCTCTCTCTCTATCTGCTGCGGTTTTTGAAATTTCAATGGTGTCCGCAGTTTTAAACTCAGGTGGAATCTTTTGCGGGTACACACTCGATTACACAGATACACTGAAATATAGCAAAGAATGGGGTGGCACTATACAAATATCCAGATGGTAATAGCGTCGTGTAAAAAGTGCATAAATGGACAGTGCATTGTCAGGGCTTTCGTATGTATTCAAATATTTTATGTGAAAAGTTTCCCGACTTGAATATGACCGCACTTTCAACGTGAAATGTTAGAACTAGACCAGGGATCGGCCAACTTTGGCTCGCGCCCTGCTTGTGCTCTTTGCATAGATCAGGGATGGCGAACCAATGGCTCGCGACACAAAATTTTGGGCACGCCGCCGATCAAAATGGTTTGCATTTTAATTCAAAATAACAAAGTTCAATATGAAGTATTACGAACAAATGCGAGTGATCCGTCGCAGTTTTCAGCGATTTTCTAAATTCTAAGAATTATTGGAAAAACTCAAGTTTTTTACGTACCTTGATGTGACTTCATTTAATAAACTAGACTTTGTCCCAATTCGAAAAATTCGAAATACAACTGATTTATTTCCAGTCTAGTTCAATATGAATTCAAAAATTTGTTGAAAAATGGAGAAAGTTGGAATGGATTGAAACAGAAATATTAACAAGCATATCAAGTATAAGTAAGCATATCGAGCATAAGTAAAAATGCTAGTCATGAAATTTTGGAAACATGGAATTCGTTTCCAGACACATTTAACAGTTTGAAGAAGCTGGACCATGCTATTTTAACCATATTTTTATCTATCTACACCTGTGAGTCATTATTTTCAGAGATGAATAACAATAAAAACTGCTTACAAACCGTTTGGCAGATGACTCTAATTCAGCATGCTTTCTGCTAAAAGAAACATCTTACAATCCTAATCAGTGGCGTAACGTACACCCCCCCATCGCAGGGGGGCCCAGGACTCTAGGGGCCCAAAGCTTGACTGCCGCCATGTATCTGCCCTTTGTAAAATCCAACTTGGAGGCCCAAAACTTGACTTTACAGGGAAGCCCAAATGTTCTCCGTTACGCCACTGATACTAATGTAAGTTATTTTTTCATCTAATCTGCAACAGCACACCCACTAATGTAACTTTAATTTGAATTTCACGTATGACTAAAATATTTACTACTATAAAGTACAAAATGTAGCTTTTCGTAGTAAATAAAAGAGTTTGGAGTTGTTAGTAGTATTTAGTTTGATTATTTTCCCAATAACCACAAGTCAAAATTATTTGATGGAACGTCTAAATAAATATTTCTTTAGAAAAAATGGCACGTTGATTCATAAAGGTCCTCCACCCCTGGCATAGATGGTTGAGCCCAGTAGTGTAACGAAGTCTATTAGGGCTCTCTTGCAAAGTCAGGTTTTTTGCCTTTAATATTTTTCATTGGTTAAATAGGTATTTGATGTCAGCCAGGCTTTGAGATCTTTAAAATCATGCCCCCCTCGCGATGCGGGGGTGTACACTACGCGACTGATCGAGGCTTTTCAGACTTCTCCCTCAATGTATTACTTAAAAAAATAATTATTATAACTCTGCAAAAAAAATACTTAATAATTATCTCGGTTGAAAAAAAATCAAACCTGTTTCTACAGAGACATTTGAATATTTAATTGTTTTAAAGCCAGTGGAGTAACGTTCACCCCACAACCCCCTCGTCACGGGGGGGTCCAGTGCTCTAGGGGGCCCAAAGCCTGATTAACGCCAAGTACGTACCTTTTGTAAGAGCTGGCATGGGGCCCAAAACCTGATTTTGCAGGGGGGGGGGCCTAATATTCTTCGTTACACTACAGTTTAAGGCTATTACTTTTCTGCATTAAATTGTTTTCCCTTTTACAAATTTTATTGAGAACCAATGAACACTTCGAAGTCATGAGGTGGTGTGAAAGCCAAGTGGTCATAGCCACAAACTCGTGGCTAGTGTTGTTGAGTCCTAGTGCCACTGAAGAGGCGTTGATCCGTGTTAAATCCGTCGAGGGTCTAAGTCCACTCGTTGGCGCGGTGAGGAAATGCGGAGAGAGTGGTACCATCTCTGATGTCAACCTTTTTATTTGACCGCGGTTCAAAATTACAAAATCCGTCGTTTGCTTTGTATATTTGTATTACGTATACGCGCAGTGCCGGTTTAAGCTCATTTCGGGCCCTGGGTGCAAAAGATCTACAGGCCCCCTTGGCATTGGTGGATTGAAATTTATAACCAGAATATTTGGTTAATTCAGCTTGTCCGGGCCCCTTAAGTCCTTTCCGGGCCCTCGGCCCCAGGGCACCCGCCCCAAGCGTCCAATGGATAAACCGGCTCTGTATATACGTATATATATGTATCGTATAAAATTTATGTTATGTTACTTTACTGTCTCATGCTGTTTAAAATGTAAGATTTGATTTTTTTTCTATAAAGACTGGACGGGGGGGGGGGGGTTGTTTCCCGAGGGATCGGTTTGTAGCTCTAAACCCTCTTCGGGTGAGCTTAGTTCCTTGGGCAGCCCTCGTGTTACTTTAGAGGGGACTTAAATTAAGATCAAATTAAAATCAAATCGAAGCTATGGAAAAACTGTTTTCAGGCAATGTACTATATAAAAATAAAACCTTAAGTTGCAAAAATTCGAAGGGAATCAGATTTTCCTGCATAGTTCTTACACATACACGTGCTGTTATATTTTTATTTGAAATTGGAAACAGTTTGATTAAACTCAACGAGGTTTTTTTACTAGACTTGCTTTTTACCCTTATTTTTCTACAGAAAACAATTAAAATTTATTTATTATTCGATAATTTTCTCGTTTGTATATATGAAAAAGTAAATTTTAATAAACACCATCATGGTAAAAAAGAAAAAAAAACGGTCTGTATTATTATTATTAATATTATTCACAGTATGCTTGAAATTAGTTTTGAAAATTAGAGTTCGAGTTAAATCTATTTTGAATCTTATCGAGGCAAATCTTTGAGAACTGAAAGATAAAAATTTTTAAATATAAAACAAATTGTTATTCCAGAGTTGTATGCCACTGAAATAATAATTAAAATGATCCAAACGAAGAATTTTTCTTAAAAATTAATGACAAATAAAATGAAAACCAAAAAAGCAGAATGTTTTTACTTCCTTAAAACATCGAAAATTCTTTCGAATAATTTTTGCCTTGTGAGAATAATGTGAAACCGATAACTGTAGACGATAAATTTTAATTACGAAAGAAACTTGCGAAAGGAATGTATATTCTGAAAGGAATTTTTTTTAATTATATACTGTATAAAATATAAATAATATGTTTAAATGAAACATGTATTAAATATATGTGTGCTTTCTCTCATTTTGTTTGAAGTTGCGTGTTTTTGAAACAAACTACAGATTGTTTTCCTTTCGAAAGATCTGTGACTGTTTACATTTAATTTACAAAGAACTTTGCTTTTTATTTTATTTTTACCATAAATCTGTTCTCCGTTATTGTTTAAAAAATAAATGTTTACTTTTCAAATTTATTTTTTATTTTGAATGGGAAATTGTGCGGAAGTAAGCAGTTTTTATTAACATTTTATTTCTTCCATATGTTTTCTGAATTAAATAAGGCGTTTTGAATAATGTTGAAAAGCAAGTTCACCTTTTTTTTCCCAGAAAGCAATAGCATTATTTTATAAATTTGCAACTTATTGTGACAAAATTTCTAAATTGTATATTAAAATTACTTAAAACGCGCTAAATTTTTGTATAAAAGATTTTTTTCTTAAAGGAACTGTTATAAATTAAACTGAATTTCATTTGCGTACTACATACAAAAAATGTATCAAATAAATATTTTCAAGAAGAGTATTGTTTTTCTTCTCACAAAGTTGCCTTCTTAAACACTTATGAGGATTACATAAAATTCCAAAGCCACATAATTTCTTTTATTTTCTTAATAAATTTTTATTTTTAAATATCTGACTCAGGCAAATCCCCCCCCCTTTCTAACGAACGCATTTGTGGGTTAAGCTTCGACACCTAGTTGCGTACATAAGGGGGGGGAATTAAAGTCTAACCCTCAGCCTTTTGTGAATTATGATATGTGTGAGTTAAGTTTCGACACCCAGTGGCGTACAGAAGGGGGGGGGGTAAAGTCCAACCCTCAGCCTTGTGAATTATGGTATTTGCGAGTTAAGCTTCGACCTCCAGTGGCGTACATAAAGGGGGGGGGTAGGTGTTTAAACCCCACCCATACACCAAATTTGTTTAAATTTTTAGTAAAAAGAATACACATGGTACTTTTATGAACTATTTTTTAAAATGTAAACCCCTCCCTTAAAAGTGAGCCTGTGTACGCCACTCTCGACACCGTACTACGAAAAGACTTTGAGTTAGTTTTATTTAAGATAATAGCTTCATAACTGAAAAGAACAACCCTCCTGGACTCTAGTGCAAGGGGGCGCAACAAGTTAAATAAAAAATGTACTATCAAAACAAATCACACATAAACAAAATGTGTACATAAATACAATATAAATAAATTTTAACAGTATAACATTACATTATTTTATCAACCTCTTTCTCTGGTATAAATACATTTTTTCAATTTTGGAACGCGTTGTTACGGAAATTGTATGACGTCACTGAGGAGGCGAAGAATATAGATTGCTTTTAAAAGAGGTGGCAGAGGTGCAATAAAAGTATGAAAACATTGACATCTTTAAGCTTCATGAAGTAATATTCGAAACTCTAAAAGAGTTTTCAGTTTCAAAAAAAAAAAAAAAAATTTGAATAATAATATTATATTTTGATTTCAGTTTAATATAAAGAGCAGGTTTTTTTTATATATAATATTCATTTGCCTTTGATGCTTTGATGGCTAATTGATTTGAATAAAAACTTCTTTAGAAGATGCTGGATATGGAACCTCATAATTTTCCTATTTGGTCAAGAAGAGGGCATCTCACTCTCTCCTAATTTCCAACTCACACTAAGGGAGAATTTTGGAGCATTATTTTATTTAACTTATGGCAGCTCCCATTGTTTTGCACGGGGGGGGGGGTATCAATAATCGGAACAAAGATTGGCCAGCCACAAAGCTTGCTACTCGGTCTACTCAATTATCTTTGCGCGTTTACTTTAATAATAAACTTTGAACTTTCGAATATTATAAAATGTTCGAGTATTAAAAATTTCTAAATCTTTTGAATAAAACGTATGTTCTCGAATCTAAGCCGCGCCCCCAATTCTCTGTATATTTTTGAGAAAAATTGTGTAAGTTCATTGATATTCGATACTTGAGAAATTTTAAAAAATTAATGAGAAGTTATAAGTTAAAAATTTATTTATTTTACCAGTATTAAAAAACTTTACAAATACATACATGACCAATAATTACTCTAACCGTCAATATCTTGTTTCAAGAATGATTCGTCACTCTTTTGTCACAGCTGACTTCGCAATGGGTGCTGGCATCGCCATTTTCTCAAACGATGTCGTCTTCCTTGCCATCCAATACATTTGTTATGAAACATTTATTTTGAAAAGAATGTATTATAGAAGAATGTAAAATAATTATATATATTTAAGACTGTTGAACGCTTCCAAGAAAAAATTATATCATTGTTTACGCCATCGGCGTATATTTGTTTAATCCGTGACAAATTTTCATTGGCCGCTGCTCTGTTTCCGTTTTTCCTGCATATAAAATTGCCTTCCTTTTCATACATGCGTCATATTGAACTCGTCTTGATACTATTACCAATGTGTTTGATGTTTAGGTGATTGAAAGAAAGCGTATACAAAAAAAATTCTTAAATACGATAAATTTTTTCTTCAATCCAACAAATGTTTTGCCTTCGATTCTAAGCCACACCCGATTTTCAGTAGCATAAATGGTGGAAAAATAGTGCGGCTTAGATTCAAGAAATACGGTACTAGTATAAGTGTTGTTGTTGTATCAGATCGGATCGGAGATTGTATCGGAGTCAGATCGAGGCCCAAGAAATCCATCGCGACAAAGGGCTAGATGTACGCCTGTCGTTAACCACAGCTTTCAGCACCATACAGGTGACAGTATGATTTAGCTCGGTTTCATCCCGATTTTGAGAGAGAACAACATGGGGGTGGTAAGGGGTCTCCAACCTCTCTTCCTCTTCCACCAACCTCACGAGAGGACTTGCGGCTCGACGACTATATAGAGTACCCCCATACCGCAAAGGCACTATACATTTACAACTCCTCATGCTTTCTCCGGGATTCGAACCCAGGCCCTACGGCACAGTAGTCAGCGTCACAAACCACAATACCGGATGGGTGGCGTAACATAAGTATGTATTGTCGCGATTTTACAATCACGAGTGTGAAAGGGATCGAGTAAGAAGCAAACATTTCTCAAGTTAACAACTTTTATTTAGTTTTTAACACATGAGAATGTATGAAAGCTAAGGAGAATGAACACTGATAACTAAACCCGAGGAGCAATCAAACTTATTTATCTTACCATATAAACATAATCACTTATTTATTCTTCTAAACATTTTTGTTGTAAAACTTGCTTAATAGTAAGTCGTAAGGTGGACAACTTCCCTTTCTCTTAATCCTTCCTTCTGGAGTTAATAATACTAAGTGCGACCACCAGTCGCTCACACTATGCTTTCCGCTTAGAATCAGTTTTCAACCATCACTGCCTTCTCCAAGACTAGCATTGAAATAGAAGCTTTCATTTACATAAAATCAAGTCCTCTCTACGGAAAGCGGTTTTCAACTAAAATTACAGTTGAAAAGGGTATTTTACCCAAGAGGATTTGTAAAAACTCGAATAGAACCTGTTACAGTATCATAACCACATGAAAAGTGTGAAAATAATGTGACATAACCCGGCAAACTTTATTAATATTGGAAGCATTATTCTGTCTGAAAAAAAATTTTCAGGTAGGATTTTGTTCTTTAAGCTTAGATGGTCTTAAAGTTTCCCTCCTAAAAGTCATTTTGATTTCATGCACGTAAAATTTATCCGATGGAAATTTTTACTCTTTTTCCATCAAACCTAGACGAGTGCATCGATTTCATTGCAGTAAGGAACATCCGAAAGAACAGAAAACATGGCGGTTCCTTTGGAAATACGTTTCTTTGACGATTTCTAAAAATATTTTTACGTCTTTTTTAATAATCCCCTTGTAGTTTTTCAGATCTTTAAAAGTATTTAAAGTATAAAACTAAATATTTACCTTGTTTGAAGTCCGACTTTCAACTTAGGCACATAAAAATTAGCAATTATAAATTTTAAAAAGTTTACAGTGTTACTCATTTGGGAACTGAGATAAATAATAAAAATAAGCTGGCCTCAGATATAAATAAAAGAATCATTGCGGCAAACATATGTTTTTATGCTTTGAAGAGCTATTTAAAATCCAGTTTTCTCAAATTAAGAATAAAATTGCTTCTTTACAAAATTCTTATATCTATCCTGACTTATGCATCAGAGACTTGGCCCTTGACTTTACATGAGGAGAAAGTTTTGGGAATTTTCGAGCGAAAGATCTTACGCTGCATTCTTGGTTGGAACCAAATGAATGGATCGTGGAGAAGTTCTAACTTAGAACTCTACGGAATTTACAAACAACCTGATATTGCAAAATTTGTCAAATTACAGATACTTAAATGGGCTGGTCATCTGGCTAGAATCAATGACGATCGTTGCTGTAAGAAAATCTTCCTGGCAAAGCCCATGGGAAATAGACCACGAGGCAGACCCTCGTTAAGATGGGTTGACTGTGTCAAAAAAGAACCTAAATATTTTAAAGGTCAAAAACTGGAAAACAGCTGCCTAAAGTAGAGATGCTTGGAGAAAACTTCTGGAGAAGGCTAGGGCCCACTCAGGACTGTCGAGCCATTGAAGAAGAAGAAGAAGAGTATTTAAAAAAAAATTTCAAGTATGGGAAGAAAAAAAATTTTTAAAGTCAATTTTTACTTAGTTCAACAAAGAAATTTTTTATTTTAGTTACTTTTTATTAAACAATTACAATTAATATAAATATGTATATACATATGACAGAATTACAATATTAAATGGTAAAACACCTTTTAAATTAATATTAAAAACATTTTAACCACATTAAATTTATTATATTTTTAATAAAAGTTGAATATAATAGGTAAGAATTTATCCAGTGTAAGAGGAATGCTGCCGTCTACCTAGCATATGATTATTCAGGTTAAGTTAAATCTTCATCACAAATTTTATGAAAGCTGTTTTATCCAATGGTGCTGCCACCTAGAGGAATAATATCGACTGAAATATATCTTTTAAACTATAATTAATTAAATTTAGTTAATGAATAAAAATTCGAAGAAACTAACATCAAGTGGCATCCACTACAAGTTTAAAAAATATATATTTGAACTTGAGTGTATGAATGAAAAGTATTTTTTTAACAATTGAAAACTTGAACAAGATATCTAAATACACTCATGTCTCTAAATTAAGGATAATTCAGAATCACACAGAATTTGAACTCTAAAATAAAAATTTCACCTGTAGAACTATCACACACATCTTGAAGAAGAATATGCAAATTAGAGGAAACCACCAGATGACGCGGATAGTACGTCACAATGACGAGAGTGTAAGAGAAGGGTATATAAGGAATGGTGGCAAAGAAGTAAAATTGTTCACAAGCGCTTTAAAAGCCTTTCAGTGCAATAACCGCATAGTTATGGCACAAAGAAGCATTTGGATGATTTTTTACGTGGTAGAATTATCGGACGACTGGAATGTGGACGTACCCAGCTGGAAGTATCCGAGGAACTTGGAATCGCCCAGAGTGTCATCTCCAGGCTTTGGCAACGATTCCAAGATGATGGTAATGTGAGTAGATGTTACAGCACAGGTCGCCCCCGAGTTACAACGCGAATGAGGCCGGTATTTGGCAGTTACTGCCAAAAGAAACAGACGGAGCACAGCATCAGACCTATCTCGTCAGCTCTCTTCAGCTACCGGTACGACAGTTTCTAGGCAGACCGTGTACAGACGCTTAGGGCACATTGGTCTATATGCTCGTAGGCCTGTCAGATGTGTTCCCTTTACCGCAACTCACTTTCGCCTGCGATTAACCTGGAGTAGAGAGCATGCATTGTGGACACCGCAACAGTGGTCTTGTGTGATATTTTCCGACAAGTCCAGGTTTAGTTTGCAGTCTGATTCTCGCCAGACTTTCATATGGAGAGCGCCAGGTACCCGTTACCACCAAGAGAACACCAATGAACGACACCGTTACGATGGTGCAGGATGGCTCGTTTGGGGAGGAATTCTTCTTGGTTCCAGAACTGACCTGCATGTTCAAAGTGTAACGATGACAGGCCATATCTATCGGGATGTAATTCTGTAACAACATGCACGTTTGTTTCGGGGCGTCATGGATGCTGAATTTCTGTTTATGGAGGACAAAGCCCGTCCTCACCGTGCAAACATTGTAGACGAATGTCTTCAATCGGAGGATATCACCCGTATAGATGGGCCAGCATACTCACCGAACTTGAATCCAATAGTGCATGTGTGGGATATGCTTGACCGACAAATTGCAGCCCGTCAACCCCCTCCCACCTATGTAAAAGCTAGGGTTTTTGAAAAAATCGTTTTTTACCATTTGTCCCGATTAATTCGAACAGTATAGTATTCCTTGCTGATTTAAACTGTATTTCGTTGAATGTTGTTAACTGGTTCTTTGATGACTGCTTTATTGCTCTATGTTGTATTGGGCTGCTGGTCGACACATGATTTAAAGGTCTGAGACGGGTATAGGATAAAAAATAAAGATTAAAAACCTTCACGTTGGCGTAGCATGGATAAGATTAGTGGGATGTTGACTCAGGTTTCGACTTCATCATCTATCCATAGCGTATAAGGCTGTATTAATCAGACCTTTGCATCGATTAGAAACAGACACCCGGAAATGTTCATCAAACACGCGGGAAACCTTATCATACCCCACGGTGATCTTTCATGAAACCAACATCCCAAGCAAGATAAAAAATAAATAAATAAAAACACATTCTAGCTTACAATATACTTATAGAACAAGCCTCGCAGACACACAGTTTGATAAATGAGACAGACGAAAATAAATTTAATTTAAAATTAATTAATTTAAATTAGGAAACTAACACTCCGCCATGTACTTTAAATTACGTAAGAGAGAGGCTTAATGTAGGAGCTCTTCAAGAAACTAACGACTCTTATATAAGAGTTACATGACCCTTAAAACAAGTATTTATGAGCGTGCCTGAAGTAATCACAGCAGTTAAATTAAGTAAAGTGTGTTAATATTTCAACTTTTCTCTCACAGTACACTGTTGTTATTTCAGGAATCTGGCGGAACCGAATTTTAATTTTTGAAATATTTGATGCAAGAAAGAAAATAACTTGAATTAATTATTACAAAAGAAAGGAATGTTTCAATAGACGTCTGGTATTTGAAAATATTTCATTATTTTAAATAGCTGTTTCAAATAGCACGATAGATTACTATTATTTTGCGCTAAATGTATTTTGTGGAATGAATTGAGATAAATTATTTTTCTACTTATTTAAACATTTTACTTGAATTGTAATAACTTGACATTTAATATAAATATTGCATAATGTAAGTTATTTAAAATTGAATATATTTTAGTTACAGGTTTAATATTCCCTTTCGATTAAATGTATAATGTAATTTTTTATTACTTGCAACACTTGGAATTTTTTTTTTCTTTTCGTAATAAATTAAAAGTTTAAAAAGTTAAAAATAATAATGCAACAGTCTGTGTAACATTTTATACAGTGCCTTGAATTTATACAAATTTTAAATGAATTGCAATGATGTAATTATTATTAATAAATTAATACAATAAATTTTTTTTTTCTGCTTTGAATTTTTTTATAATTTGCTCACGTGTTAATGTTTGCCTCTTTCACTAACAAAAAACTCTTTTAAAAAAAATGTATAACAGAGGAAATTTTTCTTAAAATTCTCAGAAGAACATATTGAAATATCAAGTATTTTTTATTTATCGATTAATATATTGTTTTAATTTACACGTAGTTAAACATCTTTAAAAAAGACTAAAGAAAAAAAAAATTCAAATTATTTAGAATTTTAAGACAATGGGTCATATTTATGACGGACACATGATAAATTTAATCACGTGCTTTCCGCTGAATTCAAACTCGACAGATACAATTTCAAATCTGATAATTTTGTAAAAATGTCCAATTATTAAGATTCTTCAAAACCTTTTCAAATTAAAAAGTTAAAAAAAAATATTTTTATCTCTTAAAGATTTTTCTAAGGCGTAAGCAACCCCCTGGTCCACCTAACGATGGACCAATCCCGATTGTACAAACTACGCAACTGTTCCTACTCATTGCTAAGATTGTAAAACAGTAATTTACATGTATTTTGTAGTTCTATTTAATTGTTCTTTTTTCCCCCCGCAAAATTCGTTTTTTGGCGCTCCTCTTCAGTTTAATTCATCACTGCAGCTATGTCGTCCAACACTTTATTGATAAAGTCCTCAGATTTCGATAAACCTGCAGCTCTTGCAGTTTCCTGAAAAGTTGAGTATTTAGTGCTGCTGATTGTTTTAAGTCTTCGTATGAGACAATGCTTTTCTTCTCACGCAATGATTCCAGTCAAAGTAATCGTTGAGATATTTTTCTGCGAGAGCTTGCAATAATGTACTATCGCAACTGTTGGCGACATTATATGGATCGAAGCACATGGTTGTCAATTCAGTGCTTATGAAACATGCGAAATAAGAGTTGCCAATTTGGCGAGTAATCTTGAACGTTGGCATTGTCACGAGACTCGTAAAAAATTTATTACAGCATCACGAAAAACTTTTTTTTCATGTAGAGAAATAAATACATTTTGTTTATCTACGTGTGTTATTACGTAAAAAAAATAAAGTTTCTGTGAAAAGCAAATATTGGCAACAGAGAGAACGTATAAATTGTTTGGCTAGAAAAACTTTATTGCATTTCAGATTGTTATTGCAAGCCTATTAGATTAAGTTCAATAGTAAGCATACCGGAAAAACTACATTTCTGATTTCAAAATATTATAAAAACGAGATAGTACTGCAACGCTTGATGAGATGCTACTATCTCATTCAAGCATTTTAAAACAAAAAACAAATTCGATTTCAATTTCACTCTTATTTCGAAGCCTACACGCAACTATGTTTCAATTTTACAAATTCTAATTTGTGTCCGATTGCAGTGGCTCTACATCCCAGACAGATGCAGCAATGTTAATCGAAAATCAATCAATTCGAACAATTTAAAACACATAAAAAAGAAGAAATCTTAAAAATAAAATTTTTTTAATTTGATTATATCATAGATAAGGCTGAATGCGTAAAGAATGTAAAACATGAAATAGTTATAAAAACTAGAGGTGACGGGTGAAAAACCCCGTGGAATAACACGATTTAGGCTTAGCTTAATTGAGAGATTTAATTGAGATAATTCAAACAAAAGAAGAAAAAATGTGAAGGATGTTTTCGCTCGCTAACAAATCTTTTTGCAATCCATCAATCAATATTAAATCCTTTGAACGTTATTCTCTTTTTTTCTGCCTTTTCATAATATACTTGTATGTATCAATTCTGGATATTTCCCAATAACCTAGATTGCTTATAAATTGTAATTAATTTTGATGTTCAAATTAATCACGAGCTACCTTGATTTCATAACTTATTTTTCATTATTTTTAAAATATTTCTTATATTTCTTTCTTTCTTTTGAAACATTAAAAGTCTTTCAGAACTAATCAGCAGTGTAATCTGAGATTATGAAACTTCACACAATCATGAATTGGGATTTAAAAGTTTATTGCACATTATTTGTTACATATTTTTGCAAGCAATTACTTAGTTTTTTGATTATACGTTTTGACAGTGTACACAGTTTTGCATGCTATTCTTATGAACAAAAATTCTATATCAAAACCAAAACAGACTATAAGAAAATATAGATTTAATTATATAAAAATGGGTGCTATAACTTTCACCATAATGACTAAGAAAAAGAGGCCAGGACCGATCCTAGGGTGTCCAGAGACGTCTTAAGGCGTGGGTCAACTAGGCCAGGGCCCAGGGCCTCGGCCACAATGGGGGCCTCGTCTCGTTCTTGACTCAGCCTAAAGAAGATCATGATTCAAATAATATCAACGGTCAAATGTTTTTTCCAGTTGAATTCTCCGAAAAACTGGACATTTCCAACGATATGTGAACTGTCCTGACCGTCGTCCATGTATAGGCCTAGGTACCACCATACACCATCATTACTCATTCAGTCAAAAGGTGGTAGCCGGTCGAGCCGGTTTGTGCGATTGTAAGTCATGCACATTTATTTGTTTCGAGTTACTGTTTGCACGAATATTTGATAACGCGTATACTATGTACTGTCTGCTTTTAAGAATCAGGTGGTGGGGTGTCTATATTGTATAGAGGCCCTGGGCAGGGGCGTAGCTGCCGCTGTACGAATGATACGGGCCTCCAAGCTACAAGGGCCCCAAAATGTGTAAGCAAAAAATCGTGAAATGTTAAGGAGCCACCAAGAAGGGTCCCGAAGGAGTTTTGATACAGAGGGCTATTGGTGAGGAACCGCATAATTTCAAACCACTGCCAAGTGATGAGGACGATACCAGAACTGTTATACCGCTCTTTAAACTACCACACTACGCTAAGAGAGGACTTTGAGCCAAGACAGATTTTCCGTGCATCAGCCCCACAAGGAGGGTCTTCAGTGACACTGGAGCTGGAACACATGACCCTCCGGTTACGAGCCCGTGGCGTAACGGAGAATACTAGGGCCCCCCTGCAAAGTCAGGTTCTGGGCCCCACAGCGAATCTTACAAAAGGTGCTTTGCATCAGTCAGGCTTTGGGCCCTTAGAATCCTGGGCCTACCCCCACGATGGGGGGGGGTTGCGGGGGTGTACGTTACGCCACTGCATGACCGCTAGGCTACCGCGGCCTCAATGAGATCAGTAGAAAAGGCAATCGAATTTCGTTAAAATTGAAAGTTTTCTGTGTAATACCGATTTGAAGATTAGAGGATAATTTGATTTGGATTTCTTGTTCTAATAGATATTTTAATGAAATGAATGTTTCTAAATAAAAAGGAAACATTGCACAACATAACTGCTAACGAATTAAAATTGCGTTATTCATTGTAATTTATGCATACCATTTTTTTGGAATGAAACAAACAACCAAGACAAGGTTTACAAAGAGTTTTTTATGTTGAACTCTTCCAAGTGAGGGGGTATATACGTGCTCTTTTGTAGAGTTTTGTTGATGTAGAAACCTGGATAACATGCGATGCAGAAGACTGG
Source organism: Trichonephila clavata (assembly GCA_019973975.1). Taxonomy (NCBI): domain Eukaryota; kingdom Metazoa; phylum Arthropoda; class Arachnida; order Araneae; family Nephilidae; genus Trichonephila; species Trichonephila clavata. The sequence continues at coordinate 250,163 of BMAO01024573.1, forward strand.
ATTTCAAACGCTAAATAATGACGAGATAGTGACTTCCGTGCAAGAAGAATCCGACCCTGTCGACGACGAAATGTATGAAGACGAGGACAACAACAACGGAAGTAGCAAATGCTGACGCCTTTTTTGCGTTAGAGACAGCTATGGAGTAGTACGAACAACAATCAGAGTGCTGTCCTACTCAACTACTGCAGCTGAAGAGAACCAGAGACCTTTCATTGAAAAAGGAAGGTGTACAATGGTAAAGCGAAAATTAAGTGATTATTTTTCTCAATCAAGGTAAAATTGCGACATTTTGCGCCTATTTTGCTTTTTCTTCAAGCACATTTGATTTTTGTATTTGATTGATCTTCAATATTTGTATAGTGCCCAGTATCATATACTGCATGGATCGCATTCGGTATTCGATTATCCGAACAATCGCGTATCCGAACGGTGTCCGGTCCCAATTGATTCGGATAAACGACGTTCTACTGTACTTGTATACTTATCATTCATACGGCGGTAGCTACGCCCCTGAGTATTATATAAGATCTTAGTTTTTTAAAGTTAGATTTCATATTGAAACAGTAGGAGATTGGAAACGGTAAGTTTTAAACAGATTTTTTTTTTTTTATTTACATTTTGCTGCGTTAATTACTAGCCTTGAAATGCCAAATAAAGAAAATTTGTAAGCAGAAAATTTCTTTTTCTGTATCTAAAATCTCTCTCTTTCAGCGTTGCTCTTTTATGAGTTGAATTTATACTTCTGGTGATTATTGAAGTTTTTTTATACAAAATCATATTTGTCGTAAGTCAAAGTTAAGCAAAAACATCCAGGAAATTAATTATAAGATTTATAAACCATTTAAATAATCAAAACCTTGAGCTTTCTTTCATTTTTTTAACAAACAATTTCTATTTCATCTTCTCCTTAATTATCTTGGAACTTTTCCATGACATCTTTAAAGGAAATTATTTTGAAAATTCGAATGTGAACCACTGTGTGTGTGTGTTTTTAAGAACTTATTTAAAATTAATTTCCTTACGCCTGAAGGGAAAATACATGTTAAGTATCGAACGTTTTACAGAAATATTTATGATTGTTCCTAGTTTGGAATTAATCCTTCTATACATCAATTACAAATCAAACTTTTGCTATTCGAATTAATCGAGTTTTGCTTTCTTATTAAATGCTTATTTTTATTTTGGAAACTCAAAATTTTCGAACATTCAGAAAAAATAAAAGTAAAAAACACGAGCTATAGAGGTCAAATGCCATCGTAGTACTGAATTGACTTACAGATTATATAATAAATATTTAGCAGGAAAAGAGTTTGCTGTTTTTAAAATAATACCACTTCCTGATTCTTCACCTTGAAGTTATTTATTTTAAAACTTTTCAACAAAGATATGAAATGAAGTTTTGTTTGACGGAATTTGAATTACCTTTCATTTATGACTCTTATTTGACGGCACCAGGCAATTATGAGTTTTCTTTGCTATTCAAGCCATTGCTACAAAAGTCAACTGTAAAAACGAAAATTGTTTAGTAGAATGTTCTACGGGGAAGAATGTCCTATTAAATGGGGTACATAGGATGTATGTTTTTATTTTTTTTTTGCTCAGATGACAGACAAAACATTTCTTAGTCCAGAGAGTTAGGTATTTTTAATGTAAAACTTAAAGCAAATCTGTTGACTACACTAATTTGTTTTTTAAGGAATGTTAAAATGTTGTGATGATGCATCAACTGCGGGGGTTCCAATCTGTCATGCATGACTAATTTGTACAAAAATTATTCGCCGTGACGGTTAAAGTATTTCAAGCATCTGGATGGCGTTTTATAGATAAGCCATACAATTTTATTTTAGAGTGAATCATCACACAAGCGTTTGTAGTTTGGATTTTGTTTTTTAAAAAAAGGAAGGGGGAGGATGGGATGCTGTGAAGAGAGAAGAATTTTAAAATGCAAAATTATCGCAACAAATGCTGTATATGTTGTCACTTCTTTTCCAAGAATAAGATAGTTAACCTAAATTAATTATAATATTCTCTTAGCTGTATTTACTGTTTTAATGTACTGGTTTTTATTACTAATTTCTGTAAAATCCGTAGAGTATAATGTGAACTTATATATATATATATATGAAGGCGATGGCCGTTGGAATGGATTTCCTAATATGATCGCTATTTTTGATGGCATTGACGAGAGTCCTTTGAAATAGCAAATACAGTGTATTGAACATTAACATATAGTGTTCCACATAACAAGAAGCAGACAAGAAGACACAGACACAAACCAAGCTGCACCCGATTACATGACAAAAGACAAAGCAGAAGAGAGCTTTCTCCAGAAATCTCGTGTATATATACATAGGTAGCTCAGATCACATGATCTGAGTGGGTGGATAGATGTAGTTCAAAATACCTTCGTTAAGAGGCTGCCTAATTTATTACTAAAGCGTCGGTCCCCCCTGAAAGGATGGTCCATAGGTAATTAAAAGTTATTAAAGAATAAATTAACGGGTATTTTATTACGTATATATATATATAACCCCTTGAGCATCATATAACTACTAGTGGATACATGCTATGTTTCGGGCAAAATCTCCTTGTAACCTAATGTAGATACATGGCTTATTTAGATGTACAACCAGTAACCGGCAGAAACATTATAAGGTAGATTTTATTTTATTGGGATTGTAATACAATTAAAACAGTTAAGTAACAAAATGTCTGGTTGCAAAAGTTTGAAAAGTAGAAAAATTACAAATCTTTGTGAAATTGCTCGAAATGTTTCTCGGAACAAAAAGCTTTTTCATAAACGTTTCACAAGTGTGTATAGTCATTTTTGTTCCATTTCTTCATCTTATTCATCACAAACAAACGAGTCACTGTCATATTCATCGGTTTCCGGCAAATATTCTCATTCAGAACCAATTTCGTTGAAATCCAGCGACGATGCCATATTGGTATGACAAAATAAAAATAAGGAAAAATAGTTGTACAAGCTTTAGAAAGTGAAACGAAACTCGAACGAGCGTGCATCTTAGTCAGAGAGAGTCAAACGGAAAAATGAAATGTACGTCGTAACCAGGGGCTTAAGCAACCGCAGTATCAATGATACAGGGCCCACAAACTATATGGGCCGCAACATGTGTAAGCAAAAGATCACAAAATATTAAGGGCCAAACAAGGGCCTCCGAGGAATTTTTGGTACAGTGCCCACTCGGGACGAGCTGCGCCAGTGGTCGTAACGTCAAGGTCAGTATCCCTAGATTTCTGGGGACACTAGAAAGTGCACAAGGGACACAAAAAATAAGATCGAATTTTAAAGGGTGCATGCCATACGCCAGGTATAAAAAAAGAGAGCTTTAAACTATTACAAAAGAGATAAGCATGAAAAATTAAACTTCTACATAGATCGAAATACTGTTTATTTAAAAAAAATGGCACTCCCTTTGAACTTTAAGGGTCTCGTAGTTCTAGAAGTATGCTATTTTTTCTACAGATTGGAATAATTCCTCGAATAAATGACTTCAAAACATAAGAGCATTGTTCACGTATATTTCGGGTTTCTTTGTAATGGAGAATATACGAGGGCGTTATACGGAGAATATACCTAAAAATTAAAAAATGCGGCTGGAAAGTATAGGTCCGCGCTATACGCCGGATTTTGCGCGGTTTATGTTTTATTCAAATTTACATTTTATTTGTCATTTTCTCTTTTTTAACTATTTTTTTTATTTTTAATTGTCATTTCTGTGCTATTTGAATTACAGTAATTCACGGAACTTATGCGACAGGTGTGACTGAGTGACACAACCGCGTAAGTCGAATTCTCGCAAGTCGGGGTATGATTTCACATACAAATAAATACATGCGAATTAATTTTAGCTGGGGTCGGAGACGAAAGAAAATAATAATTTAGAAAAAAAAAATGTTTTATAAAATCTTAGATAACACAAATACAAAATCGCAAACCGATTTTAATGTAGGTTTCATAAAATCTGACAAAGTAGTCTGCAATCGCAATTTTTTTATCTCCTGAAAATATTCTCTCGAAGCATGCTAGTAATTTTTTTTCCATCTTGTTTCGTTGAAAAAACACGATCTTTGTTGAAGTCTATATTTTCAAAAATTTTAACCCTTTTTCAATAAAACTGATGTTCTTTATCAAACTCTCAACCGTCATTTGATCTGCTGATTGAACTAAAGACTCAAGTTCTTAAATGTCTTGCTCTTGCTCATGCATTTCTATGAGCTCATCAATTGTTAGCTTCTGACTGGAAATCCAACAGTTCTTGAACATCATCACTAACGACTTCTAAATATATTTGCCTGGCAAGATCGACCACTTCATCAATCATATCACCAATTTCATTAAGCTCTAGCAATAATTCCCCGCCCCCGTTTCAATAAAAAAAACACACACACATATCGAGTTTTATAGCGCTCAAACAATAGACGAATCGACAAAATTTGAAAATCACGTAACTCCGGGTGTTTGCGCAAGCTCGAACTGCGCATGGCCAGCAATCCCGATGTGTATATAAAAGAAAGTTTTGAGAAATAAAGAGAGATATTACCACCGACCAGAGAGCAAGCTCTAAGCTCTCACCAATGCCAAAAAAATTTCGTCTCTACAGCAGTCAGATGAAGAATCATTGCCACACCTCCCGGATGCCATCGTCTCGGCCAATAGCCATGATTCCTGTTAAGCAGAAAAAAAAACCCCACCATCGCCATGCACAACATCAAAGTCAACCAGGATTTGGGACTGAGGACTGTTTCACAGTCCAGATGCCCACATTACAACGCCCATTCATAAAGAGAGATATAGTCCACAAGAGGCTGTGTTGTATTTGAGTCATGAGCCTTTAAGCTATTGAAAAAGCAGAATTCAAAACACAGGGTTCGCGCAGGTAGAGGTATTCCTATACTACCTTTTACGAAGTAAAATAAGGTTTTAAAACCGAGTTTGGTTGACAAACCTCCTCTATTACGAACAGGGACACTTTTGGGCAAGGATCAACCGTGCCGTGATCCAAGGCCTTAAACTCGGTAAGGGACAGGGACGTCTTAAGACATGGGCCCAGGGCCTCGGCTACAATGTGGGCTTCGTCTTGCTCTCAACTCAGCCTTAACAAGATCATGATTCGAATAATTTCAACGATCAAATGTTATTTCTGGTTGTATTCTCCAAAAAAATTGGGAATTTCGGACGATATGTCTACTGACTACATGTGATGACCGTCGACCATGTATAGGCCTAGGCCTACCACCATGCACCGTCATTACTCATTCAGTCAAAAGGCAGTCGAGCTGGTTTGAACGATTCTCAGTCATACACATTTATTCGTTTCGGGTTGTTGTTTGTACGAGTATTTAACAACGTATGCCACCTATTGTCTACTTTTAGGGGCCATAGGGGGAGCCTACATATGTGTAGGGACCCAGGGCCTCAAGAAGTCTTAAGACGTCTCTGGTAGGAGGCTTCGTTTTGACTTGGCCTCAATAAGATCACAATCCGAATAATTTTAACTGTCAAATATTATATATATATATATATAAACTGTTGACTCTCGATAATTCGAAGTTGGAGGGACCGATGAAAAACTTCGAATTATCAAGAGGGTAGAAAAAAAATCCCAAAATACACGAAGAGAATTTTTTTCCAACACATTTAAATTTTAAACTATGTAAAAAAAAAAAAAAAAAATGGAACATATGTATAGAATATACAGTATGAATATTATACAGAAGTTAAAAGTCCAGTGTTAAAAGAATACATTCAATACATGCATACACTATCCTACGCATCTCTTCTTCACAATAGATGACTATCCTTTTTGAACACATGTGTTGTAAGGTCATGTGTTGAACGAAAGATGTTGACGGCTGACAACAGGTGCGATTGTTCTATTGTTCAATTGAAGAAGGAAAGCAATAAAAGTATCTTTTCACCTGAGGAACCAGAAAACACAAAGAAGGGGTAGCAGACAGATGGTCATTGAAGGGACTTCCTTTCAGGGGAGACACACAGAGACAATACATCGCAACACTTGTAAGCTCCACCCTTTTTCTACAGGACTGTTCATGCTAGTGAGTGTTCGAATTGTCCAGAGTTTTATAAGATAATTTCGAATTATCGCGTGTTGTAGTCTGGCCAGCCACGGATTTTACTTCGAAATATTGAGTGCATCAAAACGTATTGTTTTAGTTCGAAATATAATAATTTTTCTAGGGACAGAACATTTTCTTCGAATTATCGAGAGGTTCATATTATCGAAGGTTTGAATTATCGAGAGTCGACTGTATACTGTAAGAAACTATTTCCATTGATATTTTAAAAATGTATTCTCTATTAAAGAGATGTGTTTTGAAATGAACACATTTTTGGTAGGTTTTATTTATCGTCTTCTCGTTTTGGAAACAGTTCAATACATTTTATAAAACCATAATGTAAAAGGAACGATGTTTCTTCTAGATTCGATTGGGGGATTTAAATTACTATTCATTTAATGAGAAAAATAAAGCGGAATAATAATAATAAAAAAAACCCTGTGCAGAGAGAGAATCTAACTTTAATCTGTTAAAGCTACTTATATCGTGTTGAATGCTCAAATGCGTTTTATGTAATTTTCCTCTGTTCTATATCATTCACACTGTTGGGCATTTAAAATGCAATACCATGTGGAAGCATTCAAGGCGCGTGAAATTTTTGCCTTGTTTGGATTGCAAAAATGTGTTGTTGTTGTTATTATTGATGCCAGTTGTTTGACTGTATAGTCAGATCGAGGCCCACGAAATGCATCGAGGCAAGGGGCTAGTTTTACGCCTGTCGTTATCCGCAGCTTTGAACACCAAACAGGGGACAGTACGATTTAGCTCGTCCCCCAATTTTGAGGGAGAACACCTTGGGGGAAGTCAAGAGCCTACCACATCTGTTCCCCTTCCATAAACCTCACGAAATGACTTGTGGCTCGACGAATATTTAGAGTGCTCCCATGCTGCACAAGCTCTACAAATTAAGAAACATTCATGCCTTCTCCGGGATTCGAAGTAGCCGCGGTAGCCAAATGGTCAAGGAATCGGGTCCTTGCAGGCATGTCATGAGTTCGAGCCCAGTACCACTAATGACCTGCCGTGTAGGGAAGCGATGCACGTTAAATCTGTCGAGGGCTCAAACGTCCTACCGTTGGTGGGGTGTGGTGAATAGGAGGGGGATTCCAGCTCAGGTGTCGTCCTCGTCACTTGACCATAGTGTAAAATTACGAGGTCCGTCACCAAACGCCCTCGTGTAGCTGGACAGTGCGACGTTAATATTCGCTCACTCACCCGGGATTCGAACCCATTCAGAGTCACTAACCACAATCAGTACATATCAGATTTAATTTAAACTTTTCGCAAAAAGAAATTCGCGAGGGTAAAAAAGACAACTTTAACATCTACAGTCGCTAAAAATAAACTTTCGATCAATGTTAGAACTAAGAGAAACATTGTAACCTTTTCACTTGAGTAACCTGGACGAAGAGTACGTTTCCTGTTAAAAAAAACCCTATAACTATTAAAGACTAATGACCGATAACACGAACTTGAAAGGAATTTTATCACAAGCCAGCCAAATTCGTCTCACTGCTGGAGATAAAAATTTCTATTTGGTATTATAATTTTTTCATTATCATATTACCGCCTCAATTCAATATATTCCTTATCACTAAATACCGGCGAGATGTCATTCACACGTTAACGACTATGACTGGTTGGGGCGGGGCTAACTCTTCCTGGGTACAACGAGTCAGATAACGTGAAGATAAGACAATGAGTGTGATAAGACGTTCGAGTTTGGAGAGTGGTAATAGGGTTAGCTGAAAAATATTATTCCAGTAGAGCAGTGGTTCACACAAGGAGGGGAGGGGATGTCCAAGAAATACACCCCCCCCCTCTGCCTTCGATTTTTTTTTTTTGCATCGTCTTATAATTTAAAGAAAAAAGTTCGTAAAATAATTCTCAACAAAGGTAACAATAATTAATTAATAATAATTAAGTAATTTAGTAAGAATGATGAAGTAAGTTTGATTAGTATTTGTTATTAATAACTTATTTCTCTCTTTTATGATAATTATTTATTCAATAATTTATTTTTTACTGTTTTTTGTTCCTGACGAACGATGAAATCAGAAGAATTTGTTTGGCAGCGTATTGGAATATGATTTGAGAAGAGTGGACCCTCGACTCTCCCCCCCCCCTGAAAAATTTCTGTGTGTGTGTCACTGTAATAAAAGCAAAAGAAAGAAAAAAAAAACTGTTTTTTTGGCTGAAATTCCTTTTTTAAAATGATTTCAACCATAGGGAACAGTTTTAATAAATCTGAGATGGCACTTCCTCTCCTAACTACCACTCCACACCAATGGGAGGGCATAGAGCCACGACGGATTTAGTGTGCATTTATCCCTTCTCTACGGTGAGTCTTCAGTGGCATCAGGACACGAACCCGCGAAACTCTGTCCACAAGTTCGTAGCCATAACCCTTACTCTAACACAGCCACGAAGTCAAATTTAGGTATTCCTTTCATCTTCCATCTGAAAAGAAAAGAAAAAATAATAATAAATAAACTGTCGAGATTCGCTAAGAAATTGTATGACAGAATTCTACTTTTTTTCAAAGCCATTTTTATTTACAAATATACTTGAATTTTCACAAAAATTAATACCTAAAAAAAGCATCTGAATTTTATATATGGCAATGATTTTTTTTTTTACTTTAATATACGTCACACTCTGAAACAACTCGAGGGCTATTGGCAGCGTACATCGATATTTTGAACCATGGGCAAGTGACAAGAACGACTCCTGAGCTGGCACCATCTCTCCTAACTTCCGCACCACATCAACGGGAGGACTTTAAGCCACTACATGATTTAACGTGAATCAGTTTCTCTACACAGTGGGTTTTCAGTGACACTTGGTCTCGAACTCACGACTCAACAACGGAGGCTAAGAATTCGTGACCATGAACAATCAACTACTGCGGTCTATTTATACAGCAAAAGCAACGTTTTTTTTTTAAATGAACCCGTTTACGTATCAACTCTTATTGTCATCACTTTATTGTTAACTTTTTTGGTATCATTGTTTCATTTTAAAGCCCAATTACTTTTTATTTTTTATCAATATATTTCTCTCACTCTTTTAAATCGGGTAAAGAAAACAAACGCCTTTTTTTAAAAAAAAATTAACAAGTTATGATATTACTTTATATTGTTAATTGGTACGACAGCATTTTTAACTATAATACGAAGTATGAATTGCTAATTGGTATAGAATAAAAAATTGTTAAATAACAAGATGTTTAAATGATTAATTATTATGCAGTTAAATTTATCAAGTCAATTGTAGTTAACTTTTTATTAGGTAGAAATTTGTTTCTTTTAAGAAATTGTTAACAAGCACACACAATAAGTAAAATTACAGAAATATAATTTCCAGTTTACTTCCTGTTTAATATCGATGCAATGATTAATTAGCTCTACTGTACAATGGTCGTGTAAGTTATTTAAAACACCAAGAATAATTTAAGATTAATTTCTTAATAAGAAATGTTATTTAATTTAATTTATATTTTGTTTGTTAATATTTTTTAAATAAAAAAAATATTGAATGATTTTATTACAAAATGACACTCATAAAAGTTTATTTTCTATAAGAAATATAGAACATTTAATTGAAAATAATTTCAATCAAAATATGTCTTGCAAGCAGTTTTAACTGGCAACAGTGACAATTCTTTGACACATTTCGAATTTCTTAACTTTGATTCATCGAATATGAATTCGTATGACTTTAACTATATCGTAAAACATTTCCTGTTCCTTTAATGAAAACAATCCTTTCATAAAATATAGCGCGGAAATCGTATTTACCTAAAAATTGAATCGATTTCCACATTTCCTGACATTGAAGAAAAAGCGTTTATATTTCCGATAGATGAATCACGATAAACACAAATTTCTCGCCAAGATTAAAAGGCGAAATAACGCCAAATGTGGCTTACCATAATTCTAACCGCGTAACGATTTCACGCATCTTTGTATTAAACCGCACAAGAAGTAGTTCCACTTAGAACGCTTTATTTTAGATTATTATTTTGAAACATTGAGTAAAAAGATTACTCTTAGGCAAGAAATTAATTTTTTATGAAGAAATATTGGAGAAAAGAGTAACAAAAAATATTGCAAATTATTTTTCTGAGGCGGATACATACAGCTACCTGCAACGTTTCGAACGTAAATGATAGGAACGTACTATAAGAGAGTCCTCATATCTTTTGATCTAATATTTTGACAGATGATGAGTTGGTGTTATATTTATTTTTTTAATTTCGTTCTTCGAGAAGTTTTTTTCTTCTTCCAAAATTGATGACGACTTTTTGATATATAATTTTCAAAAAATTCTATGCAGGATGAATATCATTTTTTGAAAGCGAATCGATAACAAAATTCAAACTGTATAATTTGTTTCACTGAAATTTTTTTTTTATTATTAATCATGTAACTTATTTTTTGTTTTTACACGTATTTTCTTTCCAATTTTTTCAAATATTATTTCATTTTAAATTCAATTTTAATAAGTTGTAAAATAATAAGGTGAAGATATCGTTCATATTTATCATCGATATTTACAAGAACAAGAGAATAAAAGTAAAAGCTTCAGATGTGTTCATGAATGTGTATATGGATACATAATCTAATTTCTCCAAACATTCTTTTAAACATAAGATTGATATAAATACATTCACAAATAATTGAATAATTAAAGTTAGTAATAGAATATTATTTACTGTAGTTAACTTTCATGATGTATCATTTTCAGTATAAATTTCACACAAAAATGGCATAAATATATATTTTTTAATCATTTTCAATTATGCATGTTTGTAAGAAAATTATACCTTAATAAAAAGTGTAACCTTTATTCAAAATTCATAGATTATTTTTAAAAAATAAATTGGAAGAAATAAGTCACATACATGTGTGAATTGATAATTAGAATGATAAAAGACGATGGAATTCGTTTTTTATGTAAAATAAATTAAAACTGTGTTTTTCATTTTTCTAAATTTATAGTAATGTTTTTTCCACACGAGCATACGGTATTAATTTTCTCTATTCTGAATTCCTTCTCCTGTGAAAAGCAAAATGTTTTAAATACTATTCTTTTTGAATTTTCAAGAGTTAATTTCTGTCAAAAAAAAATTATTTTTTTTTACATAATTTGTTCAATATTTAGTTTTCTGTATTCTAACTTCGAATGGAATTTTATAGTATTAAAAAAAAATATTATTCCTACATCAAAACGTAGAAGATCAAATATCTTTTCTATATAATGAAGGGAGAAAAATTGAATATTTATTGAAATGTTTTTAAAGTTCTGATATGAATCTAAGCGTAAAGAAAGATCACTTCTGGAAATAGTGAAATATGTGGAAACACGAATCAAAGTCCCAAAATCTTCCAGGTAACTTTCCTTATCTACGGTTTTTCCATTTAAGCGATTACTTTTTAAACTGCCAACGTATTCGTCAATTCATCAATTAATCTCCTTTCAATATTGCTTATATTACAATTCATGTCTGCTTTCACCAATAATGACTTTTTTGAAATACTATAAATAAAGAAAAATTTCTTTTTATTGTTTTATTCTATTGAAAAAAAAATAGAATTACCCTTTGGTGTGGTTAAAATTCTTCTTTTCAAAACTTCGCACTCCAATTGAATATGCTGTGGTTCCAAGTCGTAAAATGGGTTGGTTGCCAGCTCAGTTGTCAGCTTCGTCATCTCATCGTGTGTTTTTCTTTGTCAATTTCTTTCTGTTTTTTGGTTCAGTAATTATTGTGAATGCTTGAGCTCAGTGACTTAACTCATCTTAAAAGAGCTAATAAAAACACAAACAACTATTAACAGGCAACAATCAGTTTTAAATAAAATAAAAGTCTTCAAAAGCTATTTTCATAATTCAGTTATGCTAGCAAATTTTTTGAATTGGGTTGTGAACGAATTGAACAAAAAAGAAAAATCCTGTTATCTAAATTAAAATCGATACAACGTTAAGATTCAAGAAAGCGCTCGTTATTCATGATTTTGAAAAATAACTTTAAAATTTTTATTTTGTTCATAATGAAAAATGCTATAAAATGTGGGGTAACCCCCCCCCCAAAAAAAGGAACATTTTAAAAAAAAATTGAAATTGAAATTAGGGATACACATTATACTTTCTTATAAAATATTAAAATGCTGCACGGAAAATTTATAAAATTACAGTAAAAATACGAGCTTATAGATGTAACTGATAATTTATAGAAACGTGTTTATTTTGACTACCAGTAAAATATTTCATTTCAAATTATTTTCAATTTAAAAAACGCGTAAAACATGTGTCACGAATTCCAGAGAAAATTTTTTAAAGAATGAAACACACAATCAAACATTTTTAGAGATTTCTTTGGTTTACACGTTACCACAGAATTTAATTTAGAAAAAAAAAAACAGAATTTTTCTTTTTAACGTTACAATTGACAATAGCGGTTAATAGAACAGTTTTCAGTGATTTACTAAAACAAAAACTGAATTCTGCTGCAACGTAATTTAACCCAATGCAATAGCGTAACCGCAGATTTCTCAGCCTATTACTCACGAATTTTAATAAAAGACTATTAATTGCAGCCAATCAGATCTCTCCAATTACGCGCAGACAATCAACGCCCCAATCAGACGCATGTATTCTTTCTTCACTGTAGTATCATTCCCGTATTTGGTTACCGGAACTTCACACTCAGCTAATTGGGGAAACACACTCACCACAACAATAAGCAAATTCTTGCTCATGTGTAGCCAATATATCCAATTTACGTTTCTAAAAACCGACTTCCCGTTACACCTTCACCTGTTAACCCTTCCATGTTTGAGGTCACGCATTTTCCAATCGTCATCTCATTTGCACCTTTTTTGAGTCACCCGAAGTGAAAAACCAGTTAATCACTGTGACTTTTCGATGAAAAAAAAAAGGAAAAAAGACGTTAAAGAACGTCAAGCAACGTTGAGGTAAGAGTAAAAATACGTACTACCGGCGGAACAAGTAAGATTCGAAATGCATTTCTTCCGGGTAAGCTGTTTTTTGAGAAGGAAAAAGTTTTCCACGCAGCAGAGACTGAAGGTCAAGGTGAACCTGGTGGAAAATTCTGTCAAATGGGGTCTGACTGTCTTTCGACAGGCGTTATAACCGTTTTTTCGTTATCTTTTTTAGATCTCAAAGATAGTTTCGGCCACTTGCTGGGAAACGTAAGAGACCTCGATTCCCGGAGAGATACTATATACATATTGATGCTAGATCGTTAACAGTGAACGCCCTCTAACCAACCTCGGTTAAACCGGACATAGGTTAAAACAACCTTCCAGTTGGGGAAACGATTAATTTTCACTAGTGATTTCTTCTAAAATATTCTAATTTCTACTTTTATATTTAGAGAATGAAGTCTAAGGTTTAATTTTGAGTAAATAACATAGAAATTGTATTAAATGGATTCGTCTTCGACACGACCATTATTATATAACCATTTTTTCATTATTTCTTCTCATATCTCAAAGATGGCTTCAACAGCTTAATGAGAAACATTTTAATCTCAATTCCCGGAGAGCAATATTTTTGGATAGTAATTGAATCTTATTACATTGGACACCCTCTAAAAGAATCCCTGCTTAACCATTGAAAGATTTGTTTGGGAAAATAAGTCCCTTTCATTATGGATTTACTTTGAAAAAAATGCTCTAATTCAGTGGTACTTAAACTTTTGATCACCACTGCCCCCTTTTATATATTAGCCTGAAATCCCCCTCCCCAAAAGATTTTGAGCTCTCCTCCCTGACTCCCAACACATGGCTAAATGCAGTGGAGCAACGGAGAACATTAGGGCCCCCCTGCAAAGTCATGTTTTGGGCCCTAAGCCGGATCTTACAAAGGATTGTAAAACCATATATACTTGGTGTCAGTCAGGCTTTGCCCACCCCCGAAGATGCGGGGGTTGTGGGAGTGTACGTTACGTCACTGACTAAATGATTTAAAGGTTCAATGAGAGCAATTTAGTGATCTAGTCTGGGTCGGCACGTCTTTCAATTTTTTCATTAGTCCTTTAAAAATCTGTAAAAGAGGGATAACTTAATATTAAATTAGAGACCTTCGCGGACCCCCTAGAAAGAGGCTGGGGACGCCCGAGGGTCCATGGACCACAGTTTAAGAACAGTTGCTCTAATTTCTTCAACTAAATTTAGGAATTTTAGTAAGTATTTTCTAGGAATTATAATTACTTAAAGTAATTTTTTTTAAAATTAATGTCACCCTCTGAAGCGACACGAGGGCTATTGGAGACTTACCTCGAAATTTTAGAACCACGCTCTAGGGACCAGGGTGACACCTGAGTCTTCAAATTTCCGCACCACTCAAACGGGATGACTTTAAGCCCCTCGACAGATTTAACGTGAATTGTCCTATCTTCACGGTGGGACTTCAGTGGCACTGGACTTCAACCCGTGACACGACAACGCCATCCAGTTCGCGACCATGACTACTTGGCTACCGCCAGTGGCGTAACGGAAAACATTTGGGCCCCCGTGAAAAGTCAGGTTTTGGGCCTCCTGCAAAGTCAAGTTTTAGGCCCTCAAGTTGGATTTTACAAAGGGTAGAAACTTGGTTACAGTCAGGTTTTGGGCCCTCCACGATGCGGGGGCGTACGTTACGCCACTGGCTACCGCAGTCACTTAAGTACGAGTAATTTCAACAAAGATACAGTAAATATACATTACACATGTGTAATTTTTGGCAATTTTGGCACGTCAGCATTTTCTTGAATATGCCACAAAGATACTGTCCCTCCCTATAGTCGGTTGGAAAAATGGATACTGTACAACAGTGATCCCCAACCTATTTACCAGTGGCGTAACGGAAAACATTTGGGCCCCCTGCAAAGTCAGGTTTTGGGTCCCCTAGATGGATTTTACAAAGGATAGATACTTGGCAGCAGTCAGGATTTGAGGCCCTTTTAGAACCCTGGGCCGCCCGCAATGCGGGGGTTGCTGGGGTGTACGTTACGCCACTGCTTTTTACTGCCCGGACCAGTCAACATTTGATAATTTTACCACGGCCCGTTGAGGGAAGGGGAGAAGTTGATTGTTTATATTTTAAATTGTTTTTATTTAATAATTTTGATTTAATTCTATTTAAACAAGCCTTCAGTATAAAATAGAATCACAACAAAAAACGAGCATAAAAGGGATTTAACATGGAATATAAAGATATTTTCATAAAAAGTCGCGCATACCCGAGAGAAATACACCACAGTAAATAAAATGAAGATAATTTATTGTTCCTTGTACGGCCCGGTACTATTTGATCCACGGACCGGGGGTTGGGGACCACTGCTGTACAATATACACGGTTGTTCTCAGGGCGCAGTCGGAAAATACTGAGAAGGAGAAAATCAATACTCAAAATAGGAAGATTTATGTGCGCTCTGTTTAACATAAATTTAATTACACATACTTAATTATCGATTTAATTCAACGTACACTTTCAATGATTTTAACTACAAATTAATTGTTCAAGAGATAAATATTTTGCGTTTATTCAGTTTTAATATTAAAGCGTAACATGATGTAAATACTTATTATATTATTGATGCTGATAATAAGTAATTAAAATTGGATTCAATTTATGAGGGTACATTATTGTTGTACAGAATGTAAGTAAAAATCAATGAACAAAAATGATTTACATATGGTTTTGAATCCTTGCATTAAAAAAAACGAATATTTATAATTCTTGAGAAATTTGTTATTGTTTCATTCCATTTATTAAAGCCTTTTTAAAGTTCTAGGAATGAAACTAACTTTTTTAATGTATAATTTGTACTTTAATTAAATTTCATTCTTAAAATTGGATAAAATTTATCGTTTGCCAAATCTCGTTAATAATTCTTAATCGCAATTATAAGTGTAATTTTAGCAATTTTTAAAAAGCTCCTTTAAGAAGTTAGAGAAAAAAGTAATAAATATACAAATAAAAGCATAACTGAAATAAACTACATACATTTATCTAGGGAATGTACTAAAATTTTAATGTTTTATAAGAATATAAAAATTTTAAGAGTGGATCGATTAAGCGCTAAAAAGAAACATTTTTATGAGATAATTGAAATAACAGGCCATAACTAAAAAAAATTGTTCAAACAATTAGAATTATTTTAGTGCAGGGGTGTCAAACTCGCTGCCCGCGGGCCGCATGCGGCCCACGATGAACATTTCTGCGGCCCGGCCATTATATCGGCACACAATAATATATAATAAAATATCAGAATTTCTTCTAAATAGGAAAGATAGTAACAGAGAAAAGATGTCAAGCGTCAAAACGTAAACATTAAACTTTTTTAATTCTTTTATTTCTGTTTATTATAAAGTATAATTCGAAATAAACTTATGTCTCTATAAATTTTGATTTTTTTTGCGGCCCACCTAAAGCTAAGCCTTGTTTGTGCTTGGCCCAAGTTAACCTTTAATACCCTTGTTTTAGTGTATATATTCCCTAGAAAATAATATAAATAACACGTTCAAAAAGTTTCACAAAAATACATTTATAATATTTTGAGTGATCAGATTCTCTATGATAAATATTTAACAATTTAACTGCCCACTTCTTGGTAGATTGAAAGATCCCACTTCCGGGACTTTCTAATTTTATGTAATTTATTGTGACTCGGCTTCTATGTTATGTAGAAACAAAATAAAATGTTTTGTGAAGCCAAAAGAATGCTGTATTCAATAATAATAATAATTATAATAATAACAAAAGTATGTGTTTTTGTCGAAATTTGTCATTTCAACGTGTTCGAGTACCTTAAATCACACGAAATACATTTTTAATAATTATATTTGATGCCATTTTCTACAAATAAGCTTTGAAATTTTTTAAAAAAAAGTACTTTACTAAAACTAAATACAGCGAAATACATTTAACGTGAAAATGCTTAAAACAAAATATCGGTTAACACGAAATAATATAACGGTCCCTAAAAACTACTATGTATTTAAATGCATTTTTTTTCTCTAAGCAAGAATCGAAAATCGGTTAACACGAAAAGATTTCCCTTCTGGGGGGGAATGAGCAAAATACAGAAAACACAAGCCGAATTGGACTGTCTTATTGTATTATGGGAAGAATTCGTTGCACTAGATGATGATAATGTGTGCACAGCCTTAATTATGGCAGACAAAGACATTTTTGGAGTTAAATCAAAGCTCCGATGCAGATTCCGACAGTGACAATGAAATGAATAATGCAGCTGGTGTTTCCACATCATTCGAAATGAGGAACGTCATGAAATGTATGCGCAGTTATTTAGATATGTTACCGTTTAAGTGTGGAATCCGTTATTTCATGAAATAACTAGTCAAGTCAGTTAAAGTGTATAAAATTATTGAATTCTACGATTTAACTACGTATTATATAGACCAGTGACGGCGAAACTATGACCCGTGGGCCAGTGTCTGACCCATGCAAGCTTTTTAACTGACCCACGATTTCAATGCAACCACTTGTTTGCTTACGCGGATTTATTTAGATTTTCTAATTTGTGTGCATTATTTACATTCGATTTGTATTTTTTCAAGCACTGCATTGACACAAAAGCCATTTAAGGTATCCGAGCACGTTCGGAGTACTTTTTAACAAAATAGCATACTAAAACTTTATAAATGCTCTTTTAGGACTCAATACCAATAAATATTACTATATATATATTTAACTATCAAAATTTAAAATAAATTACCTGAATTTTAACAAAATCACAATTATGTGTGAAATTTTAGCAGTATTTTTGAAGAACTTCAAAGCAGTTAGAGAAAAAGTAATAAACATATATTAGTAAAAGTATTACCAAAACAAATTAGATGCATTTATCTTGAAAATGTACTAAAATTTTAATTTTTTATTCAAATTCGAAAATTTTAAAGCTGATTGAGTAAACATTATAAGAAATGTTACATTTTTTATGAGACCATTATTTAAATAACAAGCCATAACTCAATAAGTATTCATACCATAAGAAATATTTTAGTACATTCTCTAGAAAATAACATAAATATAAGGTTCAAAAAGTTTTATAGAAATACATTCGTCATATTTTGAGTTATCAGACTCGCCATGATAGATTTTGAGCAATTTATATGCCCACTTCTGGTAGATCAAAAACCCACTTCCGGTTTTTCTAAATTTATAAAATGGATTGTAACTTGGCCTCTAGGTAGTGTAGAAACAAAACAAGGTATGTTTCGTAAAGTCAAAGGATAGCTCTATTCAATAAAATAAAAAACAAAAATATCTGTCTTGACTGAATTGGGTCATTTTCAACGTGTTCGGATACCTTAAATGCTGTCTATAGCCTTCAGTTTGATCATTACAGTTCTAAAGTTAAGCAAATGTATATGAAAGTATGTAGAATATGAAATAAAGCAAAAGGGTTTACAAAGTATCAAATAAAGTGTATAATTTTTCTTTTGATTGTTGAAAAAAAAATTGACAAACCAAAGCAAATAACCATATTTTAAGAGCTTTCTTCGGATTAAATGCACTTTTGGAAGGTTATGTTCAGTTAGTTATGTTTGTAGAAAGAGATTTCCATAATGCCCATTTTTTCTCGTTAAGCCAATTGAATTTTAAATATGTTTAGTTTTAAAAATGCTCAGTTAAAAATTTTTAAACTAAAATCTGGTGCAAATGGGCATTACTGACCCACCAGCTAGTACTCAAAGACAAATATGAACAAAATTTGACCCACGTCTCAAAAAGGTTCGCCATCCCTGATATAGACTAACAATTACTTGATCGTTAAAGTATGAAATACGGCACTCGAAAGTTCTTTGAACCACTTCTAGCTGCTTTAGGAAGGATTTTTCCGATTAGGAACTAGAGATGGCCGAATAAAACAATTGTACTCTAGATATCAGTTCAGTATATGCCAGCGAGAATTAATTTCCATTGAAGAAGTTTCAAGTATTGACATAACGCTTCGATCTGTAGTAACAGCTCAGAGTTGCGGTACTGAACAAGGATTTAAAAAGTGAACGTGTAAAAAGAAATGTGTAATGGTAAATAGTGTGCTTGTTTCAAAAATAATAAATAATAAGCATTCCAATCCAAAGTGTCGTCAGAGCAATCCTTGCTCTAATAAATAATGAAAAGTAAAATAAAGGTATCTCACAAAATTTAAATTAATATTCGCTTACATTTTTGTTTAAAAAAAGTTTACACAATGTTTTTATGAAGCAATAAGTTTTTCTTCTCAGCATGTGTTTTTGTTGATAATATTCAAATATAATCTATTTTTTGCAGCGTATTCCTTACCCTTTTTCTGTATAACTAATGTTAACAATATAAGCAATAATAAATAAAATATCTGCTTTCCCTTATTATTTATCAATTATTCATCAGCAAAAGAGATCAAATGTATTTTTCGAGAGATTTTAGCTATTTATGATCAATTAATTTATAAAATATCTTTGCAATTGTTTATTATTCACTCTTTAACGGTCTATACTTAGTTATTTCATAGAAAAACTGGGTAAAGTATGAAAATTTTCATCTAATATATACTTTAACTGACTTGTCTAGCTATTTCATGAAATACATAGTTATTCTTTGAAATAACTGAATTATACACTTTAACGGTAACAGATATACATTCTCCAATAGTGAAATGAATAACAAGTGAGTGAGTGAGTGAATATTAACGTCCCACTGTTCAGCTACACGAGGCTTTTGGGGACGGTCCGCGTAATTTTGAACCATGGTCAAGTGACGCGGACGACACCTGAGCTGGCACCCCCTATCCTAACTACCACACCACACCAACGGGAGGACGTTTGAGCTCTCGACAGATTTAACGTGCATCCCTCCCCTGCACGGCGGGTCTTTAGTGGTACTTGGATCGAACTCATGACATGCTAGCCACGATCCGATGCCTAGACCACTCGGCTACCGCAGCCACGAAATGAATAACAAAATGTACGATATTGAACAATTTGTTGACAATTGTATGCTAAAAAACAATGCAGAGAAAAGTAGCAGATTATTTTTCAAAAAATTAATAAATGTGTTGTTTTTCACAAAATTTGAAAATTTTCTATTAAACTTTATTAAGTTCGTGTGAATGTTTTTGTTTCATTGATTTTTATTAAACATATGCATATTTATATAAATAAAATAAACTCTAATAAACTTAATTTTGTTAATAAATAAGTTTTTTTGTGTTTTTTTTTTTGCTGCAATTTTTTTAACACGAAAAAATATATCAGTTTTGTGCTAAGCGATTTTGACTATGATACAGAAAATAATTGTAAAAAGCAGACAGTTCCAAAATATCTTTTTGAAGAGACACAGCAAACGTTGAAATAAATACCATAAAATAGCTGAGGTTATTTAAAGCCGTTACGACTATTTAATGATGGTAAAGCGAAAATAGTAACAGCATTAATCATTAAAGTTACGTTAGTACCGTACAAAAAATAACCGCTACGTATGACGGTTGTTAGATTAACAGTCGAAAAATCGATGCAACCTGTTTTAGAAGGATGTAGTTAACAAATTACCTGTTGTACAATGTAAAGGTAGGAAAAGTAAAGTACAGAGTTTAATAGGCGAAAATAACGTTGGTTATTAAAATACCCTGCATTTGTGTTATTATAATATTCGTAGATACTTAATTTGTATTGTAGAAAAGATAATACTGAGAAAGTGTGATTTTTTTTATCTCGGTTTTATTATCAGCAATCATTCTTTTTTTCTTTCGTTTAGTATTCATAAACCACAATACGGAAATAATAGAGATAACAGGTTGTTAAAGTTGCTGTTATTTTTTTTCTTTTTAATCATGATAAATTAGTTTCACTTTTCACTTGTCATAATTTCTTTTTTAATGCTTCTTAAAAGAAACAATAAAATCTCCTTGTAATGTTTTTTCCCTGTACGATGTACTGTGGTCATTATAATCTTATTTTTTTTTTTTGTAATTACATTAAAATATTGTATATCCTGGCGATATAATAGCAAAAGAAAATTCTTTATTAAATTTTTATGCCTTTGAACATAGGTGTAATATGTTCTTATTAGAGATTATTTTTGCGATTTATTAAAAATATCATTCATTCCTTGTTGCAGAGAATGTAGTTGAAGAAAATGAAACATTAACTTACGTGTTGATTTTGTCATTTTATGTATTGATCAAAATTACTCGATTTGGCGCCACCAGCTCCTTTTTGAAGCTCTAATGTGATTTTAACTCAACACAATCCATTTAAATAAATTTTAGCTAAATGAAATTGGTGTACACGTTTTGTCGATTTTACTCGAAAATTAATAATATGATTTTTGATTCTTTCGTTTACTATTTAAACTTCCTTATTATTTTATTTATTTAATTAATTAGTTATGCAGGGGTCTGCAAACATGTAGCTGTGGCGTGCCATATCAATCTACCCATATGATTCCGAATGTCGTACAGTAGGAATCTGACCAGTGGCCTAACGGAGAATGTTAGCCCCCCCCCCCTGAAAACTCAGGTTTTGGGCTCCAAGCCGATATACGTTCTTAGTGTCAGTCAAGCTTTGGGCCTCCTTGAGTCCCTGGGCTTCCCCGCAATGCAGGGGTTGCGGCAGTGGCGGATTAAGCGGGTGTCGGACCTGGCGGCCGCCAGGGGCCCCCAGCGTTGGTAGGGGCCCCAAGCTTGATGAGTGCAAAGGCCAGCGACAAACCAACCACGCCACCTTGGAACAAAAAATGAAAAGAAAACAAAGTTACAATGAAACCCCCGCTAGAAATTTATCGGCATGCAAAAATTCCTAATGCAGAAAAACTTTTGAAATTTTTTTTAACAATACCGATATCGAATGCATCAGGTGAATGATCTTTTTTAGTTTTAAAACGTTTTGAAAATAATTTAAGAGATACTAGGGGAGAAAAGACAAATTGAACAACATGGCCATATTATATACAGAATAAAATGTTTTGGACAATAGATATGGTAAAAATAATTGATGAATTGCCAAAGAGAAATCAAACTGTATAGCAAAACTGTAAGCTCTTAAGTAAGGCTTTTAATATTTTTTCCATATATACTGTTAAGATTTTTCTTTAGCCGATGAGTTTTATTATATCACTACATTTTATTTTGAGAATTTAAAGTAAATGACACTTTTCACTATTTTAGTTTTCGACTCTTAATCCCATGGGCCCCAAACCTTTTACCGCCAGGGGCCTCCAACTACCTTAATCCGCCTCTGGGTTGCGGGGGTGTAGGTTACGCCACTGAATCTGACACAATTAGATTCTCACGACAATACATGCAGAATTAGGGAATAAAGTTCAAAAATATAGATTTAGAGTTTCATTATCAACTTTGCATCATTTAACGATGTCTAAGAAAAAAAAAAAAGAAAAAACATGAAATACAACCATTCCTTTAATGTAATTAAATAAAAATATTTTAATACCAACCTTATTCCTGCGCCGCTCTATTTTATATAATAATATATGGGGTATAATTAGTAACTTTCAAATTGACACCATTATAAACGTTCATTTGTTAAGAGGGCATGGTACGATTTACGCAAACATTTTTAATTTAAGGATTTTCAAAATTTTTTTGGTTGCCTCCTGTGTGTGTATACTATGTGAAACAAATTTTGTGCTCAAAATTGCATAAACAGCTAGCCATTTAAATTTTTTAAGGTAAAAACTTAAAATTTGTGAAGTGATTTTAAAATGTTACTTCTCCTACAAAAATTTACACACACGCATAAAATTTGATTTACAAGTGCATCTAACTATGTATAACAAAAGTTGGTATGGGTTTTGCGTTAACATGATTGGTATTCGTACAATACTCCTTTTTATGAATGCTTATTAAAAATTCCTTAAAAAATGTATAAAAATTCTGAGTTCAATTATTTAAAAAAATAAGCATTGCTTTGATTCAAAAATGCGTACCAACTTTTGTTACATGTTATTTTTGCAATAGGTAAAAAAAAGTTCAAAGCTTTAGACCCAATAGAAAAAAAGACTTAGCATTTTTAAAGACAAACTAGTTATTTTATCTTTCTGAGATAAGTAAGTTAAAAGTTTTGATTTTCCATAGTTATGTGAATAAAAACGAGCATAAAAGCTATCATAATTCTACGTTTTGTAAGTTTAGAGCTTTCAAATTTTGTAAGGTTATAGAAAAATATATAAAGAATAATTTAAGGTAAAAAAAATTACATTTGATTTTTTGATCGAATTGAATCGTACTGTGCATTTCCTACGCAGACTAAAAATATTTTTCATGTGAGAAAAGACGTGTTCACATAGATAAATAGAACCAAAAACGAAAAGCAGAGTACACATAATTTTCTCTTGAAACAGTTCAATCTCTCCAGCAATGACATATAACAATTTAAAATAGCTGTCAATATATCGTTAGATTTATTTTTCAGGTTTTTCGTAATTCCGTAAATTTGTTCTTCATAATTCCGAACATGTTGGTTCAATAAGTTCAATTTCAAATATATCAATATCCACCCACTCAAAAATTGACAATTTTGTAGCGTGTAAAGTGGCATTGCGAATTGTACCACGTTCCATAGATTTCTTTCGTCTCTAAGCTACTGTATTTAATAATTTATGAGATTAATGTTTTTGAAAAGTGTTAAAAACAATTTACTTTATAGAATCGTAACGTTAGAGTCTGAATCTTACAGCAATATTACACTAGAAGAATTGATACAAAAAAATTCATTAAATATCAACTAAATAAATAAATAAAACTTAAGAACTTGGCATAATTTAAAAAAAGTTTAAACTCCCTTGTAAACGAAGAACCAATTTAGTTTACATCATATTTAAGTTGAATTAAACCAAAAACTTGCCGAGGAACTAAGTCTTTCGCAAAAATCGCTCTAAAGATAAATCAGAAACGACCCAAAAGAATAAAGCAAGAGAAAATGAAGGACTTTTTACAAAACCTCTCGATTTTTCATGGAATAGAATTTCACGCTGAACAATGACAGCAATTTAGGTGAATATTTTAAAATAGAAATTGATCAACGTGTGTCGAAACAGCGCTAATGAATTCAATTTCTTCCTCTATTCTCTTCCTGTCGAATGACTTTGTTAAAAAAAAATATTCTCTTGGCGGTCTTCAGCAGATATTATCGCGTGAACCTACTTATTTTCTTGTAGAATCTAAGCCAACGGAATTTTAATACTTTCCTCCCTTTGTTTGTTTTAAGAGAATTTTTTTTAATTATGCATCAAGCTTTTGTCAGATTTTAATTCATTTTTCCTTCTCCGTTTAATTAACTGGAATTTTTATTCTAAAAAAAGTGTCACGAAAGCCCTTGACACATTAAGAGAATTAGCAAATAAAAAAAAAATTATAAAATACTTTTCAGAATCAAGACAAAATGATTGATGAATTGTATTTTAAAGTGATTTTATTTCCTTTTTAACAACTAAATGTTCATAGAGAAATAATTCAAACTTTGATGACGTAAAGGAAGTGCTATTTTTTAAGGTATTCGACTACCTTAAAATTGTGAATTTTGCCAAAAATTGACAAATTTGTTTTATGATTTTATTTCATAGGTCCTCCTATTTGCTTTATAAAAATACCAAGTTTATCATTATCCGTTCTCTAGAACAAAAACTAAAAGTGTTTTAGTAAAAGCAGATGCCATTACTTTAAACAAGATATCATACTATAAAAAACGTTTTACTCGAAATGTTTTTTTGAAAATGCTCAAACGGGGACAGCGATAGCTGAAAAAGTTTTGAAAATAATTAACTGAGCTTTTTTTCTGTATGTTTTGTGTAATAGTAGAAGTGTTTTAACTTTTAGATTTAGCAATCACTGTTTTATTACAAAATTTACAGTCCCTTATGTGAATATAATCACTGTTTTTTTAAGCAATTTCATATAATAACTAAGATAAAAAGCTCTTGTTTTTGTAAAAGCTAAAATATCTCTTATCCTGAAGGTCATTTGAAAAATGAATAACATAGCAACACAACAGAATTGAAAAATTGAAAATTTGTTCATAAACTTTTAGTGCAGAATGGACCCCTTTTATGTTATTTTTTGTAAATCTTTACCCATTTTTTCCCATTTTAGTAATAATAATTTCTTTTTCTCTTCTAAATTTTAGGGTATGTTTCTTAAAATGTATAAAAAAATTTAAAAAACACAAAAAACCCATATCTTTATTTTTTAATAAAATATTTGTCCCAAGTTGTTGGATACCTTAATATACTTATCTTTTCCTTATAGAGTGGTATTTTAAAAAAGGTCTCTCTCTCTCTCACTTCCTCACTCTCAGTTCAACACATGTCTATGCCACAGTAAGCTTGCTGTATAATGTATCTTCAAAAGAAACACTTCTTGGTGTTTCAATTTTGATACAATCCGTGCGACAAATGGTACAAGTCCCGAAGTCTCACATAACAAAGAAAAGAAAAACACATCAAAAACTTTCTAAAAATCAGTTATCTAAGACACTTAGAAACATTTCCCATTGTGGGTTATTTTTTAAAACGTCAATATTTAAAATATGTCAAGGATTTTTCAAAACATTCAAGGATAAAATGTGTCTGCGACATCCTGTCTTTAAAAAAATCGACTTATTGAAGCTTCTTTTCTTTGAGAAGTCATCACTAATTGAAACATACCAGACGGAGGTTGAGACATAAACGATATAACAGATGGTCGCGAGTCGTGCTCGAACAAAAGGAGAAGGCCGTATGCTAATCTGCAGGCCTGCCTAAACAGTGGAACAAAGACACAAACGCATGAACGACTTTTGGTGAGTTAAGTCCAGTTTCAGAGAGATGATTTGGTCTGGAAGTGGACCGTAGGCAAATGTTATTTTTGTAGACATTAAACAAATGATGCTCAAGCGATTAGCGATTTGTGTCGTCTATCTTAAGCGAAATTTTCCATATGTTTGGCACAATATTTCAAGAGGACTCACTCTGCGAAAAATGTAAATCAACCAACTATAATTGGATTGACTACGTTTGGAGCTGTGATTTTGAAAAAGCGTGTAAATGATTTTTTTTATTATTATTTTTTTATTTAGTGTGAATTGAATTATATATATATATTATTTTTATATATGAATGTTATTAAACGCTTAGTGATTATTGAATTTAATTATTATATATATATGGATGTTTGTATATATGAAATCGCTTCACTTCAACACCGTGCCAATTATGAAAATTGGCATGTATATGTATTTTTTTGTGTACAGGTTTTTATACTATTCCCTTTGTTCAGCTCCCCACCAGGTGGCGCTACAGCATATAAACTTCTGCACCGTTCAATCCATCG
This sequence comes from Trichonephila clavata, assembly GCA_019973975.1. Lineage (NCBI taxonomy): Eukaryota > Metazoa > Arthropoda > Arachnida > Araneae > Nephilidae > Trichonephila > Trichonephila clavata. Next base: position 276,609 of record BMAO01024573.1, read on the forward strand.
CCAAGTTGCCAACATGGTAAGAAAAAAATGATACCAACTTGGCTCTATCGCCAACATTTCCCTATCTTTCTATTAAATCATCGTTATAATGTAAGAAACGGTGTTGCTTGCGAATATTAGAATTTGAACATATAATAAATACAACAGAAAGTAATATTAACGTATTACACATCCAGATATAAATTATTTACGCTATTTTAAGCTTTCATTACATAAAATTTGTAACAATGTGTTACTTTTGCCGTGCAGATATCAGCTTAGGGAGGTGTTTTCAAAAATCGACCCGCAAGAGAGTTATAGGGCGTTATAAATTAAAAAAATCCTTTTTATCAGCTATTAGATCTACAGACTTAAAATTTAACAAATATAATTTTTTTTGTTCAGCTGAGATATGCAAAAAGGCTTTTTTTTGTTTAACTTGCAATTCCCGTAAAATTAACGAATTAAAAACTTTTTTATGCTTCAATTTGTATTGTTTAGTTTTTCAATTCACCCGTGTGAAGAACGGGTGTACTACCTAGTATACATATTAAACTGCTTTAAGAATATTATTACAAGAAAAAATAATTTAAATCTGCAATTTTTTGGCATAAAATGAAGGAAGAATTACATATTTTCAAAGCATTCTTCTTTTATAGAAAATGATTCTATAATAATAATATTTTGCCCATATAGAGCTAGGAGTTCTATACAGAGCCTGAATTACGAATTTTCAATAATTCATATTATTTTCAGAGTTACGATCAATTGAAATAGTAACCGCTGTGGTTTTCTTGGTAAAATTTCTCCATTCTGATATATTAAAATATGAATAAATCTGCTCCTAAACTATGTATTTCAAAAATTCTAGACCAGGCTCTGTGCAGAAAGCTTACTTATTTATAAGCAAAATATAATTATTGTAGAAGCATTTTTTATAAAAGGAAAATACCTTAAAAATCAAACATTTTGTCTTCATTTTTTGCCAAAAAATTTCAATAAGATAAATTGTATTGTTTTTTGTTCTTAAGACAATTTCATGCGTGTATTCCATTTCACAAATAACGCTAAATATCAAAAACATTTTACATTTATACGCTTTTTCAAAAACATAGCTCCGAACGTAGTGTGTCACAACAAAATATGCGTTGTATAGAGAGGGAAAATTATTTCATTCAAATTCGACTAAATACTTAAAAACTATTCCCATTTTCTGATAAGATCTTTTAATATTTGTAAAAACTAAGGACACATGGTGTGGAAAATATAGAATTGTAATAAGTTTTGTTGTTTGTCTTGAAAAAATGAATTCATAATGGTTAAGATTTTATAGAAAAAAAGATTATATAGCAAATATATTAAATAATGGAATAAAAAAAAGTTAATTTCATTTTCCGATATTTATAATGACAACTTATTTTCATATAAAAAGTGTTTAATTTCGAAGAATAAATTAGTTTGTTAGAAAGGAAATATTAGTATTATTTATAAAATAAATAAATAAAAAATAAATTTATTTTTATTACTAATAAATGAATCCCTTAAGGCCTTATCACACAAGCATATTCGGGAAATTTTTCAAGAAGCCGTGAGCGTGAAGTGTTACCGTAAGCAAAACGATACATTTTGACTTCAGCCGCGCCCTATCTTCACATTGAAAAATTACTCGTCGATTTTTCTTCTTCTTTGGAAAACAAGCATCCAATATTATTTCTTTTATTCTGCTTGCGCTTTTGTTAACGGTCGTAAAGAGAAATGGAGCACCATTCTGTTTAAAATATTATACGCCATTAAAATATTATACACCATTAAAATATTATACGTCATTTCTGATGTGTTTGACGAAGCCTAGGTTGCCATCTTTACCGTCAGCTTGTTTATGATGTAGGTAGTAGAAGAACCCCATTGGATGGAATTTCAAACAATTTTTATTTGAAGCAATTCTTTCAGCTCACTGGAAAAAAGTTGTTTGGAATCGTTGCTATGGCAACTAGGCAGACATTGCTCAAAATGGTGCTTTCAAGGAAAATTGCTTCAAATTCGAATACGTGTGATAAGGTCTTTGTATTCAAAATAACATGCAAGAAAGCATTTTCTACACTAAAAATGTCTGTATTTAATTCCCCCCCCCCTGATGTAAATTAAAAATTTTAACTTATGTAATTTAAATTTTAGTAATAAATTCATCGAATTAATAGTACATATGGACTTTTTTATGGTATCCAATTTAAATCTGCCCCAAAACAGTTTTAAATTAAAATACTCGCTCTTATTTACATTTTTCCCCAGCATTATTTTGTACTGTTCTTTCGGTTATATTTTTTTTCACAGCGAGCCACATTCATTTCTTTTCACTGTTAATTTATGCAAATCCGCCTGCAGGCCATTTTGAAATTCCATGAACGTAATGTTAATCCTACGGAAACTCTACTTTCTTCCTCACACCTAAACTAAACCATCAATTTGAATGCAACACTCTGCATCTGTGAGAGCAAAAAAATAACGAAGATCTTATCTGATTTCTGAAAAAAAATTTTACGTCTCTTTCAACAATTCATACGACGTTTTTCGAATCTTTTAAGAAGTACCTAGAAATATTTCTCAAAATCTGGAAGAAAAAAATGTCATTCTGGGAAAATTCTTCATTATTTCTTTCGATTCTTCGGATTCCCTTTCCTGCATTAAAAGTAATGAATTAGAGCTGATTTGGAAAGGAAAGTAAAATTTGATTGTGAGACGAGGTTTTGATTTGGGAGTTGATTTCCACAAAACCTGTTCTTTGCATATCTTTACTCAGGGCCGCTTTTCCACTTAGGCACACTAGGCAAATGACTAGGGAGCAAAAAGTTGGAGGGCGTAAAAAGAGAAAAAAATTAAAATTACAGCGAACGTACCAATAAGTCACGAGAGAAGCAATTTTGCCCTTAAGGTATCCGAACACATTGAAAATGACCAAATTCAGTCAAGACAGATATTTTTGTTTTTTATTTTATTGAATAGAGCTATCTTTTGACTTTACGAAACATACTTTATTTTGTTTATACACTACCTAGAGGCCAAGTTACAATCCATTTTATAAATTTAGAAAAACCGGAAGTGGGTTTTTGATCTACCAGAAGTGGGCATTTAAATGGCTCAAAATCTACGATGGCGAGTCTGATAACTCAACATATTACGAATATATTTCTATAAAACTTTTTAAACCTGATATTTATGTTTTTCTAGAGAATGTACTAAAATATTTATTATTGTATGAATACTTTTTGAATTATGGCTTGTTATTTAAATAATGGTCTCATAAAAAACGCAACATTTCTTATAATGTTTACTCAATCAACTCTAAAATTTTCAAATTTTAATAAAAAAATAAAATTTTAGTACATTTTCTAGATAAATGCATCTAATTTGTTTTAGTAATACTTTTATTAATATATGTTTATTACTTTTTTCTCTAACTGCTTTGAAGTTTTTCAAAAATAATGCTAAAATTTCACTTATAATTGTGATTTTTGTAAAATTCAGGTAATTTATTTTAAATTTTGATAGTTAAATATATATATATAGTAATATTTATTGGTATTAAGACCTAAAAGAGCATTTATAATGTTTTAGTGTATTATTTTGTTAAAAGGTACTTCGAACGTGTTCGGATACCTTAAGAGAGTAAAGACTGAAATAAGATCTATTACGGAAAAGGAAAAGCTTCATGTGGCTATGCACTCAAAATGACATTACCATGGATTTGATTACAGTGAAGGGCTATTAATGATTTTGCAATGATCAAAACTCGAAGAAAACCTTTGTTGTACCCATTGGACGTAGCTAGTTCTGAGTGGGTCCTGTATCTAAATTCTTTCGGGACTCTTTTTTAGATATAAGAGTCCTGGTAGTAGGACTGTAGTTACACATGTTGAATACCCCTGTAGCTTGGGGGGCCCCGTATCGTTGATATGGCTGATACGGCGGTAGATACGCCCCTGTTTAAACCAGTACAATGATAGTGACTCAACAAAGAACAAGGATGTCTAAAAGTAAAAGATAGTAAAGCGATAAGCTATGAAAAAGATGATAATTAACAAGTTGAAAAAAAAACAGTTCATACAATAATGCATATTCTATATTGTAATTGCAAACGATTTCATTGATTTACTGTACTACTTTACAAAAGGGTGAGTGTGTAGTCCGAAATTTCGTAAGGCCAGAAATAAACGTGAGTGGCCAAAACCCAAGCCACTATCCTTTCCTTACGGCTGCCGGTTGCCCGCCCGGAACACGAAAGGTTTATAGGTGGTGGATAAGAGGAAGATTGTCCAAAGAGTAAAAACAAAGAAAAACAAAAAGGTAAGAGAGTTACGAAAAAATTCCTCTCGAATTAAAACTATCAAGGTAAGAACTGAAGGAAGGTATGCTCTGGAAATAGTGGGGTGGGGGTGTAACAGTTTGAAGTGCCTAGGGTGCCGGGGAGATTAAAAGTGGCATTGTCTGTAGGCGTGGATTGGAAGTTTGAAGAATAGGACCCCGCTTGGATGTTATCCTTGTTTCTTGACCGTGGCTTAAAATTGCGAGATCCGGCGCCAGTATCCCTCGTGTTGTTGAAAACTGTGCCTTTAGTTAAGAACACACAATCAACCCAAATCTCTCTTTCTCTCATACACTATATTAGTGGTCTTCAAACTTTTTCAACTCATGGAACCCCTAGAACTAGAAGGTGTTTCCGTAAAACCCCTAGAACTAGAATGTGTTTTCGTAGAACCCATAAAACTAGAAGGTGTTTTCATGGAACCCCTAGAACTAGAATGTGTTTTAGTGGAACCCCAAAAACCAGAAGGTGTTTTCATGGAACCCCTAACACTAGAAGGTGTTTTCGTGGAACCCCTAAAACTAGAATGTGTTTTCGTGAAACCTTAAAACTGGAAGGTGTTTTCATAGAACCCCTAGAACTCGAATGTGTTTTAATGGAACCTTTAGAACTAGAAAGTGTTTTCATGGAACTCTTAAGACTAGAATGTATTTTCAGGGAACCCTTAGAACTAGAAGGTGATTTCGTGGAACCCCTAGAACTAGAAAGTGTTATCATGGAATCCCTAGAACTAGAAAGTGTTTTAGTGGAACCTCTAAAAGTAGAAGGTGTTATCATGGAACCCCTAGAACTAGAATGTGTTTTAGTGGAACCCTAAAACTAGAAGGTGTTATCATGGAACCCCTAGAACTAGAAGGTGTTATCATGGAATCCCTAGAACTAGAAGGTGTTTTCGTGAAACCCCTGAAACTAGAAGGTGTTTTCATGGAACCCCTAGAACTAGAAGGTGTTTTAGTGGGACCCCTTAAAACTAGACGGTGTTTTCATAGAACCTCTAGAATTAAAATGTTTTATAGTGGAACCTTTAGATATAGAACTAGAAGATATTTTCGTGGAACCCTATTCCACACACACACTTAGAAGAATATATCTTTAAAAAAATAATATTTAAAGTAGATCAACAATAGATCACGTAAAGGAAATTGTAAAAAATATTACATTTATATTATTAAAAATTTTTAATGTACTTTTAGTATAATTTGCTCATTAATAATATTAATTTGTGATTCAAGAGTGTCACCTACCCTTACATTATGTTTAGTAACTGCGATATGTGCTTAGATTTTTTTTACACAATTTGTCAAAGTCTAGGTCTATTGAGAACACCTACAAACGCATTACATATTCCGAGCTTCATTTGTTTCTATACTTTGTTTTTGTAGCCACTCACATTTGGAAATATTTTTCAGTTATACACATTGTCCTGAACAGAGTTTAAAATATTTATAGCTGTATGAGAAATACTGTGTATTTTGCATGGATTTGCAACATAAAATTTAGGATCTGTTCTTGCATGAATTTAAACTTTTTACATCGAATCTCTGTTGATATGTTGTAGGTTTTTTCCCACGAATATAAAAATGTGCATTCTCCATTAGAAAACTATTTAGTTTTTCAAGACATTGTACTAATGAGTATAAAATTATCTCGTGGAACCCCAGGGTTCCGTGGAACACAGTTTGAAGACCACTACATGAACGGTCTTAAAAACAACGCTCTGGTCATTCAAATCACGATTTCGATTTCACCTTGATGAGACCTTTGTCTAGATATTAGAAAATCCCTCATCGAGAGAGAGCCAGCTCCAAGGATCCCTTTCGAGGTTTCATTAAGCGTTATGAAAAGGAGATTTGAGGGGATTATATGGACGTGATCAACTACTTGAGAAGTTAGGTAGCGTCGAGTGATTGTAGGCGACTGAGCGTCAAAGCGATTAAGTTCTCCGGTGTCATCCGTTTAAATGTCTTCCGGTGTCTCAGAAATCGCTGGAAATCTGTAGAATTACACAGATGGATGCTAGGCGAATATGGTGCTGGATCTTTTCCTGGTTTTTATGCAGAAAGACAAAATTTTTATTTGTTTCTTTGTTTTGGTATCGGGGTAATGAAAACACACAAAATTTTTTATTAATTTATTATCAAATAAATTTTCGTATTTACTTTAAATCTAGATGTTCCATGCTTGCTGCACGGCCCAAGTAGAATATCGGGAATTGATTCACGTGAAATATAACTGAATCTCAAAATCATCTCGTAGTGTGATGTGTAAGTTAGGACATCCGGTATCTATTTAAATGTTATTATTGTCATTTATCCATGAAGTTTTGTATTACTTAAGTGGAACATTAATTCAAAAATTTCAAGATGCCATTTTTAGTACATCCCTTTTATTTACTTGCGTTTTTAAAACGTATATTTAATATAAGTAAAAAAGACTGATTACATTACGTACAAAAATATAAGAGAAAGCATGTAGATATATAGATTTTTTTTTATAATTTCATAACTTTTATATTTTTTAATGCCCCTCCCACTACACGCAGGCACATATACACATACATATTCATGCATCAAACGTAGAGAAAAATTTTCATACTGTGTCCAAAAATATACGAAAAAGTATACCTAGATTCAGAATGCAACAAATATAAACAAATATGATAAAAACAAGATATCAATCATTGGCATGGCCAAGTAATTTTAGCGCGTTTTTCACATGTTGTATTTTACAGTAATGCAACTAATGAACTTTTTACTAACAGAAAGTAGTACTTTACCACTCCTCTAAATGTACTACTATTGAGCTGAAAAGAAATAATGACACAAATCTGTATCAGCACTATAAAAAAGAAAAGAAATTTTTTTTTTACAGAAGCTACAAAAGCCCGGACAAGGTGACTTAACTCCTTGTCTAGGCATAAAACTCGCTTCTATGTATTTATTCTTTTAAGTTTAACAAGGAAAAGTATATACAATTAATAATAACTTAACTACTACATTACTTAAATTTTATTTAGCTTAACTAACAAAGGCTTATGGAATGAAAAGAATGACTCGTATACGTAAACACTGATGGTGTAGTCAGTCAATTTTCCAAAAATTGCATCGATAGTGGTGCCAGAATAAACTTTTTGCAAACAATAAATTTACTAGGTAAAATTCGAGAAAATTTTGTTATAAACTAGCGAAATTCAGGAAAATTTGTAGGAAAATTCGGGAAAACTATGGGAAAATTTAAATATGATTCGGCTCATCTACGGCACAAATGCGACCCAATGCCGAAAACACGAGGTCAATTGGTTGCTTATTGGCTGAGAAAAAGGTACGACAAAATATAGAACGAAGACGAAATTTGCGTCCTAATAGCGCTTTTGTTCCACTACGTGAAAAACGCGCTAAAAATTGAACCACGTTTGTAAGAAGGGGTTTAATAATATCACATATTCAATATTAGTATCATATATGTGATATAGAGATATATGTGATATATGTCGAAGTAGAGAAACCAATTTTTGTAGTTTATTTAGTTTTAAAAAAAACATAATTTATGAAAAAAATACATAAACCACTGCTTAATAATTAGATAAAACATTTACCTGAGTATTTATATCGAATAATTTCCGCTGAAATCGATAATTCTTTCGATGAAAATATTTAATTCATATCCTTTGTGCAGGAGTTTTCCTTCGCCAAATCCTACAACAGGAAAATAAAGCATTTAGCTCTAATGGGGTATATTGTACGAATATTCTGAGCATTAAAACTATGCGTGCATAGTAAGTAAATTAAAATTATTCTATTCTATACATTATATAACTGAGTAAACCAGATAAATGGATATCTTTACAAAAATATTCATTTAGAGAATTTGGATTGGAACTGTATGATGCTCAAATGTTTAAAAAAAATATTTCTCAATTTGAAGCGTAACGAAAAAAATTCGACAGTATTTTTTTAATGAGATAAAAAAACACAAGCAATATAAATTTTCTTTAAGTCAATTCCTACTTAGGTTAGCAAAGAAAAAAAATTTTTTGAGGAACTTTTTATTAAATAATTACAGTTAGTATAAATATGTATGTACATATGACAGAATCACAATATTAAATGACAAAATAGAAAGTGATTTTCCATGCTATTTTCCATTTTCCTTTCTATATGTGATGTTGGACTATTATTTTTGTTTGTTACTATTTATTCATTATTTAATAAATCAATATTTGAAAAAACTGTATTGACATCAAATGCATCCAATGTATTTGAACTTGAGTGGATGAACAAAAAGTATTTTACGAACCACTGAAAATTTGAACAATATATATATATATATATATAATTAGGGAGAGTGTGAACTATAGTAGAAATTGAAAAATAATATAAAATTTTTCACTTAAATAGGGTGTGAAAATCAATGTGATTATTAAAAGTCTTTAAAATATTACAATCATAAAAGCTGTATGTTCTGTTTATGGTGCACAAACCTAACCGTGAACTTTAAAAAATTAATTCATTCCCCTTTCCCCCCCGAGCCAAAATCTAATTTTACAAAAAAAGTCTACTGAATTAAAAAAAAAAGTTTTCCATCTTTTTTTTCCAAAAAGAAAAATCGCTGCTTCCATTTTCTAAAAGGACACGTGTACATTATGTATCCAATTTCGAACAAAAATGTACTACGTGGCACTTTCCTTTGAGGTTCCTAGAGGAGAACTACCTTCCCAAATCGATAAATTGACCAATCAAACAGAACTGTGACCTTTAAATCAGCATATAAACGGAACAGGTGATGTGTGATGCGTTTCAATTCATCGTCAAAATTTTCAAGCGCATTATACCCTGGTTTTGACGAAATGAGATTCCTTTCTTTTAAAATATGTAATTTAAAGGCAGCTATAGACGGTATACCATATGATTTTCTAGGTTTTCTACTTCTGTGTAACTACAATTGTTGAAATTTTTCGAAGAAGTTTAATGGTTTTGAATTAAGAATTCCATTCCATTTTGAAATGAAAATTCACCATTGCTATAATTTGTTTTATTGAACGCTTTATTAATATGCAAAAATTTCCGTCAAAGCGAAGTTTTGGGAAGTACGTCTGATAATATACAATAACTTAAAAATTTCTACTAATATTTACAGTTTCGTACTCATTTCTACTAATTTGCAACTTTATAAATAGCAATATGCTATAGTGTTGATAATTCGTCATAATTACAGAAAAAGAACAATGGAATAAAAATGAATTGCTCAACGAACATAAGATCTGTGAATTATTATTTTATTGTTTTAATTCCTGTTGCAGTATGTAAAATTGCTATTCAATTAATTCTCAAAATAGATAAATACAAAAAAAGAAACATAATTAAAATTCGCAAGTAATTTGCTAATTTTAGTTCATTCTTTTTACATTTTCAATGTTCATAATCTCAGTAATAATAACTCAGATAATTCACAGATCAGTAATAATAATTCAGATTAAAAAAAAGCTAAATCTTATTTATTGATAAAAATTATTTTTCATATGCAAAAAGACGTTAAAATTACAATTTCAATGGACTAAATTCATGTGACGTCATTATCGCAGGATAACTACAAGCACGTGTTTACAGCCAATCAATTTATGTAGATTCATTTGACGTCATAGACGCATGATAAATGTAGTCATGTGTTTCTAACCAATCAATTCAGGTGCTTCGCTGTTGCCACCTTTTGTTTCTTGAAAAAACTTTCTTTTAAAAACACAAGTTTGGAAAAATAATGCATATAAGAATTTCTTTTTTTTTTATTTCGAAAGGTTTTTTTGTGAAGAATCTGAAAAATTCGAACATTTTTACCCAATTATAAAATTTTAAATTTTATCTATAAATTTTACAAGTAGAACTACAAGTACAAGTCTTAATATCAGCATTGAATTCAACAAAGAACGCGTGATTGTATTTATCATGTGATCGTCATGAATTTTCTAAAAAAAAATCGTTTGGTGTTATATTAAAAAACAACACATGTTGGCTACATGAAATAAATTTATGTCCTAAGAAATATCTATATATATAAAGAAAAGCGTCTCACTCATTCACTCATCATGATATCTCCGGAACTATTAAACCTACAGACTTGAAATTTGGTAGGCATGTTCTTTTCATGGAGTAGAGATCCATAACAAAATAAATTTTCCGAAAACTGACCCATTGGGTGTTGCTAGGGCTTAAGGGTAGTGGCGTAACGGAGAATATTAGCGCTCACCTGCAAAGTCAGGTTTTGGGCTCCAAGCCGGATTTTACAAACGATTGCAAAACCATACGTACTTGGCGTCAGTTAGTCTTTAACCCCCTCCCCCCTCTTGCTTCGGACAAGATGTGTGTACATTTTATTAATATGATAAAGATCAGTAACGTACATATGAGTGAGGTTTGGGCGTTAAAACCCCTCTCATAGACAAGCAAACTTTTAATTTTCAGATTCAGTGGCGTAACGAAAAATATTAGCCCCTTCCCCTCCACCTGCAAAGTCAGGTTTTGGGCTCCAACCGGATATCACAAAGGATTGCAAAACCATTACATAACGCAGACTTTGGGCCCATCTACAGTGGCGTAACGGAGAACACTTGGGCCTCCCTGCAAAGTCAGGTTTTGGACCCCCAAGTTGGATTTTACAAAGGGTAAGTATTTTGCGACAGTCAGACTTTGCCCCCCCCCCCGGATGCGGAGGTTGCGGGGGTGTACGTTACGCCACTGCTTAAGGGGCATTGTTGAATATTCCCGTTTTTGAACAATAAGATGCACAGGTTTGAAAGCTAGTTTAAAATATCTCTAAAAATTCATTCGGAAGTAAAATTTTACAAATTACTTCCATCATAAATGCTTTCAACGAAACAATTTCAAAACTCTTTTCAATAATCAAAACAACGAATATTTATTACATTTACTCGTGGTTCAGAAACTCACAGAGATTATCTGAAAGAATCACTTGTGGTTTAAAAAAAACCATTTTGATTACCATTACCATATCACAAAAAAAGTGCATGTTTCAGAGAAAAGAGGCTCTTGTGTAAAGTGAAGTTTGTTTGTTTTATTCGGTTTTTTTTTCAATCCAAGAGGCCCACCTGAGGACTATAGCCCCGAGCTAAATAACATCCCCGCCCCAAACTGATTGCTTTTTCTGGAACAACTCCACTCGGCATAATGGACCGAGAACAGGTCGTTTAAACATCAATTGCCCAACGTGTGGTCGTAATTCTAGCTGAGGAGTTTGATTCCTGCTTTATGATTCACTTTTTATTTTGGTCTTTGTTTCTCCGTTCACGGCTTAATTCATTCAACGTGAACTTAATGGTGGAACTGAAGTTCTCTCTATTTGAGTGGTTATAAACGAATCCTCTCTTTATTTGCTCTGTATCCTTTTTTTCCTCTCTCAAATGGCTGGAAAGGACAATTAAACACTGAATCGAAATGGTAAATCGTTAAGCCTTAATTATACGTTAGAAATACATAAAAACATTTTTAAAACAATAGGAAGATAGTGTTAAGTCATTTGAAATGTGCAAAATGCAGATAACGCACTATTAATTTTGTTTAGCTTCAGTTTTTCGCTCAGATGAAGAAGTAATTCATTCTGATTTTTAATATTTGCTTTTAAAATACCTTATTCTTCTCTATTTCATGTGTGCATATCTTTAAAACAGATTCCTTAATTATTAGTTTAAAAATGCATTTGATATCTGTGTGTTATTGTTTCAGTGATCTATTTTCTATTGAGGGTTGTGAAATTGATGTTATGGTTAGTGAAATTGAATATGTTCTATAATATTCGGCTTTTAAGGAAGCTGAAGCAATTTAAAACACCTTCTGTATGCAAATTTCGATGTAGATCCTTACTCAATTTTTTCAAAGAACTTAACCCTAAGTTTTGAAAACAAGGTTATAACAATCATTTCACGGCTTTAAAGACTTAATCTTTGTGTGGTTCATGTCACATTAGAGCTATGAAATGTGCTGAGGTGTGCTTTTGTGTGTTGATTTACATTAATTAGTTCAGAGTCCGAAAAGGTAAAAGAATCATGTGGCACAAATGAAGAAATAAATAATTTTTTTAATTCAGTTAATCTCATCTCACTCTCATCTAGAGAGGTACAATAACAGCAAACACTGATGAAAATTATCTGCTTAACAAAAAATTATGTAAATTAACTCAAATCGCGATTTCACAAACTAATTCTAAATTTGGATTTCTGCTTTCTCATACAGTAGAACCTGGTTTTGTGCGGTCTTTTTTTATGCGATTTTATTTTTGTGCGATTTTATTTTTTTTTTATGCGGTGTATGAATTTCAATAGCTTTGGCGCCACTGTAATGTTTTCTATCAATGTACCAGTGGCGCGAAGAATGTTAGGGTCCCCCCCTGAAAGAGTCAGGTTTTGCCTTTAATATTTTATAAATTGGGTAAATACATACTTGGCGTTAGTCAGGCTTTGGGCCCCCTAGAGTTCTGCCCCCCTCCGGGAGGCGGGGATTGCAAAGGTGTACATTACGCCACTGCAGTGTATATATATATATACACTTCAAGACTTTCTGTTCCTTTGCTATAAACAGCCTCCCAACAATGCACGTTCAGATGCATTTTCTCAATGCGGCAATAGCGCGCGCTTGATGAAAGACGAAACTTTCAATGACAGTGACATTATCAATAATTTGATAGATTATGAAAACGGACAAGAAGAAAAGGATTCTTTGAGAGCGGATAAAAATATACAGGCATACAACTTTCAAACAAATTGGAAAATCATTTTCTTAAAATAGATACCAATTCAAAAAGAACTTCGATCATGAATATCTTCAAGTGACGAAAGCGATTTTGAGCTTATCCATCACAGGAAGATGAGCGCTTTGGATTACGATGAGTAGCAATGAATTATGTATGGGCATTTTGAAAACTTCTCCATTTATACAATGCGAAACTAAAAGTTTTTATAATGTTTCCATGTGTAGTTTAATTATTTATTTTGTCGTGGAAGTACTTTCTCATAAATTTTCTCTACCGAATAAAAAAATAGTTCTCCGTAGTATCTCGACGAATTTGTTGGTCATATGTAAGAATTTATGAAGTTTTCGAATATTTTTTTTGTGCGGTTATTTTTATGCGGTCCCTATATGACGCAACAAAACAGGTTTTACTCTATAGTATCACGTCACTTACTATGAAATGAAGAGCAGATATATCTACCGTATAAACCTCAACGTTGACTCTCATGTTCCTCCTCACGATTGCGTCTAAGAACAACGATATATATAAAAAAAAACCTAGAATTCCTTCAGTCCTCTTAGCACACTCGCATATACAGCGGGAAAAGAAAAGGAGTTCGCTGGATGAAAAGGAATAGAACAAAATTATACTAAATAGCAACTAAAATAAGAGAGATCCTCTCCGGGAATAACATGTGACAACAGTGGTGTAACGGAGAACATTAGGGCCTCCCTGCAAAGTCAGGTTTTGGGCCCTAAGCCGGATCTTACAAAAAAGATTGCAAAACCATATGTACTTGCCGTCAGTAGGCTTTGGGCTCCTGAAGCCCTGAGCCCCCCGCGATGCGGGGGTGCACTCTATGCCACCGTCTGGCAATTAAAATTATTCGAATTATGATCTTATTGAAGCTGAGTCGGAAACGAGACGAGACACCTCCGAGATCGACTCTCTCTGAACCCAGTCCTAGTTCGCTCCTGCCTTAAGACACCCCTAATATTACATTAAAGCAATGTTTCTCTCAAACTGTGAGGCGCGCCCCCTAGGGGGGGCGTGATAACCTTACTAGGTGGGCGCGAGCCTATTGAAAAGTTGAAAACAAAAGATTATTTAAAAAAATTATAAATTTACCGTAAGTAAACAAGGATATATTCTAACATAATAAAAAATAAAATACACATTTACACTGATGTAATACACTTATGAATATATCAATACTGCGTAATGTATTATATAATTGACAATACTAAGTTAATAAGTAAAATAATTACCCATGACCCCATGGACTTGCCATATATAAAATTATATGTTAACATTAACACTCATCTTGATAATTTGTACGGTTTATAATTAATCCCTTAAATGCCGACTAAAAATTATGCGATTCGTTCCCCTATGCCACCGTTTAACACGTAGGCAAGCGTATGTGATGTATTGAGGGAGGGGGTTGAAAATAAATAAATAAGTAAATCCTTCGCAAACACACTCTCAAGATCATTTTACTGCATTCCAAAGCCTTCGGAATAATTTTATGGATAGTAGGTGACAGAAAAGATCGTACTTCGAAAAGACGTATATATACGTCTGGGGCAATTAAAGCACTGACTGAGAGAGACGTTTATATGCGTCGATGGCACTTAAGAGATTAAAGTCGTATTGTAGGCATCAAAGTATAGTATAACTGAATTTAATACTTTGTGTTATTGTATGGAGGAGGGCGCGATGAAAATTATGATTGAATATTGGGTCGCAAATAGTGAAAGTTTGAGCAGCACTGCATTAAAGAGATACTCTTTTCGTAATTTACTCGATTTTTATAAGTTTTCCAAATGCTTAAAGAGTATAAAACACGTAAGATAAATATTGACAAACATTTTTAAAACTATTGAAACAAAACAGAATGTTTTTCAATAACTTAGCACAATGAAGCTCTGTATACGATTTTACTATTTTTCCTGTGTTAGGCTGCAAAATCCCTCCGTATGTGTTACTGGGTCAATCAGTAAAAACAGAAAATTAAGCGTGCTTTGAAAAATACAAAAGTCGACCAAATTTTACAAAAGTATTGTGGTAATCCGAAATAACAACTCTAGAAGAATAGATGTTTATGTTTCCTTTAAAAATACAGCATCATTTTTCATGTAACGGATAAAAGTTATAGAACTGATCCAAAGCATATGATCTCATCCTAAAAAATTCTTCTATTCCAGTCTGAATCTTATGGAAAAGATACGATTAAAAAGATAAAATCTATCATTTGTGCATTGTTGAAAAAAGGACCTTGATAAAAAATACATTTCTCTAAGGGTATGAGTCATCATGATCCAAATGGAACGTCAGAATGCTATGAATAATAGTAAAGGAATAACAAAAAGCAGGTATGCCGTCACAACATATATGGATCCTCTGACCTACTATCTAAGATTACGTTTCATATTCTTTCTCTCTCTCTTTAGATTGATGATTACCAATCTCTCTGAGATTAGAAATTTTTTTTGGATGAAAACACATAATATGGATCGATGGAGTATGCTCTGTTTGATTATTGATTTTATAAGTTGGTTTTTTTCTGGATAGGGTTATGATTCCGGATTGGTCTGGAGCATACAGATTTTTATAGATTTAGTTACAAAATAGAGAAGAATAGCAAGTATTCTGCTGATAAGTATCATATTTTATACCATTATTTCTCTTTTGTCTTTTTTCTTATGTTTTATCTTGCAACTATATATAGTCGGCTCTGGAAAATTCGAAGTTGAAGGAACCAATGAAAAACTTCGAATTATCAAGAGTTCAATTTATCAAAAAGGTAAAAAAAACAAAAAAAACTTCCGAATTTTTTTCTTAACACATTTAAATTTTAAATTATGTAATAAAACAACAATTGAATATATGTATAAAATTGCTTTAAAATATTTTTAAAAAGTGCATAGTATACAGAATAAATACTAAACAGAAGGTAAAAGTCATGTATTTAAAGAATACATTAATGTAGTAATTCTCGAATTGGACTCTTTCAAGCCCCACCAAATCTCTTCCATTCCTCATTGCAAATACAATCATTTCGCACCCGGTTTCCTCAGACACTGTCCCCAACACCATTTGTTCTTTAAGGCAAGGGTCCAGTCTGGCCAATGCCCTATTTGGTGCCACCTGCTATAAGTCATACAGATGAATCATAAATCGTTATATGAGTCCGACGCAAAAAACACAACCCTACGCATCTATTCTTCACAATAGCCGACCATCCTTTCTAAACCCACGTGTAGCAAGGTGTTAAACGAAAAATATGGACGGCTGACTAACAGGTGTGGCCAGAATTATCCAATTGAAGAAGGAAAACAATAAAAGCGTATTTTCGCCTGATGAACCAGGAAACACAAAGAATGGGTTGCAAACAGATGGTCATCAAAGGGGTTCCATTACTGGGGGGGGGACATGCAAAGACAATACAATACAAAACTTGTCATCTGCAACCTGTTTGCTACAGGACTGTACATGATAGTGAGTGTTCGAATTGTCGAGAGTTTTATAAGATAACTTCGAATTATTGCGTTATGTAGCCAGCCACAGATTTTACTTCAAAATATTGAGTGTACCAAAACGTATTGTTTGAGTATATACTTCGAATTAGCAGTGGCATATTATCATTAGCATTAGCATAACATCAAAGGTTTGAATTAGCGAGAGTCGGCTGTATCTCATTTTGTATATTGCAGAATGTATATATGTATGTATGTGTTACATATATGTGTGTATACATTTAGTTATTGGGAAATTTTCATTGTTGGCGTGTATTAAGCTGCATTGTCTTAAAATTTTTTTACTTTTATTTAAATATTAAATTTGGGGCTTTGGTATGTACACTTAGGTATGTTCACTTGGTTTTTGGCATTGATAACTAAGATAATACATTGATTGATAAGATGGTGACGGGTGTGAAAGAATAGTCCCATGTAGCCCATGCGCGTCGTAGAAGGCGACTAAAATTGAACGGTCCTCGAGGTTCGGGGGTTGAACGTAGGGCTAATAACACTACCCCATAAAAAAAACCTGTTACGGAATTTATGCATGTGAAACTTGGTCCATGTCTCAAATAGATGAGAACATGATAAGTATCTACGAAAAAAAGATTTTAAGATTTATTTTTGGAGGAATTCAGGAAAATGGAACATGGGGAAGAAGATCAAATTTCGAACTCTATCAATCATATAAAGAATCTGGCATCGTTAACTTCATAAAAATACAACGAATCAAATGGGCAGGTCACGTTGTCAGAAGGAACGAAGACCGCGCCACTAAAAAAGTGTTCAATGCCCAACTAATTGGCACACGGAGAAAAGGCAGGCGTTTCATTCGACATCTCTGAAAGAAATCTTTAGTTGTTTAATTTCATAATTTCTCGCTTAATAATTTCTGGTTATCAGTTGCACATAAAGGGCAAGAGCGGATTCGAAATATGTAAAAATTTTGTTGTCCATCGAAGATTAATACTGTCAGGTGTTAAGATACATGTAGCTTTTCTATCTAATCTCAGTGGTGCAACAGCCCTTGAAGGGCCAAGGCCAACTGTACCCATCTCAGTTTTCGTGACCATGGGCATTGAAGTGCGGGGGCAGATGTTCTGGTCAGTTGGTCAGTCTGACGCGAAAACCCCCATTGTTTAGTTAACAAGCAAGTTTGGTACTCATTTTAGCGACCCACTGAAGGGATGAAAAGCTGAATCACCCTTGCCCAGCCCGGGCTTGAACCCCGGATCAGTGGCGTGGAAGCGCGATACGCTACCACTCCTCCACTGGGCACATGTAGCGTGTATTGAATAATAAAAAGGTAATCACTTCAGTTTGACGAAATTACATTGGCTTAATTATTGCTAAGAAATACATGAATTATTGCTAAAAAATGACAGAGAAATCTTAATAAAATTTATGCTACAAATTAATTGCTCCTTACGTACATAAATTATGAATTTAAATGAAGTCAAATGATCGATCAAATTCCTCCTCGAAGGTGAAGAAGTTTGTTTTTTTAAAAAATTTTATAACAAAAATATTCGGCATTGGATCATTTACCTCATAATTAAGATATCCGACTACCCTAAAATCGTGAATTTTGCCAAAAATTGCCAACTTTTTTTTATGATTTTGTTTTATAGACCATTTTATTAGCTTTATAAAAATGCCAAGTTTATTATTTTCCATTCACTAGAACAAAAACTACAAGTGTTTTAGTAAAAGCACATGCAATTACTTTAAGCAAGATGTCATACTTTAAAACGCGTTTTACTCGAAATGTGATTTTTTAAATGCTCAAACGGGGACAGCGATTACACAATAAGTTTTGAAAAATATTATCTGAAATTTTTTGCGTATGTTCTGAATAATAGTAGAAGTGTTTTAACCATCAGATTTATCAATCACTGTTTTATTGCAAAATTTATAGTCCTTTATGTTAATCTAATCACTGTTATATTAAGCAATTTCATATAATAACTAAGATAAAGTGCTCTAGTTTTTGTAAAAATTAAAATATCTCTTATTTTGAAGGTCATTTGAAAAAGGAATAACATAGCAACTCAACAGAATTGAAAAATTGAATATTTGTTCATAAACTTTTGGTGCAAAATGGCCCCTTTTTATGTTATTTTTTGTAAATTTTTACCCATTTTTTAGAAAAAATAATTTCTTTTTCTCTTTTTAATTTTAGCATATATTTCTTAAAATGTACTAAACAAATCTAAAAACCACAAAAAAATCCCCATATCTCCATTTTTTTTAAAAGAAAGTTGTCGCAAGTATTCGAATACCCAAAATCAATGTCTTTCTACAATAACATCAGCAATCCTTGCAATTTCTGAACTTAACCTGAGCCGAATCGTTATATTAGACCTCACATTACCCTTAACATGAATCATCCCAATAAACAGTCAATTGCATTTCCTAGTTTCAAGAACCACCCATTTAGCTCTTAAGGTCGCATTACAGAGCTTCCATATTTTGATCCACAACAATGTCCTTCCGTTACCTATGCTTCCTCTGATTCATACCGCCACCGACAATCACCAGACATCCGTTGAGGAATCACAACGAAAATCGTTACGAAATCTTTCCTCTCGCACTTCAAACATGGAAGGAAGCGGCCGCCGCGGACATCCAACTTAAATTTCCATCTTTTCCAGTAAGTTATATTGATTCAGGTGCAGATGTCTTGGTCGTGATTGTGGAGACTGCCTCGTTTCAATTTATGAGGCGACAGTACGACCGTTGCGTGATGTTTCCACGAGGTACCACACGTGCCAGCGTTCGAATGTTAATATGTCTCACCCATTCGGTAGTTGTGCGCTACTAACTCACATTAGAAGTGAGTCACTGATTGTTTTCCGTTTCTGAGATTGGGAACTGATAGCAGCGGAACTTTTATCTCACCCTACATTGTGTGTGTGTGTTGGGGTTAAAATAATAACATATTCTCTTCCAAGTCGTTTTTGCATTTGTACTTTTTTAAATGTTCCATAGATTTTATCTCGATTGTGGATTTCAATTGTACTTGGTTCTTGATGGATTATCAGTTTGTATTCTATATTAATGGTCACCAACCTCCGGACCGTGGACCAGTATTGGTCCGTGGAGGAAATAGCACCAGGATGCCCAAGGAGCATTAAATTTGTTCTATTTTACCATGTTTTTATTAACTCGCTTTCTTGTATGTCTATCCGAGTGGAATTTTGTAATTGATTTTAAACTAACTTCCTGATGAGCTAAAGTAAGGGTACTAAACCTTTTTTTTCCTGCTGGACCGCATACAAATGTCAGCCATTTCATGCGGCTTCATACATATGTTAGCTATTTCACGAGGGCCGCAAGATGAGGTTAAATGGGGAGGGGGGGGGGAGAAATGCTTTAAGACCAAGACAACATTGGAAATTTAAAATATGGAAAATTGGATCAAAATATTATAATTCCTGTTTTGCTTTTTTCAACAATTTTTATTTTATATTTTTTATTTTTGTCACTAACACAAGATTAAAAGAATTTAAGAAACACTCCTTTACAACTTCTGCATCAGTAAACGGTTTCATATGATTACCAATAATATAACAAACTTCTTATGATGTCTTTGTTACTGCTGTGAAATTACCACTGACGTTGTCGTTGCAAAGAATATTCAATATTGCCTATTTATCACCTCTTGAATGAGGAAAAGTGTCATTGAATGGTTCCTGTTTATTGGTATTTTTTTAAATACTGCACTTTCGTGACAAATCAAACAAGTACTGATCCATATTTGTTTTTCACTACAAAACAGTCAATCTCCAAATCGTTCGAATATTTTTCGCTTACAAGTATGAAAGATTGTTCGAAATTAGTTCCACCCATAAAATTGTCGTTACTCTATTGTTGTATGTTATCATTAAACGTAACCGTTACAAATAGAAAAAAAGAATATCAATTCGCAGCCGTACGACATCGATTGCAAAAAAGCAAAATTGATATATTGGATTTCTTGTCAAAGAATTTCCCACCAAACTTTTAATACATTTCTTAAATAAAAGAATTTCTCAGAGCAATGGATCATGACCAGGCCACATGAAAAGGCTCGGTGGGCCGCAGGTTGAGTATTGCTGAGCTAGAGGCTTGAAATTTGAACTATAGCCTAGAAGTGGATGACAATGCATGAAAATTTGAAAAAAAAACATGGTATATTAAAAATATTTTTTATTTATAAATTATTATTTCTTCTTCTTCAATGGCTCGACAGCCCTGGGTGGGCCCTGGCCTTCCCCAGAAGGTTTCTCCAGGCATCTCTACTTTTGGAAATTATTTTCCAGTTTTTGACCTTTAAAATATTTAGGTATTTCTTGACACAATCAATCCATCTTAACGGGGGGCTGTCACGAGGTTTATTTTCCATGGGCTTTGCCAGAAAGATTTTCTTACATCAACGATCTCTATTTTATTTACTGTAGTGTATTTTTCTGGTAATTTCTAAGTATAAATTTGGTGCGACATTCCCTACATATTCATTGTTTTTAGTGAAAATGTATTTTATTTTGATGGCGTGTTTAAATAAAATAAAATTAAAAGTAAATCAAAAACCACACACACACACATCTCAAAATATAAACAGTCAATATCCTCCCTTCTTCAGCGGGCCGTAGTAAAATTATCAAGCGTTGATCAGTCCGCGGCGTTAAAAAGGTTGGGGACCACTGCCCTATATCTCATGAGAGGTCTCATAATTTGATTTTAGAAGTTCTGGCTTTTGAATTCAGAAATTTAATTCCAGACAGCATACCAGCTATCAGCATTGATTGAACGGTGCAGCATATCAGCTTCTGCACCGTTCAATCAATCGCCAGGTTGCCAACATGGTCGCCAAAAATTATGCTAACTTGGCTCTATTGCCAACATTTCGCTATGTTTCCATTGAATCGCCATTATAATGTAAGAAATGGAGTTGCTTGCGAATATTTTAATTTTAATATAAAATAAATACAACAGAAAGAAATATCAGCGTATTCCACGTCCAGATATAAATTATTTACACTGTTTTAAGCGTTCATTACACAAAATTTGTAACCATGTGTTACTTCTGCTGAACAGAGATCAGCTTAGGAAAGTGTTTCCAAAAATCGATCCATCAGAGTTACGGGCGTTATAAGTACAATAGAACGTCGTTTATCCGAATCAATTGGGACCGTACATCGTTCGGATAACCGAAAACTGAATGCGATTCATGGAGTATATGAAACCGGACACTATACGAATATTGAAAATCATCATATGCAGGAAACGTGCTTGAAGAAAAAGCAAAATAGGTGCAAAATGTCGCAATTTTACCTTTATTGCAGAAAACAATCACTTATTCTTCGCTGTACCATTGTACACCTTCGTTTTTTCGCTGCAAGGTCTCTGATTCTCTTGGTTCGGATATTTGACGATCCGGATAATAAACGTTCGGATAAACGACGTTCTGCTGTAAAATAAAATCCTTTTTATCAGCTATTAAACCTTCAGACTTGTCATTAAACAAATATGGTTTTTTTGTTCAGCAGAGATATGCAAAAAGCTTCTTTTTTGTGTGTTTAATTTGCACAATTCACGTAAAATTAACTCATTATCCTTCAATCTATGTTGTAATTTTTCAATTCACCTGTGTCAAGAACGGGTGTACCAGCTGGTTATATTATACGTCTTCTTTTAAACCAAGTGCATTTTATGTACTTGTATGCGACATTATTGTTGACACAATTATGTACTTTTTATAGAAAATTTCTGTTCTAAAAGCAAAAGTTGGCAACAGCGAAGCATACGAGCTGATTGGCTGGATACCAGTGATTGCTCTTATGTGACCATGACGTCACATAAAATTTAGGCCATTTCCAGCTATGTTCCGTTGCCCATATATATCTCGATCCGTAATTTTATTACATAATTCAGTGCTTTTTTACCAATAAGATTATGTTAATTTGAGTTTTCGATGTGCCAATAGAAATAAATTCACCACAATATACGAAACTTATTAAAATGGATTCTGGTTATAACCGAAAAAATCAGGTATAATCCAAATAAGAAAAAAAAATCATTATGCGCAAATAGATTTATAAGGGTAAACAAGGAAAACACGACCTTTTTGCTCCAGATTTTGTGCTCACCACTATATGTGTGTTCTACTATCATAAACTGATTTGAATAAGAACCACCTGTCCGCTAGCTACAGAATATGTGCAGTTGCGGGATTTATTTCACCTGTCCAGTTGTTTTAATTATCGTATTTGTCACTAGCTTGTCTGTTGTCTTTGCTTTTCATCAATATAATACGATACTCATAAAATGGATCCTGAGTTAGATATGGGATGAACCAGACTTATTACAAAATGTAAATAGTTTTGTTTGGAGTAAAAGGAATAATAAGTACTGCCTTTTGTATTAATTCTTTCATTTTAAATCATGTTTGCCTCCAGGTTTATCAAATAATAATGATACAGGGATTTTTGATGCATAACAATTTTTAAAGAACACATTTGTATCAGTATTCCAATATTTTAATTTCAGGAACAAAAATAAGTAATAGTTTTAAAAAAAATACTTCTAAATTTGCTTTATTTTTGTAGACTCAAGACAGTAAGAATTTTTTTTAATCCTTGAGTATCCTTGAGAAATAACTCGTAATAAAACTATTTTGATAATTAATTTTATTCACAAATACATTGACTAAGAAATAAAAAAAAATATCGACAAATCAATAGCATAAAATAGAAAAAAAATTAGTAAGGAAATCTATTAAATAATTTCTATTTCAGCTAGGAATGTAAAAAGAATTTTATAAAGCTCTTTTTTCCGGAAGAAAAAGAGTTGAAGTAGCAAGAGTTGAGTCTTTTAGAATCTCCATAAGAAAAGAAAAGGATTAATAAGAAATTCTTTAATTCTACTAAGCTTTGTTATCACAAACACAATGTATTTAATAAATAATCTCTCAGAAAACCTATCCGATTAATTAATTAATGAATAATTCACAAAACGCATTTCATGTCAAGCCTAAAATGATGACGTGAAACATTTAATACATTGTTTAACTGTATTCTTAGAATAATTTAACATATATTTCAATACACAATACATTGTAATATATGAGGAATTTGATCTCTCACTAAAATTGCGTTGACGTATGGAAAGTAAAGTTGTGACGGATATATACGCGACCTTCTATTAACAGTCCTTTTGGGTATTCTTTTGGGCCAGAAAAAATTACCAATCTTCTCCTAAAGAAGGAAACGTGATATGCAAATTAAGTTTATTATATATATTCCTAGTTCGCGAGTTAAAAGGGAAGTTAGTGAATTAGAAGTGAAGAGAATAGTGAATGAAAAGTTAGGAAGTCAGAAGTTTAGTTAACTAGAAGTGACAAGAAAGATTATACTCAGGAAGGATTAAACAGATGTTGGTTTGATTAGAAGACTGCCTAAGTTCAGGTACTGTGTTACGTCGATGTTTAAAGTGTTAAAGTCGTTAGGCGGGTATTCAGTATTTATCTTCTGTGTAAAGTAATATTAAGGAAGAGCCACATTATAATAAAGTGGTTATTAAACGTATTCTTCCAAAACGCGAATCCCGTCTCTTCTCTCTGTTGCTTGACTGAATTATCCTATTTATAGTGTTGATTTGTGTTTGAGTCAATTAAAGTGATAAATAAAATAATTGGAATTTATCAAATCGAACGATCCTTTATTTCCTTCCAAACCTTTAGCCGGGTCACAGGGTGGAATGGAATTGGGCTCGTTTCAAAGTGACCGTTTATTTATCAGTGAAACGCATAAACACTCATAGGATTATGGGGTATTTTTTTTGAATTCGATAAACTTCGGAGGCTAAGAATTGAGTGCATAAAAAGTTGAAGAACCTATGGTTCCTGAAAAATGACTCGAGGAATCTATCGATATATAAAAAGAAAAAAAAATAACGCACTCACTTATCCCGAGATTTACGGAACCAGTGGAGTAACAAACTTAAAATTTGGCTGGCATGCTGCTTTTGTTCAGTAGAGATATGTCAAGAACAGGCTTTGCAGAAAACGACTCCCAAAGATGGGGAGTGGGTTGTGGTGGTGTTATAGACAAAGATTCTCGCTTTTAAACTATTAGATCTACAGACTTGAAATTTCACAGGCATGTTTCTTTGGTTGAGTAGGGAATTGATAAGGAGCGGGCTTTGCGAGAATCAACTGCGAAAAGGGAGGGGTTGTTGCGGAAGTATAAAATATAAATATGCTTCCATTTTAGAAATTCAAATCTTGTCCTTTTTAAATCAAGATATGAGGGCAAAATAATGCTTTTGAATCTAACAGTAAGCTTAATACTAGTATTTAAATATCAATAATTTAAAAACTGTATATAGTCATGAAATACTCAGCGAAGTGGGTGGGCAACGTCTAGTATTCTAATATTTCTGTTAAAATGGCTGGCTACTCAACTTAATGATATTATTTCTAAAAGATAGTATAAAGGATTCAAAATCTTTTCAGAACTACTATGTTATCCGATCTATGAATTAAAATTCAAAGAATTCTTATCTCAACGATGTAAATTCAATACGACAAACCTTAAGAAGTTATTAATTTTTAAGTCACACTGGAAATGTTTCAATGTGGCGTGAAAACAAACCCATTCAGATTTAACTATCACCCTAGTCTAATGATGATTTATCTATTCAACAACAAAACTACCCGAAATTTTTGTTTATCAGCTATCCTTTTATAATTTGCTTTTAAAATTTTTCGCTCTTGCTGTATGTTTTAATATAACCAGCAGCTGTCCTTGCATAAAATACGCTTTATCTCGAACTCGTGCTTTGATTTTAGAGTCTGTGACTCCCCACAAAACACCAAAATCTCTGATTGTCCAAACAATTCTGACCGTTTATCGAACTATTGAATGATAAAACATAAGACTCTGCCAAATTACTCCATTAAAAACAAGGACATCAATCTCAAAATACTATTGATAAAACAAGGATATCAATCACAAAAGATTTCAAGTGTTCACGAGATTATATAAACCACACTATTATTCTTTGTAAAAATAGAACTCAAAAGAGACATTATTATTTTAAAATGTTTTGTTTTCAAACTTTATTTTGAAGATTTATTTAAAAATTTTCAGTCTTCAAAAGTGACCATACTCTATGTTTATCGAACAATCATGATAAAGATTTTCTGTAAAATGTCTTAACTAGGTTTTTGTCAACACAGTAGAATGAGAAGTTTTAGAATATATATATATTCCGTATGTATATTTAAAAAAATTCATCTTAAACAGTTTTTAACTAGAAAAGGATTTTTAAAGACTCGGTAAACATTTTTGATATATTTTCCCCTATAAAATGAAGTGTGTGAGAGAGTCTCTTTTTCACAAAACAAACATAATAACCCAGATTCTATTTTTAGAACAAGTACATAATCATCTAAGAAATCAAAATCCACGTAATTTTCAAACAAGGATATAGATGTGTCTAAAATTTGCACGCAATTTTGTGCCATGTCACCACATTGCTCTGTAAACTTATATATTTGCTTGTTCATCCATCTGCGAAATCTTGAACACATTATAACGTGATAGCAGCAATAAAACATTTTTAATCGCACTTATTTTCTCATAAAACCATCCAACGCTTTCACTTGAGGAAAATCGCAACATATTTTACATTCGAACGATTTCAGGTCGCCGTAGTATTTATTGATCAAATGTTGGAGGACCTCAAAGGCTTAGGTGATAAGCGATGATGTAAAAAAAAAAGACGCCTTTTCACTCTATTACTTTCTTTAAATGGGATTAAAAGAGATAAAAGTTTATATATCAGTTTCACTCACTTTCAACATCGAATTTATTGAAGTGTTATTTTCTGTCCTTAAGACTCTTACAGTTTGATGGTTCTTCTTGAAGGAAAAATCCCCAAGACATTGTTAATAATATTGCCAAAAAATAAATAAATAAATTGTTGTGAAGGTTGACCTTGATTGTGAATTAAAAAGTCTCTCTATGCCTTATTTTAAAAAGCAGGATCCAAAACAGTTCCGAATATTTTTTTTTTCAGATAAAAAATATTTCCCTGATTAATGAAAATTCGGATGATCACGACACATATTTGATACAGTGTTAAAAGGCTTATAAGTGAAGTATTTACACAAATTTACGAAATCATTCCATCATAGAAAGAATAGAACAAAGTTGCCACCTGATTAATGAAGTTGTTAGGTATTCGTTCATTTAAAATTTAACGGGTCCCCCCCCCCTTTTTTTGTTAAAATAATGGGATTTAAGGTATTCGACTACTTGCGACACCTTTTTTTTTTAAATGGAGATATGGGTATTTTTGTTGTTGTTGTTTTTAGATTTGTTTAGAACATTTTAAGGAAAATAAGCTAAAATTAAGAAGATAAAAAGAAATTATTATTACTAAAACAATTAAAAAAATGGGTAAAAATTTACCAAAATATAACATAAATGGGGCCCATTCTGTACCAAATGATTATAAACAAATTTTCTATTTTTAAATTCTCATGTGTTGCTATGTTATTCATTTTTGAAATGACCTTCAGGATAAGAGATATTTTAATTTTTACAAGAACTAGAGCACTTTATCTTAGTTATTATATGAAATTGCTTAAAATAACAATGATTATATTCACATAAGGGACTGTATATTTTGTAATAAAACAGTTATTGATAAATCTGAAAGTTAAAACAATTTTACTACTATACAGAAACATACACAAAAAATTTCAGTCAATTATTTTCAAAACTTTATGAGCAATCGCTGTCCCCGTAGGACACTTTTCAGTGTTGTCATCTTGCCCCAGTATTGGGGCAAGATGACGATTTGTTAAGGTTATGAAAAAATAAAATTATCCTGTACTTCTTTTATTAGAAAAATTAAATGGTAATATATTTTAATACTACAAAGGACTACTCTAACAGTTCATGTAAAATTGATTTTACTACCTTTAAAAATAAATTAAAAAGCAACAAAAAACTGTTAACGTCGTCATCTTGCCCCGTTCTCCTCTACATAAAAAATTTCAGTTCATTATTTTCAAAACTTTTTAAGCAATTGCTGACCCCGTTTGAGCCTTTTTCTTATTTTAAAAAAAGCACATTTCGAGTAAAACGCGTTTCAAAATAGTCTTGCTTAGAGTAATGGCATCTGCTTTTACTAAAACACTTGTAGTTTTTGTTCTAGTGAACGGAAAATAATAAACTTGGGTATTTTTATAAAGCTGATAAGATGGCCTGTAAAATAAAATCATAAGAAAAATCGTCACTTTTTTGGCAAAATTCACAATTTTAGATTAGTCGGATACTGTTAAGTGATGATATTTTTTTTTAAATGTATGAAATCTGTCCGAAAACTAAGTACCGTTTTGAAAAAACTCGCATAAAAAATTCTTCTTCAAAACAAAATTTGTTTTTACTCGAAACAGCCTGTCGGAAACCATTTTTCGACATAGTTATCATCATTGTTTAGGCATTTTTCACATCGGGAAAACAACTTGTCTATACCCTTTTCAAAGAAAGAGTCCACCAGTGAACAGTTGTTGAAATTTGTGGAAATTGCAGTCTTATTGTAAATCGTCTTTTTTCCGAATTTTCTCATTCACTTTGTCAACTAAACTGTCATTAGCAACAGAAGGCCACCTACTCCATGCTTCGTCATGAGTATAGATGCGCAAATCATTGAATAGTCGAATCTTCCTTCTCACCATTTAATCCCTCATTACATTTTCACCATAAATCTCTATGAGTTGAGGGGAAATTTCAAATGGCTTAACATTCCTTGCGTCCGAAAAAAGGATTACAGAACGCACTTCACAGTCGGAGGGATCGGTAATCGTCTTAAACATTCTGAACACACCCTAACACGTGTAAAAATAACACAATTTGGCTGTAACGGCGTCGATGGACTGACAATCAACCAGAAACGCGTGTGCGAAGGGTTGAACTCCGATACTATAACTACGGTGGCAGTAGAACGAAATGGTACATAGCTACCGGACACGTCTTGTACTTATATTTATGCAAATAAACTCTGAAGCAAATTCTTCAAAACTTCGTCTATTTATTGGTCTGCGGACTAATGCATAAGTACCGAATTTTATATTGAAATAACATCAACTATTAGTTGAAATACTCAAAACCCACTGCTTTGTTTATTTTGATTATTTTCTACAATCCATGACAGACAGTAGCGCACAGATAAATTTTTCAAGAGAGGTGGGTCCATGGTCTAAAGTCCCCCAACTCGTATCATACCTCAAGACAACACAATTGATTCTTTTGATTTTGTCACTTTTATTAACAAAAAACAGTAAAAATAAATTATTGAATAAATAATTAGCATGTATGAATAAAATAAATTGTTAATTACAAGTACTTAATTAAATTTTATGTTATATATACAGGATTATCACATCAATCGAAAAAACTCAGGGGGGGGGTGTCCGAACCCCTAGACAACCCCCTTTTGAGCGCCACTGATGACAGAAGTACAGTTGAACCTCCATATTACGAACCTCTATATTGCGAATTTTTCTATATAGCGAACTTCTTTCTGGAACTAAGAACATTTCACGATTTGCTTCGCAAAATAACCTCCCAATAGCGAAGAACATTTTCTATATAACGAACTTTTTCTCTTGTGATCCCCCCCCCCTTTTAAAGTATTTCTGGGCATTTCAAATTATTTTCTGTTTTAATACATTTTATAATGATCATAAATCTTAAACTGGGTTTATTAGATGCCTAACTCGCCGAGAGCAATAGAATTCTGGGCGTTTCATTCAGGAAGTGCAATCTTTAACCCTCAATGTCCAGTTCATTGGAAACACCTTCTATATCCCCTTTTTCACCCTCAGGGCAGTTGTCTCATGTCCTTGAACTTGTGGTGACCTGTAGCCACCCCTTACATTAATACCTTCCTGTCTATCTGAAAACCCGGTTAGATGTGTTGGAGGAACTAAATGATCCAAAGACATTGTTCCAATTCAAACTGATTTATTGATTCTTATCAGTTATTAAGAACAGACATAACACAATTCTAATTAAGGTATATAAACTATGGTAGAGTGCAGAGGTGAGATATATAAATACGGGGATAATATTATAGAACTTCAAATGAATCTAAGATAGCTTAAACGCGCACATTTACAACTACACCGCATACTAATAATCAGATTTTACTTAATCAAAATTACAGTACCTTAGGCTTTAATGCTCGGTTCCTGCACGACGAACTTCAGCCACTATCGTTTGCAGGATGAATTGACGATGACTCCACGCTCCGTAATATTTAATTTCAATGCTTTTCAATCTTCAATATCCACGTCTCTTTGCGCACCTCAAAAGTATCAACCTCGCTTAACTTGTCAACAACTACGTGTCGACCTCTCACTCTCTTTACTTTACTTAACTTGACTTCTCACTTCACTCGCTTCAACTCGCGAAAACCGAATTTATATAATATTCCTTATTTACATAAA
This sequence comes from Trichonephila clavata, assembly GCA_019973975.1. Lineage (NCBI taxonomy): Eukaryota > Metazoa > Arthropoda > Arachnida > Araneae > Nephilidae > Trichonephila > Trichonephila clavata. The sequence continues at coordinate 306,712 of BMAO01024573.1, forward strand.
TCACGTTTAGTTTCTCGATGAAGGTTGGTTGAAATAAATATTTTGATTGAAAGGGAAAAAGAAGAAATTAGTATAAACCCGTATAGATCCCTCACAAACTAGTCTCCGTTCATTTACAATGTTGATCAGTCGTACTAGTAACTTTGCACTTCTCAAAAAGAAAAACATCTAAATTTTCAGGTTGTGGATAAAAGTGTCAAGAAACTTTCCTTGCAGTTTTTCTTACTTTTCTTTTTTTTGATAGGTAAGATACATAAAATAAATAGATATTAATTTACAAAAAGGTGTGAACAATTACTTTTTAAAAAAATATATAGTGTTTATGAATTTAAAATTTGTTTATGTGGTTTATAAAGAAAATTGAAAGACGAACCTCTATGTGACGAATTTTCCATAGAACGAACTTTTTCCCGGGATTTAGCGACTTCTTTATGTAGAGGTCACACTGTAATTTTTATTGAATCTCTAAGATAAGAGCTTTAAGGTATCCCAACACGTTCGGAGTTCTTTTTAACAAAATAGCATACTAGAATATTATAAATGCTCTTTTAGGACTCAATACCAATAAATATTACTATTTAGCTATCAAAATTTAAAATAAATTACCTGAATTTTACAAAAATCACAATTATAAGGGAAATTTTAGCAATATTTTTGAAAAACTTCAAAGCAGTTAGAGAAAAATGTAATAAACATGTATTAGTAAAAGTATTTCTAAAACAAATTAGATGCATTTATCTAGAAAATGTACTAAAATTTTAATTTTTAATTAAAATTTAGAAATTTTATAGCTGATTGAGTAAACATAATAAGAAATGTTACATTTTTTATGAGACTATTATTTAAATAACGAGCCATAACTCAAAAAGTATTCATACAATTAGAAATATTTTAGTACATTCTCTAGAAAATAACTTAAATATCAGGTTCAAAAAGTTTTATAGAAATACATTCGTAATATTTTGAGTTATCAGACTCGCCATCATAGATTTTGAGCAATTTAAATGAGCATTCTGGTAGATCAAAAACCCACTTCCGGTTTTTCTAAATTTATAAAATGGATTGTAACTTGGCCTCTAGGTAGTGTAGAAACAAAACAAAGTATGTTTCGTAAAGTTAAAAGATAGCTCTATTCAATAAAATAAAAACAAAAATATCTGCCTTGACTGAATTTGGTCATTTTCAACGTATTCGGATACCTTAAGCGACGTAAATTTCCTCATTTAATTTCTTGTACAAAACTAGGATCACGAAGGCATCACCTCAGTTATTTTAATTACATCCTCAAGTGTGCCAAAAGACAATTTCGTCACAGATCCCCCCTCCCCCAAGGCTCGCAGTTGCTTGATATTGTCATCTGCAAAAGGTCTTAACAAAAACGTCAGTTAGGCTTAACAAAGGTAGTCTCGTCTTAAGCTCGTCATTCAAGAGCGAAAAGGGGATTAAGTTTTGAGCGGCTTAAGGCTCTACGCTGAACAATTTTAAACGTATACAAAATATTACAGGAAATCTCTTTTAGAGTGCTTAGTAACTTCATAATAAGGATTTCCAGATATACTCATGATAAAGATGATTGAGATGGCTCAATCGAATGAAAGTGACTACTGCAGTCTCAAAGGAAAACGCTAAATTCGAAATTAAGTGTGGCAGTTGGACGGAAAAATTAACTTTATCAAAGGTTTTATTCAATGCATAATAGTTTTAGCAGCCAATGTTTCTCGCCAACGGATTATTTTGTTATACAGTGTGAAATTTCGTTGTCAAAAATTATCTATAGAGAATTAATTGCAATAAATTAGATTATAGAAATTTTCCTCATTGAGAGAGATTTGGAGTTACTTTCAAATCTAGTTTGGAATAGTTAAATATAAAATACATAAAATATTCCTCAAATACCTAAAAATTTTGAAAGTTCTTTTACAAAGAAATCGGCAAAAATATCTAATAATTCAGTAAATGTCGGTTCCTGCTTGACTCTCAAACCCCTTGTTTACCTCTAAACCTGGCTAGGTGTGTGGGAGAAACTGAATGATCCACAGACATGATTTCAATCTAATTACTTTAATGTTACCAAAATATCAATCAGACACAATAACAATCTAATTAAGATAGGCGATTAAATAGTAGAGCGTGGAGGTGAGATTTTATAACATGGAGATACTACTACGGACCCTCAACTGAATCGAAGACAGCTTAAATACGCTTAAATATAACTACGTCGCACACTAATACGCTAACTTCTCATTAATCAAGCTCACGATACCTGTACATTTTACGCAGCGGATCCTACACTTGAATCTTGCAGGTGATCTTTATCGGGAATTGATCAATATCGTTGGATCCACTCTCTGTAATCTTTTTCCTGAACAACTCCAAGACTTCTTAATAATTCCACAATCCTACAATCTTCAACTAACAAACTAGCTCGTAAACTCTTTGCTAACTACTGCTTGCCAACTCCAACTTGCCAACCCTCAAACTCGCGAAAACAGAATTTATATAAACATTTACATAATCACGTTTTCTTGGTCGGCGAAAGTTGGTTGAATTGAATTATTTTCCCCCAGAACAGTTCCCAAGGTGTTATTATAGTCGCGGATAGATCCGTCACAAATGTACAACTTGATTTTTAAACAGTCTAAAATTAAGATTTTATCAGTGGCGTAACGTTCACCCCAGCAACCCTCGCATCATGGAGGGGCCCAGGATTCTAGGGGGTCCAAACCTCACCGAAGCCAAGTAAGTGTTTAATCAATTGAGGTTGTGACGTTTGAAACAAACAAAGGTAGTGTGATTTGATAAATAAAAATTTACGTTTAATTAAGTCACAGCTATTATTTACATTGATTTACAACTTAGTAATATTAGATTATTTTAGAGTCCCAATTTCTATTGCTTTGTGAGGGAGGAGTCTTGTGGTGACCGTTCATTGCAAGTTTTCGTTGGAACTCCCTTTGCTCTTTCGGCCCCCCTCTAGGGTTTGGGGTTGACCGCCGTCGGCGTCTTTTCTTCTCGTTACATCTGGCCGTGGGTGGAGTGGGTTTCTTCTGGCGTCAAAGGTTGCCGGAGGCTATCTAACACGTCCGCGCAATATATTGACGAGTGCAGGTGTCTTCCACATGTGGTGATCAATTCTCCTAGAGAAGCTGATCCAGCCGTGTGGCGGGAAGTCACAGGTGTCCCAGAACTCAAAGATGTCACAAGGTGCAAAACCTAATTTTGCAGGGGGGCTGTTATATTCTCCGTTATGCCCCTGGATTTTATATCATGCTTGCTATTACCCACCAGCTTCGTTGGATGGCTTATGATAATTTATGACTATATACATTACATTTTTTAAATTATTGACATTTTAAGTCTTAGAATTAAGCTATCAACTGCATTCAAAAACATTTTTATAGACTTCACATTTTGATTTAAAAGAAAAGGACTTGAATTTCTAAAAAAGAATAGATTTATCGTTTACAACACCCCTTGGGAGTCGATTTCAACAAAACTCTTTCTGAGCGAATTTCTATTCAACAAAATAAACATATCTGCCAAATTTCAAGTCTGTACGTCTAATTGTTCAGAAACGAAATTTTTTGTCCTGAAAGTCCCCGCAATCTGTCCTTGGGAATCGATTTCATCACAATCCGTTCTTGAATGTTGCCAAATCAAAAGATGTCTCAACAAGCAGAAATCGTTTTTTATGAGCGGGAACGGTTTTCTACTATTGGCTACTTATCACGACATTTGGCGACTTAGTTCATACATACACACGAACAAATCCTTTAGGGAAAAAAATCTTAAGAACAAATCTAAAATCTTTTTTTTTGGCGGAAATATGTTTACAGATCCTTTAAAACATTAACGAAGCTCCCTACAAAATTTTGGACGGATACGATCAGTGGCATGGATTTGTATCAGACCCAAGCAAATATTCTTTTTATTTCTAATGGGCTGCGGATTGGAGTTTTACCATTGCAGACCTAGACCCATTCCCTGGGAGCTGGTATCTCTTTTTAGTGCGGCACCCTAAAGGCGGATACCAATCACCGCATGTAATTTTGACGCCCAGTTTCCTCCACAGATGGAGGCACCTGAGCTCTGACGATGCGAAGCTGAACTAGTATTTAATTTTGCCGAGAGCACCCAAGCCAAACAAATGCATACACTCTAGGGACCCAAACATATAAATTTAGAAATAAGATTTAAAAGACGAATTCAATTTTTTTTCCTACTTTAGTTTCATTAGACTCGAGACTGATAACTATTCCCTTTGAACTTTTGCACCTCATCTCTATTTTCTCAGTTGAACGCATGCGTTTAAGTAGCGAAAGCAGACAAATTCATAGTTGGTCTTCAATTTTCATTATTTTAATGTAATCTGATTCCGATTCATTGCACAAAAAGGAGAAATTTCTTAATCCAATGACAGCAGACTTCATTTATAGGGTTTGTAGCTATTATAATCAGAATCTAATGTTATTCAAATCCCTCACGCACGATTTCTGTGTAATTCATTTGTAAACGAAAACGTCCTTTCAACCAGCTGTAGGAGTACCTACAACCCAAAGAAGTCCATCATGTTGTTGCGATTAGCATTGTATTTTGTTTTATGTTACCACTTTCTTACAGATGAAGAGTTCATGCAACCATGTAAAGATATCTTAAATTTCCCTCTACACAAATTATAAAGAATTTACGTCCCTTCTTCCCTGTGACCCGGCTAGAGGTGTGGGAGGAACTAAATGATCAGACGACATGATGATTTTCAATTATTTTATTTATCACTGTATTCAACTCAGACACAAAAAACATTCTAAATAAGATAACTTTGATCAGTCAGAGAACGGGGATGAGACGAGATTGCGTGGGGAGATTATATTCAGTCATGCAGATCTACCTTTAAGATAACTTTATACAGAGCTTATTTATTTAATGACCACACTAATAATTTAACTCTCTGACATAAACTTGATTAAAGATCACAGTACCTAAACTCTTGCTCCAACAGTTAAACTAAGCACTTTCTTAATTTTCCAACTTCTCGCTTCATACACTGTTTACGTATACGTTTCACTGCCGATTTACTTCACTTCTCATCAATTCACAATTCACTTCACTTCCAATCTATTCTCACTTCACTAACCTCCAAACTCGCAAATACAGAATATATATATTAAACTTAATTTGCATAATCACGCTTTCTGTCAACGAAAACAGTTGGTTGGAAAAATGTTGACCCAAAAGAATTCCTCAGAGGTTAATAGAAGGAACCGTATAGATCCGTCACAAAATTTTCAATGATGTTTAAACACGTAATAATTACCGAAATGAAAGATTTTTTTAAAAAATCTTATAGATTTTAATAAAAACACTGCTAACTATTCCTGCTGTACCCAGAGAAATGAAAACTTAACATTTATAAAACTTATAAAGTGAAAAAATACTAAATAATCTGATATTACATCTATACATCGGATAAATTTATTCTCAAATAACACACACACACATTTATGTGTGTATATATACGTATTGTGGGGTTTTTGTATAGGTTATTTGTTATAAACTGCATCAATTATGTATCATACAAAGTTTTTGGTTATTTTTGTCATTAGTTTACTGCGGAATAGCTCAGAACTTCATGTCACCCTCGCGCCGATTTCATGAGGGGTGCTCACTGTACCTCTAACAAAAGTTAATTTAATTTAATTAAACTGCTGTAGGTAGACCTCTAACGATGTATTTGATGCTAAAATGAGCATGTAATGTTCTGCAGTCAATCTTAATTAGCATCAAAGGCAACGAACACGCGAAATAAATTGTAAAGTACAGTGCATACATTGTACTACAAACATATTAAAACATGTGCTTAGAATATATATATATTCCAGTGCACCATTTTGAACAATTCTGAAAGAATTAATTAATAAAAATGGGACTTTAAAAAGAACCTAACTTATAAAACCATGCTCGACTGTGGTCGTTATGTTAATTTCACGTGCAACTGCAAAAGAAGAATTTAAAAACCTGTTTTAATAAGCGTCTGTGAGAACTTTTTAAAGAAATTTCTGCAAAGTACAATAAAAGAATGTTTAATAAAAACATATACATTTGCTGCTTACAAATACACTGGGGTACATGTTTTTATTTGTCTTCCAAGTGTAGTATTTTAAAATATCATTTATTTTTTAACCAAAGAGAGAGAGAGAAAGATAAAAATTTAAAACTATATATTTTTATTACACTAAACCTACACATTTTTTGTACATTTTTGTCCCAATTTTAATCATTATTTGATATTAAGTTACAGAATAAATAAATAAGTAATGGAACAACATTGTATTTCTTTTTTTATTTGATGTATCAATTTCATCAAATAATAACAAAACAATAAAAATAATTTGCAATTTGATGGTAAGCAATTTTTTTGTGATAAACAATTTACAATGTGTTTTTCTGATTACTTTGGTATAAAAACATTTAATATACTGTCTGTGTAGGAAAAGTAAACTGTTATATATAGTAACAAAGTAAAGCAGGAGGAAAATCATGTATTTTTTTAGTCGTATCACAATATTTTATGTTTTGTATTCATTTCTTGAAAACATTTGTTCATGAAATTTTATAGAATGACGATGTTTATTTCTAGGCATTAATCAGGGCCGTTGTCAAAAACTTCAATATTTACGAACTGAATTTTAATACATTGTCGTTCGATTAGTTTTTTTCGAAGAAAACTAACGTGGTAAATTATTTGTAGAAACGTACCAAAGCGTTGAGATGAAAAGGATAATGAGTCAATATGATTTCAGCAGCGAATCCGTTACGGATTTACTTAAAAAGAAGAAGCTACCATCACGCATACGAATTACCCAGAATTCGAATTCAGCGATAAGCTCTAGATATACGAAACTGACATTTAAAACATCAATTGAAGCGAATAAAACGAGCAAGATTAATGCAGCTGCCGGCATACTAACAGATATCGTCTGCAAAAAGAAACAGAAAAATAAAATAGCTGTTGCCACTCATATAAGAGGATTAGATTTTTAAATTAAAAATATCCAAGACCGAACCAAATGGCGCCAAGTGCGTAGCGCTTCACTGATGTGGAATAAAAGAAATCAGTGGAATGGACATAATTATTTGAAACAGGAAAATAGAACGGTTCTCGCAGCGGAATAAAGCAGTATTTGGTAGAAGGAGCCTTGGAAAACTGAGAAAATATAACAATGAATCGAACACGCCGAGAGAATAATCTACATCTTTATTATTTCACCATGGCAATGGCTTTCATTTTGATTTAATTCCAGATACGCGTAATGCAATAATTATCGAACGTAAAGCCTTTAGAATTTCGCAGGGAATTTTCACTTCAAAGGAAATGCAAATGGGGTTATTTCTCTCCTTTAGGGCTAGGAATTTTGTTCTATCTTGGGGAAATTTTTAAAAGATTGCTTTTCAAATTGAATCGGATTTGAAATATTTCGTTCCCCTCTAGCAGAATAAAAAGAAAGATCGAATTTTAAATGAAAGCGAATTCGATTTAACAAAAGGTGAAATTTCTTGGAATGGTGTTCTCAAGAGAATTTTTAATTAGACTCTCTTTTTTTTCAAAAAAAGAAAGAAGAATATATCATTGTTTATTCGCATAATTGGACAAATAAAGCCAAAGCGACGGAAATTTTTACTCGATTAAATATAAATCTTCTTTCTCTAAATTTAGATGGGTGCGAAAGAAATTCGAATATAAATTGAAAATTAAATTATTTGTAAAGTGATAATAGAAAATAAAAAAATATTTGAGATAGAACTATTTTCGTGAGTTTTAGTGATTCTTTAAAAACTATTAAGGCAATAAACAAAACGTAAGGTGTAATTTAGAGGGGGGGGGGGGGGAGGACCATGAGTTTATGCAAAAAGATTTTTTCTTTATTAATTATCAAATATTTTAGAAAGAATAGTCCTAAATTATGTTTTCCTAGGTGAACTGTAGTTGTTAAGACTCTCTAAGCCTAAAATTAAAGAATAGGATTTCAACCTCTTAGAGAATAATAAACATTTGAATCCTTTTAAATGTAAATTTTTTTTTTGAGGAGTGCGGGTATACCAAAAAGTAAATTTGAAGCTCCGTGCCTGTCTAATCTTCGAACTGACCATTAGTTTTTCAATAGATTATGGAACGAAATAATGAAGTTTGTTATTCACTAATCTCAAACTAATCTCTTGAAATGTTGGGAGACGAAAATTGTACTTGAAAAGATATCTCATTTTTCTGACTTCCAGGAAATTACTTGAAGACTTTGGCAGGCATTCAGTTTAGATTGATGCTGTGGTTGACCGACAACTCTCCTTACCAAACTTTCGCATTACACTTTATTCGATTGGCAGTATAGCACAGGTCCCCCCCCCCCCAAAATAAAATTCAATCTTATAATAATTTTTGCAGCAAAAATTGGGACTAATTTTTCATGCACAAAAATCTATGATGATGATGATGTCCTATCCATGACGGGACCAAATCAGACAGTACCATAGGTCCAGATGACTGTTTTGGCAATCTGTGCAATATTGCCCACATAGAGGTTTGTTGACGAGAAAAGGACCCCTATTTCTTGTTGATCAGCAAGAATAGCTGGACAGTCGAAAATATGAGCAGGTGTTAGCTCTGTATCTAAACAGTTATCACAATTCCTATATGTTCTTCTACCATCCCTATCAAACTTGATTCCTCTGTGATGACCTGTTCTTAACCTAGTAATAGTCTTTGTTATAAGGTGGTCTCCACTTATATTACATATTTGATGCTTTACAGGAATTGACTTCTCTCTCAATTTGAAATTTGTGACAGCATTTGCTATCTAATAAAGTAATGTTGAAAAAGTTGTCTTTATTAAGATTTCTAGCTTCTTTCGCCAGTTTATCTGCATTTTCATTGCCTGTAATGTCAACATGTGCAGGTAACGATTGGAGGAAGCAGACTTTATCTAACTCCTGTAATTTAAATAGGCGGGAGCAAATCTCTTCAGTAATCCATGCACCTCCATTTGGAATTGCCTGGAGGGTTGCTTTTGAGTCATAGAAAATGACGAGACCCTTAGCCTCCTTCTAGAATCTATATTTCTATATATGTTCAAAAATCTATATTTATTCAAATAAAGCTGCATCATCTTTTGACATATTGCCATATGCTCATAACAGTTCACATTGCTCAAAGAAGGCAACTATACAGTGCAGTAAAGCTGTGAATTCTTCTGGCAATTCGTCTAATTCATAGGTTCTCAACGTGAGCAATAACGCCCCCTTGTGGGTGTTTGAGGCTTTCAGTGGGCAGTAAAGGACCAAGAGAAAATTAGGGGGCGTTGAGATGTCACGCAGGGGTTTGGGCAGATCAACCAAGTGTAGTCAAAAAAAGACTAAAAAGACACGCTGGTTATGTACTAACAAAAGTAAACTTTCTACCATTTACCTTATGTTGATTGTATGTATTTAAATCATTTCTATATCACATGTACGAAAATTCACATATTTCGGTAGACCAACATTAAATTGAATGATATAGTACATTTTAATTTCTGTAGCACATGCGTTGTCTTTGTGAGCAGTAAGAAAAATGTTTCGTCCACTGCATTTCATTACGTATATTACCCAAGAAACATAATTAAATATGCTAACCAGGATTTAACATGTGATTCTTTAAAGGCTGAAACTGTCAATTTATATTTATTTTGAAAGCAATAGTTTATTAGAGATATCAAAACCCCTGCCTGTCCTTTAACAGGTGAACTAAAACTTTTATTCCACTCTTTTAAGCGAAGAAATTCAGTAGCGTTTCAATTCCATATGTGACTCTGTGACTAAAAAATATAATATTACACATTTAAATATATTTGGGTAAATAGCTATTTCAGATTCGCAAGTAAAAAATTGGGCTTTAGAAAAGAATTAAATTAAATAATATATTCTATTAGTAATAAAATATTTTTTAAAATTTAACTCTTGTTTTCACCATGTATTATGTACACTCTTATTTCTCTAGAGAGGGGGAGTGGGCTGTATCGAAATATTTACAAGAAAAGGGGGCGCCAGTTCAAAAAGGTTGGGAACCTGTGGTCTAATTGTTGTACCATTGCGAAAACAAATGCTTGAATACTGGCTCTATGAACAACCAAACACTTTTCTCTTCTGTCATCAATATGTTAATAGACGATGTCTTATAATTCAGGAAACAATGTTTGCCGAGACATGATCCACACTTATGTTTCTTAGTATTTCCTTCTCATTCATCTATTACTTTACATTATATTAATTTAATCGCCATTTTCAGATCGCACGCGTTCAAAGATCCAATTCTACTTGACAATAAAGCTTTAAGATTCTTAGTTATGGAATCTTCACCAATTCTTTTTTGCGCTAAAAGTATAACGGTTCTGGTACGTAACTCCCAAACTTCCGCACTCAAAAGAGATAGTGACTCGAACCTGACCGTACAATGCAGGTAGTTGTCGCGACACAAAGCAACAAGAAATAATTGGAAACACAAATTATCAAATTAATGATTTTTATCTAACATTCTTCACTGTAAAAAACTTGTGAATCAAATCTACCCCTCAGACTACCATCTCCCCGTCTATCATTAAATATTTCTGGACGTGTAAGCGGATTTAATGGATCATGAGACATTTTTGCAAATCACTATATTTATTGATTCTTATTAATCACAGAAGGATATAAACACACAATTCAAATTTAAGAGAAACAAAACACAGTGGAGTACGAAAAGGGGAATTACTACTAGCAGAACAACAGAATCGCAACTGAATCTATGAAAGCTTAAACACGCACAATTACAGCTAATTACAGCAGTATTCACAATATTTTAAATCACTGACCTTATCTTTTATCATCGGCTGTTCCGTCGTGATGATATCTTCCTTGTTGACTGGATAGGAGAATGGAGAAGGATCCACACTCTGTAACACGGAATTTTTACCAACTTCAATCTACTTCTCCCGGCGTATCTCCACATCTAACTGCTATCTACTAATGTCAACAACTGCGTGTTGACCTACCAATGCTTCAATTCACTTAACTTCACTCTTCTAACTCTTCACTTTACTTAACTCCATTAACTCGCGAAACCCGAACTTATATAATATATCTCATTTGCATAAATCACGCTTTGGCTCCCGGTGGAGATTGGTTGAAATAAATAACATACTTTAAAGAATATTGAGAAGGTTAGTGTAAGACCGTATAGATCCGTCACAAACTGCTGCAGAGTCTACCTGAGTACTCTAAGCAAATTGCTTTGCATTAGATCCCTGGACACTGTGGTGTAACTGCTAATGAGTTAGCGGACCACCTAGCAAAGAAGGGAGCTTCCTTTCAATAGACAACAAGGAGAGCTGTCCCTTTTACCACTGTCCCCTTTTCACTTTAATTCAATTCTCACAGAGAAATTCCAACATGATCTGGTGGAATAATTTTAAAGATCTACCCATGTGGCCAAGACGTAAAGCAGTTGCCGAGTTTCGTCTGCCTACTGGACACGACTGTCTCTTTAAACATCTTCACCGAATTCATGTTGCACGGGCCCCTTTCTGCACGCTCTGTGATATGTGGGAGGACATGGATGCAGACCACATTCGCCGCTGCACAGCACTAAAGGGCTCCTCTTTGAGCGATCTCTATTCGCAATCTAGGGACTTATTAAGTTCATAGACTTTTCTCAGCATGTTTTTATTGCCTACTTTGTTTATTTTGTCTGTTTTTGTTCCTACCCCCTTGTGGTGTTGTGGTCTTTTATAACAAAGGCCATTGGAAATAAAAAAAATGATTTTATTATTAACTAACTTTTTACTCAGAGTTCCGAGAAAGATCAACTAATACTTAATCAGAACTTCAGAAGATTGTTTTCTATTTGCTGTTGAAGTCAAAACTTTATGCTAATACTTTGGTATTTTTTTAGCGCGTTTTTCACGTAGTGGAACAAAAGCGCTATTATAGGACGCAAATTTCGTCTTCGTTCCATATTTTGTCGTATCTTTTTCTCAGCCAATAAGCAACCAATTGATCTCGGCTTTTCGGCATTGGGTCGCATTTGTGAACTAGATGAGCCGAATGATATTTAAATTTTCCCATAGTTTTCCCAAATTTTCCTGAATTTCGCTAGTTTATAACAAAATTTTCTCAAATTTTACTTAGTTTTCAACAAAATCGTACCAAATTTTTCATAAAATATTTCAAATTTTCCCGAGTTTCCATGAAATTTTCCTGAATATCTCGGGATTTTACCAAATTTATCCCAAATTTTACTGAGTTTACACAAAATTTTCCCAAGTTATCTTCAAAATTTTCCCGAATTTTCCACAAAATTTTCCCAGAATTTTTTCTTTTCAGCTCAATAGTAGTACATTTAGAGGAGTGGTACAGTACTACTTTCTGTTAGTAAGAAGTTCATTAGTTGCATTATTGTAAAATACAACATGTGAAAAACGCGCTAAAATTACTTGGCCATGCCAATGATTGATATCTTGTTTATCTGAAAAAACAACATTTCATCTTAAGATCTTATTTCCTTATGAAAGATTAAATATTTCCCAGAACCTGCAGCATGAGCATTATTATTGAGGTTATATTATTTAAAAAAATGATAAATTGATAATATAATTAACGGATTCTATTATGTAATAGTTTAACAAGATTTCAAAAATATTTCCCTTATTTAGAGAGAAAGAGAATAGGGGCATATAATATATAGTTAACTTTTACATCAAAAGTTTTGATTCCCACTTGTCTAATGCTAGATTTAATGAATTCAGTAGTGGTTTCTAATGACTGCTGATACATTAACTACAGCTGGTATTGTCAGCGGTGGCAAAAACAGTAGCAGCTGCACAAACAATGAAACAGATGGAGCACGTGAAAAAGATGAACTTATTTTGGTGATCATGATAATGAGTATTATTTTCCAAGGCAATAAATTCCATGCAGTAATACCTATAAATGAAAGAAGCCAGAAAAATATACCGCAAACTAATTTCGTTATAACAAATAAAAAAGGTAATCTTTTGATTTTTTTTTTATCCTTTTAAGCATTCGAGAGATCATTTACATAATGATGGATTCGAATAAAAAACAAGTAGTATAAAAAAATACAAGTCAATTCCTACTTAGATCAACAAAAAAAAATTATTTTAGTTACTTTTTATTAAATAGTTACAATTAATACAAATATGTATATAAATATGACAGAATCACAACATGAAGTGGCAATTAATTTTTATTAATTATCATTAAAGTATCGTATTGTCATCCAAAACAATCTTGTATATAAAATTTCAGTTCAACCGAATGCTTTGAAACGTGAGGGGAAAAAAACCTTTTAAAGTTTTGACCCAGGTCGCTAAAAATGAAGCCAACGTGGCTGTATCTGTAATTTTTTTAAAGTTAATTTTAGTCAATAATTGTAATTAATTATAATTAAATTATCGTATTGTTACCAAAAACAATAGTGTATAGAATGTGAGAAAAAAACTTTTCAAGTTTTGACACAAGTCGCCAAAAATAATGCCAACGTGGCTGTATTTGTAATTCCTTGAATTTTTTGTTTTAATCAATTAATTTTTATTAATTATAATTAAATTACTGTATTGTCATCCAAAATAATCGTGCATATAAAATTTCAGCTCGATTGAGTGCTTTAAAATGCATTTTATTATCGATTGAAAATCTATGAACAAGATAAATATATAAATGTATAGAGAGTGTGGACTAATAGTAGAAATTGAAAAAATCAAATGAAATGATGTGTTTGGTGCATGAAGTATAAAATAAAGCAATATACTTAACGTTTTTCGCTTCAACTGCAGGTTGAGGAACATTGTTAATACTAATCTCTATTAACGAACCTAATTTTTATAATAGGAATTTAAAAAATAACTGGTATTCAAAATACTGTATATTTCAGTGTATAAGTCGAGAATTTTTTGTAACTTTTTTAGAGGTAATGTATTGGAGTAGATTTTCTATAAATAAAAAAAATAAAAAAAAGGTCGCTTTGGAAAAGTTTTCTCCCCCAACATTTTCCGTGTTAGTCGTGCACAAGTAATTTTTATTTTTTAATTTTTGGATGCTTTAAGTGGAAGTTTTATTCCAAAAAGGAAAGGGAAAAAAGTCACATAAAAATCCATTAAAATCAGTGTCTCAGTCTGAGTTTCCGAAAAGTTAGTACAATTCACATTTACTTATTGGGATGCCTGAAAATGCGTACGATCATCATACAGCATGTTTTTCCTCCAAGGAAGGAAACATAGGTTGACGAACACGTGCTGTATACAAATTTTTAATTCCGCTCATTTTCTAAACCAAAAAAAATGGCGCAGAACGTATGATTAGCACAGTAGTGTGCAAGACAACAAAGGAACAGAAAAAAATGTGATAGCTTCAGATAGGGCAACTAGAAAAATTTTACCATCGTTGACGTCTGGCGTTTTACTTTATAATTATTTGACGGAAAAATTTCCTTTTGTTTCATTTGCTTTACAACATTTTTGTTCTCATGGCAAAATATCTCAAATTGATAGGATTTTTTTTAAAAAAAATCCGGCTTATATATACGAGATTAGAGCTTTGGGTAAATTTTTGAAGAATAAACGCATTTTCGGAGCATACACATATCGACTTATATTCGGAAATGTACAACAAATATTTTAAATGACTATAGAAAAATTACGATGCTTTTTAACCTTTTTATAGTTCTTGTGTGTGTTTTTATATCAAGAATGATGGTAAGATCAGAAATAGACATTTTTTCTCTCCCCACCCCCCTGCAAAAATAAAAATCATGAAAAAAGCCTTTTTTTGAAATTCTCGTATGATCGTAATTTTTTCCTGTCCTTTGTCTTAGGCTCACCACACCTTTATATCAAATAATAATTAACGCGAAAACTGGTCAATCTTTTTCTTTTTTACACGCTTTTATTAGCTTCACCTGTACGTAACGGAATCTTTGAACTCGATTTTTATCCACTAAAAAAGGTCAGATTAATTCGAAATTTTGTATTGTCAAGGACCGATGACATTACATTAATTTAATAATTTTGTTTCATTGTCCTGATCAGGATCACCAGGATTAACAATTTCCAGGTTTGGCGACAAATTCTAGTTTCCATTTCCAGATTTGGCGACTAAAAGAGTAAGTTACAATCTTAAAGCGAAAACACTCATGATTAATACAAATACAACAGGAAAAAAAAGATTTATTCATCAATAAATAAATGATAGTGTAAAAAAACTGAAAAAACAAACAAACAGTCGTTTACTGTAGATCGAATTAAAAAATGAAAATAAATTATAGTTTAAAAAAACTAAAAAACATGCTTTTGTAGTTAATTGGACTAAAAAGTAAAAAATAATTCTTAATATAAGAATAAAATGATTAAGGAGAAAATTAATGTCCTTGTGGTTAAAGCGTGAGGTGTTCGATATCAATTGTTATAATGTATTACTAGTTCTATTCCTAAATGCAGAGTTATTATAAAAATGTAGTACATAGCACAAAAGGTGTACAAATGTAGTTAATTTTCTCGTTGATCATTTTATTCTTATATTAAGAATTATATTTTACTTTTTAGTTCTATTACTTATAAAAGCGTGTTTTTTAATTTTTTAAAAAGTATAATTTATTTTAAATTTTTTGCACTCACTTTGGAAAACTGCTGTTCCCACGGAACTGTTTCTTTTTCCTTTAGAAAAACAAATGGTAGCGTAATTTGTACTTTAATTTAAATGACGCTCTAAATCGTCTCAAATATTTTTTTGAATCAAATGGTATAGGATAGTTCAACGGACTTCATGCCTCAGGAGCACATCGGTGGAGAGCTTAATTGCCAGGATGTTTTGTTCCGACTGAAGCATTTAATTGCAGAAATACCATTACAGAGGATGTTTGATTTTCTGATTTTTGCAATTCTAAATTACATGATAATAGAATTTTATTTTATGTTTAAGTCATGTAAAAGAGATAGACAATACAAAAGAAGTTAATCTTTTGTAGACAAAATAAAAAAAAGTTGAAACAGAGAGAATTCGTTTGGTAAAATAAGAAAGTTGAAATACTAAAATAGTTATAGAACGTTACTGAGGGTTAAACATGCAAAAATTTTGATGAAAAACCAATGAAGTAAATGATGCTACAATTTCCTCAACGTTCATTAAACCTTTTTTTTTTAAATTAAAATTCTTCATACAAACTTTTCCCCGTAAGTAAATTCTAATAAAAAATTGATTTAATCAATTTATTGAAATAGTGTTTAGAAATATTTTACTGTAGTATCATGGTAATTACGTTTTATACATAAGATTACATTTCAATACTATTTTATATTAAACATATTACTTAAAGTTATCAAATTAACTTTTAGACATACAAATAAAACGAAATAAGATGTATATTATTTTCCTTTTTCCCTTAGAGCATGGTACCATTGAGAAAAGGGGAGAACCCTGTATATTCGAAATAAAACAGAACTGATGCATGATTTTCGACAGAGACAGCTCCATTTAAAACAGTTATAGGGTAGCCTAGTGATTAGAGCTTGGACTCCAGACCGGAAGGCCTGGGTTCGATGCCCGATGCCACCAAATGCCCACCGAGTATATACGGAGAACGTGCTCGTTAAATCAGTGGGTCCAAATGGTGTCGCCATCTATCGTGTTGTTCCGAGCAAAATAGCACTGTCACCTTCATGGGGGCTCATAAGCTTAGGCTAACGACAGGCGTAAAATTCTAGCCCTTAGCCGCAATGAATTTCGAGGACCTTGATCTGATGTTACTGTCGATCAGGTGGCCTAAACAACAACAACATAATAATAATAAAAGAAATGATGGATAAATTAATTATCTTCTAAAAGAAAAGGGGAAGCTTAAATTTTGAATTTTATGACCAAGATAAAAAAAAGTACACGAAAAAAAAAATCCATTTACCGAAGCACTTATGTTTTTCAAAGCTGACACTGACTTAAAGCAGTGAAGTGGGGTTGTACAAGGTCTTTCCCTACCCCTTCAGCAGAAAATTTATACATAATAGAGCAAGAAAAATCGAAGAATATAAACCATAACTGAAAAGCAGTTGAGCCTAAAATTTGCATGTGTAAACGATCAGTAACATTTAAATTAATATGAAAGATACATTTAAGAAAAGCAGACAGTATGTGTAATTTCATATATGTAAAAACATAAACCAGAAGGGGGTTCATTCAAAATAAGCTTATTCTTGAATGGGTTGCATTTGAAAGATTTTGCAGTAATAAAAGATTTTCGTTAAAATTTGAATTTTTCAATATTATAACTGCAAATCAATAAATAAAAGTATATATAAAATTGATCGGGTCATCTGCTCATGGACCTTCTTGCCCAATGGACATGTATACTGAGATGGGTACATTAGGCCTTGTCCCTCATGAGCTGTTGCACCACTGAGTTAGTATATATAGTTTAGCATATATAAAATAATTGTTTATGAAACAAATTATTTTTATAAGAAAAATGAATCAACATCTCATTCTTAATCTTTTGAAAAGTTTTTTTTTAAAATGAAGGAGTGAAAAAGCAGAAAAAAAAGACAATGTAAAACAATTTTCATCCATTCACTACGACTAACAAGGTTATTATTTTATTGTTAATTCTTAATTAATGTGTTTTGGGAACGTATTGTTAATGGTTAGTTTATAATTAACCCTATTAACCATAACCATTACCTTAGCCGTAATGATGCCAAACTAACCATTAATGATAATCACAAGGATATACGGAGAAAATGCAAGTATGTAAATAAATGATGGCAATTAGTACACAAATGACGAAGACTATACAATTTGAAATTCAGATAATTTATTATTTTTAAACAAAGAAATGGATCACTGGAAACCGAACCAAATACATCCACCATCTTTATAGATTCATTAAAAATGACATCTCTTGTTTAATTGTGATGGAGATTGAAAGAACAAGAGATAAATTTGATTCGCTCATTTCATCAAACGAAGATTGAAAAACGTCATTGCGAGCCTCACTGAAAAATGTCCAGAAATTAATTTCGAACTCGAAATTTATTAAAATAAAGATGACGTATTTTTAGAATTTGATGCTTTAATAATCTGAAATGGTGAAATGCTTTGTGGAATGGGAAAAAAAAAGTTATTTTTAAAAACTAAAAGAAATAAAAGGAATTAAAGTTAACAGGGAGAGGAGGAGTACGCCAAATGGTGGACGAGCACCCCTGTACAAATTATACAATTGTTCATACTCATTACTGAAATTTTGTAATTGTAAGTTATATGTATTATTGTAGTTCTATTTATTTGTTCTTTTTCTCGTAAAATTCGTTCTTGGCGCTCCTCTTCAGTTAAATTCATCACTGACGCTGCATTGCCCAACGCTTCCTTGTTCAAGTCCTCAGATTTCGATAAAAATGCCGCTTCCTGGAAGGTTGTGTATTCAGCTCCATTGATAGTTAATAAGTATTCGTATCAGACAACGCCTTTCTTCTCAGGCAACGATTCCAGTCCAAACAGCCGTTGCAACATTCTTCTGAGAGAGCTTGCAGTAATGTATTGTACCCAGCTTGCGCAATTGTATTGGCGGCGTGAGTGAATGTTAACGTCCCACTGTTCAGCAACACGAGGGATTTTGGGGACGGTCAGCGTAATTTGGAACCATGGTCAAGGGACGCGGACGACACCTGAACTGGCACCCCGTCTCCTAACTACCACACCACACCAACGGGAGGACGTTTGAGCTCCCGACAGATTTTACGTGCATCTCTCCCCTACACGGCGGGTCTTCAGTGGTACTGGGATCGAACTCCTGACACGCTAGCCACGATCCGATGCCTAGACCACTTGGCTACCATCGTATTGACGGCATTATATGAAACGAAGCACGTGGTTGCCAACTAAGCACGTACGACGCATGCGAAATCGGAGTTGTCAACTTGGTGAGTTATCTTGGACGTTGGCATAGTTGCGATAGAACTTAGTAAATTTATTACAGCATCACGAAAAACTTATTTGAGATAGTGTGCTAAATTCCGTTATGGAAATGAAGTTAAAATGTAATATTTGTAAATCGCAAATGTGCAGTTTTTAAAAAAAAATTTTTTTAGAGTTTTTTAATTGAGTCGTCAATTTCAGTGTTTGAAGATCTCGATTGAATCATAACATGCAACTTTATTTTAAAAATTTTGAAGCACTTTTCAAAGAAAAAAAAAGAAATAATTGCCTCACATATTGCTATTCAGATTTCGATATTTATCATTTTCATGGCTGCATCACAAAACCCTCGACGCTACAAACACTTGGAAGCATGCCACAATCGACAGTTTACTCCTAAAAAAACACGAAAACACTTATCTTCCCCTACACGCAAAGGAAGCGCCACAAAACCCCATCCTTCTCAATTCACAAAAGAATTAAAAGCATTTCCGATGATGTTTTGACAGTTACAACCCAATCTAAAACTGTCACTGCTTGCGTCGAGCGGGCAGCGCAAGGACAGTCCGATCGCTGTCGTAAAAATACGGAAATAGAAATCATAAAATCCCAGTGTTTTCAGCACTGAAAGGACACCACAAACACTCGCTTTAGCAGCTGCGCAAGTTCCTGTGACGCATCCACTTTTGTGAAAAACATATTTAACCCTTAAAGTTCGAGGCGTTAAAAGGCGACATCATTTCAGAGAAGATTTCTTCGGTTGAAGGGAACAGTTACACGCACTGATTCTTTTCCATTCGTGTGTTTAGTAGTGTGAAATCTTCACGAAAGAAAAATTAGTTGAGGTATTAATGATTCAATGCTCGGTAATTAAGACTGTCTTCGCCTGTTTTTCGAAAGACTAAACAATATAATTTCTTTTCCATACTAAAAATTTTCTACACTGTTTACTACCATCATGTTTATGTAGATAACACAGGGGTCGGGCAACCTATGGCACACGTACGGATTACAATACCGGGATACTGATTACCGGTATTTTGAGCCATTTGTACAATTTTGTAATACAGGTATTCACAAGTTTAAATACCGGTTTTTCGGTATTTACTAGAAACTTTTTCAATTGTCCACACTATATGTTCAGGGATCGCCAACATAGCAAAGTAGTATATGGTTTTGTTTTTATGTCTTCCGTACAGGCGAAATTAATTTGACTGTGAATATAAAGTTGCATCGTACAATCAAGAGAAGTGATAAAATATGTGAATCATCTAAGGAGGCGGGCCAAAACTATTCTGTTACAGTTCAGAACGATACTGCACACGCGCAGGATTCGTATCTGGGAAAATAAGGTTGTAACTGAGAAGAAAGTGCATAATATTTCGATACTTTTTGAATGGTGAGTTTGTTATTCACATTGTATTTGCATATCATACTTGTATTTACATATCATCATGATTTTGAAAATGAAAATGAAAAAGAAGAAAAATGACTGAACAATTCAAATTTGATCAAGTTTATAGTAAATTTTCTTAAAATATTTTACACACAAACCTTATCCACATTCAGAAGAATTCGGTACAGTTATCGAAGATGATGATGACACTTATGTCGATAGTGAAAAGGAATTGTCTCTTGAACAAAAATTAGATTTATCGATAGCTAAAAAAAATTTCAACAAACCAAAATGCAGTACAGAAATCAGCTACATCCAAAACCCTCCGACGAGAAATCGATTTATTTGAAGATGAGGAATTTAGAGGTAATTACTTGGAAAAAATATATGGCGTATTGCTAACAGTACAACCAATTAGCGTACATGCCGATATAGCATTTTCGACAGCTGGTAATTTTTTCACAAAATAACGTTCCAGGCTTCATGACAGTACAATTAATGCATTATGTTTTTTAAGATCACATATTCAAAATTTTGTAATAGTACCACAGACTGAATAGTAATATTTACACCTTTTTGTAATTTAAATAAATAAGATGCTCCTTTATTTTTTAGTGATTCCTTATATATTGGGATAATTTATAAGTTACAAATTATTTTTTGTGATATTTACACTTATTAATAAAACTGGAAAATAAAACAAAGAAACACCCGTGTTTTCTTTCTTTTCCTAAAATTTCTACTATCGGTATTAAAACCGGTATCCCGGTATTAAGATCCTAAAAATACCGAAAACCGGTATTGAACTTTTGGTCTGATATTGCAATCCCTAGGCACACGGTACAATTCTCAGCGGCACTCTGCATTACTCAACAAATTTGTCAATTTTTGTGTGGTTAGAAGTTGATAAATTTGCAATGAACCTTCCTTGACAAGCATCTTCAGAATTATGGACATATACGGAATTAAATTTAAAGATTTAATTACAGTACAGTTATTTTGTAAATTATTGAATGTCATTGCTGGAGATATTTAATAATCTAAAGAGAGAAAATTGCTTTACACATTTGGTACTACATATATAAGTAAAAAACCTTTCCTCAGAAGAAAAATATTTCGAGTCCGCAAAAAAATTGTTCAACAACTGAATGCTTAGAATGATGCCAGATTGAAAATAACAATTATACTCCGGATTTTCCGATATGGGGTAGAGCGGTACAAGCGCTAGGTTCTTTTTTCTAGGTTCTTATTTCTTTTTAACTATGATGAAGAGAGATATTTATATTTTATGTTATATATTTCTTCTTTTAATAAATATGTTTAATACATACCGTAAAATCCGGTGTATAACACGCACTTTAAACACAAATAATGAGATCGAAATTTACGGTAGCACGTTATACGCCGAGTATAAAAATGAGAGATTTACGGTATCCGACTACCCTAAAATTGTGAACTTCGCCAAAAATTGACAAATTTTGTGATGATTTTATTTTATAGGCTATATTATTAGATTTATAAAAATACCAAGTTTATTATTTTCCGTTCACTACAACAAAAACTACAAGTGTTTTAGTAAAAGCAGGTGCCATTACTTTAAGCAAGATGTACTTCAAAACGCGCTTTACTCGAAATGTGTGGGTTTTTTAAACGCTCAAACGGGGGCAGCGATTGCTAAAAAAAGTTTTAAAAATAATGAACTGAAATTTTTTGTGTATGTTCTGTATAATAGTAGAAGTGTTTTAACCTTCAGATTTATCCATCACTGTTTTATTACAAAATTTACACTCCCTTATGTATAATAACTAAGTTAAAGTGATCTAGTTTTTATAAAAATTGAAATATCTCTTATCCTGAGGGTCATTTCAAACATGAATAACATAGCAACACATCAGAACTGAAAAATTGAGAATTTGTTCATACACGTTTGGTACAGAATGGGCCGCGTTTAAATGTTATTTTTCGTAATTTTTTACCCATTTTTTCCCACATTTTAGTAATAATAATTTTTTCTCCTTCTTAATTTTAGCATAGTTTTCTTAAAATGTACGAAACAAATCTAAAAACAGCACAAAAAAAAACCCATGTCTCCATTTTTTTTTTAAAAAAATTTGTCACAAGTAGTCGGATACCTTAAAAATAAAAAGAGAGAAGAGCTTGAAAAAATTAGATTTATACATCTATCAAAATACTGTATATTATTGTCCCATCTTGTATAACTAAAAATGCAAAAATGCACCATGAAAGTATGGGTGCGAGTTGTACTCCGAATTTTATGGCTTTTGGAGTAAAATTTGTTAATATATTAAGGGGACCCCAAAAAGGGTGTGCAAGAAATTTTGATACAGTGTCCACCCAGTGTATTTGTTACAAATCAGGTAAGTACACATATTATGTAACTAAATAAGTCAACATAACACTAATTAATACCTCACGTGTTTATTGCTGTTATGAAAATATGAGAGTCCAAAAAATATGCCACCACGCTATTGAAGGCCATCTTCTTTACAAATACAAAATGCATTCCACTTATTTTTCACAAAATGGACATATTTACATTTGTTGTAAGTTACATTTTTGAATGATAATACATAAAAAATTACACAAATATTCTGAATGGCTATAGCAGTGGTCCCCAACCCCCGGTCGGCGGATCAAATAGCACCGGACCGCGCAAGGGACATTAAAATATTTTCATTTTATTTACTGTGGTGTACTTCTCTCAGGTATGTGCGAGCTTTTATGAAAATCTCTTGAAATTCCACGTTAAATCTCTTTATGCTCATTTTTTGTGTGATTGTATTTTACACTGAAGGGTTGTTTAAATAGAATTAAATTAAAATTATAAAATCAAAACAATCTAAAATATAAACAATCAAAGTCCCCCCCCCGTCCCTTAACGGGCCGTGGTAAAGTTATCAAATGTTGACCGGTCCGTGGCAGTAAAAAGGTTTGGGAATCACTGAGCTATAGCTCGTGTTCAGGAAAAAATTATTCAACTAATTTTCTTATTATATTTGTTGAATAAATAAAAATTAGGTAAAGTAAAATAATACATAGAATAGAATATTTAAAATTAAAACTAACATTAGGTAAATTTGGGCTAAGCTAAAATTAAGCTTACATCATTAGATTAAGAAAAACTGAAAATGTTTTAATATATAGGATGAATAACAGTATAAGATGAATAAGTGTATTTGTTTATTTTCCAACTATAAAATAACTAGCTAAAGCTACCATTGTGCCTGGGGAGGAAAAAATCATTTTTCCTGAACTATCATGGTGATTGAAGTGTGGTGGTACAAAATATGTACCACCTATATATACAGTAGTGGCAAAAAGTCCCGAACACACTCATTTTTTAGCGTAATTTTTGTGTTTGACTTCATTTTTCGTTGTGAAATTATCGCACTATCTTAAATATTGTTATTGATTTTAATGTATTTTTTATGCTGATTTTAAATCTACTACTAGTTTCTTAATGACTAAAATATTTTTTCTAGTAAAGCTGCCTGAACACAATAATGTGAAATAGGTGCAGAATAAAACAATATAGAATAACATAATATGCAAAGAAAAATAACACAAAAATTGACAAATACGGTATATTTTATAAGCATTTTGAAAATTACATGGTTGTCACATGTTAGAAAATCAATATTTTATGGGCCAGCCGTTTGCTTTAATTACGGCTCTACATCTTTTTGGCATGGAATGCACCAATTTCAAAAGAAGATCTTTCGTGACAATATGGTTGAAGGAAAATATTAAAGCTTCAATTAATTCACGTTTGTTTGAAGGTTTTTTTCTTTGAAATTTCATAACCAATTTTAAACCATAAGTTCTCTATCGGATTAAGGTCGGGAGACTGTCCTGGCCAGTTCATTCTATTCACAGTATGGTCTTTGAACCATTTCTGGACTGCCTTTGCACGATGACAAGGGGCGTTATCGTCCTGAAAAATCCATGACTGATTCCCAAAAAGATCTCTCGCAGTTGGTAGCAATTTATTTTGTAGTATTTCAATGTAATCCATGGCTTTCACTGTTCCGCTAACGATGTGAAGTCTTCCAACACCATGAGAAGACATGCAACCCCATACCATCACTTTTGTCGGGTACTTAACTGTGGGTTTCAGACACTGAGGGCTGAATTCCTCATGAGTGCGTCGTCTTACATAGACACTACTTTGGTTGCGAGAAATACAAAACTGACTCTCGTCACTAAATATTACCTTTTCCCAGTCTTTAATAGTCCATAATGAATGTTCCCTTGCCCACGTCAATCGCCTCTTGCGTTGAAATTCAGTCAGTAATGGTTATGGGCGCGCTTTACAGCCGCGTAACTCAATTTCCAGCAGTCTTTCTCTAACAGTTCTTGGTCACACACTCACATTTGATGCCAAAATCCATTGTTTCAAAATTTGCGAGGAATTAAGCTTTCTGTTTGAAAGTGAAATTCTGAAATAACCCGTCTTCACGTAAAGATGTTTTTTTGATCGTCCTGATCACCCCCGTCCGCAATAAAATTTGTTTCAGAAAATCTTTTCAAAGTTCTCACAACTGTAGAAAGGCTACATGGTACTTTAGCAGCAATTTGGCGCATAGAATAACCTTCTTCCTTCAAATGTATTATTGTGTACCTTTTATTCTCAGGCAGATATGAAAATTTAGCCATAATTCCAATATTTTCCACAAACGCACTTTAAATTGCTTTCAATGCACTATTTTCCACAAGCACACAACTGCATTCAATACAATAAACCACGTTAAATATACCGTATTTGTCAATTTTCGTGTTATTTTTCTTTGCATATTATGTTATTCTATATTATTTTATTCTGCCCATATTTCACATTATTGTGTTCAGGCAGCTTTACTACAAAAAATATTTTAGTCATTAAGAAACTAGTAGTAGATTTGAAATCAGCATAAGAAAATACATTAAAATCAATAACAATATTTAAGATAGTGCGATAATTTCACAACGAAAAATGAAGTCAAACACAAAAATTACGCTAAAAAATGAGTGTGTTCAGGACTTTTTGCCACCACTGTATATATATCCTACTTATCCTATATATTAAAAGAGAAAAATTTTTCTACCACATTTAAATTTGAAACTATGTTATAAACAACAATTGGAGATATGTATAAAATTAAAATTTAAAGTATTTTTTAAAAAGTACATATTATACGATATAAATACTTTACAAAAGTTAAGAGTCCTGTATTAAAAGAATACATTCAATACACTCATACACAATCGTATGCACCTCTTCACAATAGCGGACCATCCTTTCTGAACACATGTGTAGCAAGGCCATGAGTTCATCGAAAATATGGACGGTTGACAACAGGTGCCTTTTCTCTATTGTCCACTTGATGAAGGAAAGCAATAAAAGTGTATTTTCGCCTGAGGAACCGGAAAACTCTAAGAAGGGGTAGAAGACAGATGGTCATCAAAAGGGCTACGTTTCAGGGGAGACAATTCAACGCAAAACTTGTAAGCTCCAACATGTTTGCTACAGGACCGTACATGATAGTGAGTGTTGGAATTGTCGAGAGTTTTATAAGAAAACTTCGAATTATCGTGTGTTGTAGTCTGGCCAGCCACAGATTTTACTTCGAAATATTGAATGTACCAAAACGTATTGTTTTAGTTCGAAATATCAGGACTTTTCCTAGGGACTGAGCATATACTTCGAATTATTGAGAGGTTCGTTTATCGAATGTTTGAATTATCAAGAGCCGACTGGTTTTTTTTAAACTTTGTACGATAAACACCTTTGGACTCCCTTTATTTTAAAAAGTGTTTAATATTGTTAATATGGGCCAGCTTTTGTTCATTATTACAGTTTTATGAGGTCTGTCTAAAATATTTGTAACTATTTCAGTCTAATGCATTATTTTTGTCAAAAATTCAGCGCATTAAAAAGTCAACAGATGGAGCAGCTCTCATCGTTTCAATCAACGGAATCGAAACTTGTACCCCTGACCTATAGATCATAAAGCTGACAATTATTATTAAGTTAATAGATAATTATTTTACAAACTGGGTATCAAATAAATAAAAATGCTCATAAAGAGACAATGCTTTACAAATTAAATACATTAATTATACATCAAGTAAAGCAATTACTTAAATCGCATTAACTTTTTAATGCATCGTTTAATTCCAGTTGACGTGTTTCGGGAATTACGTGAATAATTAAAAGTGAAGGGGAAAAAAATCTAAAATCGGTGCAATTCTTTTTTTAATACTTAAAGATTAAGACTCGGAAGAATAAAATAAATTTTTTTAAAAAAAATCCCATTTTTTAAGCTTTTTTTTTAAAAAAAATTAATTGACTTTGAAGCATACATTGAAAACAGGTTACAAATCAACATTAAAAAAAATCAAACTAACTATCTTGTTGTTAATCATCATCATTAATCAGTTGGTGACTTTGATTAATCGAATTAAGGATTAGAGAGGAAAATTAATTTTCAGAAAAAGGTAAGAAAAAATTGAAGGAATTCAGATAACAGGAGTTCAATTAATTTTTTTTATTTCATTCAATCAGTGGATTCATTTCTCACTTTCTAGATCTCTATTCAATCACTCTTACTCGTGACTTCAATCAATCTTTCATTAGATGCCTTCTCCTATCTCTTCTAAACACGCGAGGAAATAAATTAAATCAACCACGTTCCTTTGGAGCATAAATCCTGTCATAAGTGAGTTAAATAACCTTAAGAATTAATCTCAGATATGTAAAAATCATTACTCTGTTCAACAAAGTTTAGCACATGTGCACCGAAGTTTATAGAAGCATCAGATTAAGTCATATTAGCTTACAGATGCTTGAGGCCTGTGTATAATACGCACTATTATAATAATAGTTATACGATATATTTATACCGGGTGTTGCTGAATACCACCGACAAACTCAAAAGGGTGATAGTTTTGTGACGGATCTATACGTGACTCTACTAATATCTTCTTTTCTCTTTAAAACAAAATATTTATTTCAACCAACTTTCATTGGGAAACCAAACGTGATTTATGTAAATGAGGAATATTATATAAATTCGGTTTTCGCGAGATGAAGGAGTGTGAAATAAGAGGTTAAGTGAAGGAAAGGAAGGGAGCAAGTATTCTGTTGACACATTGAAGTTGACATGTTAGATGTGTGCAAATAGAAGTTTAACAGAATTAGTGGTTAGTGAAGATTGAAAAGCAGTGGAACTAAAGATTACAGAGCGTGGAGCCATCGTCATTTGATCCAGTCGAAAAAAGTGCCTGAAGTTTCTCGTGAAGGATCCAATGCATTAAGGATTCAGGTACTGTACACTTGATTAAGTAGAAGCTGATTATTAGCGTGCGACGTAGTTGTAACTGAGCGTATTTAAGCTGTCTTAGATTCAGTTGAGGGTCTGTAATATTATCCCCGTAATAGAATATCTCACCTCTGCACTCGACCATTGTTCATATACCTTAATTAGAATTGTGTTGTGTCTGTGTCACACATAACCGTTAATAAGAATTAATAAATCAAATTGGATTGGAAATAATGTCTGTGGATTATTTAGTACCTCCTACACATCTAGCCGGGTTTATAGATAGACAAGAGGGTTAGGATGTAAGGGGTAACCAGAGGTTTCCACAGTTTGCAGCATGAGGGTCCCAAATCACCACAGAACATGGGGTCGCAAACCACGTTTAGTCGCGAAAATCACGATAATAGTAGTCGTCGGGAGGACATTGAGACAGACGACTGACTGACATTCGCAGCACACTGGATGCCCGACAATCAGTGGCGTAACGTACACTTCCGCATCGAAGCGGGCCAGGGTTGTAGGGGGCCCAAAGCCTGACTGACGCCAAGTACTTACCCTATATAAAATCCGGCTTGGGGCCCCAAACCTGACTTTGTAAGGGGTTTTAAAATTTTCCGTTACGCCACTGCTGACAATCCTTCGTCCGTTGGTGTCTGCTGTGCCATGACCTACGCGGCCGCAATTTCGAACAATTCCTCTAGCAATTACTTGTCGTGGCATTTTTGATACCGAGCTGTGATGCATCGTTCGTATAATAAACATGCTGAACATCTAATAAATGTATTTCTTACCTCTTACATCCCTTTTCCTTCCACTCAACATCGCACCCTTTGTAACTGTTTTTGCGAATTATTCCGACTAAACGTGGTTTGCGATCCCATGTTCTACGGTGATTTGTCATCCCACTGATGCCTTATATCACCCTTCTGAATATGTCGGTCGAATTCGGCAACACCCTGTATATACAATAGAGGATCAAATATGAATGGAACTTTTTTTATATATTTTGCCCCAACAATCATGTTGATTTATTTAAAGTTTCACATAATCTTTAGATATATCGTTTTTAGCGCGTTTTTCACGTAGTGGAACAAAAGCGCTATTAGGACGCAAATTTCGTCTTCGTTCCATATTTTGTCGTACCTTTTTCTCAGCCAATAAGCAACCAATTGACCTCGGGTTTTCGGCATTTGTGGGCTAAGACATTTTGGGGTGACCGCTTGAAGATTAGTTGTCGGTAATTGCATACCGAAATATTGGAGATTGGCTGGCAATATGCAGTCAAAGTCTTCTACTGACTGTAACCACGAAAACTAACTTTAGATGAAAATGTTTTATTTTTAATGTACTTTGAATTGTTTGATAATAAATGCAACATTTGATATTATATTTTTGTGGCTATTATTATTATGTTGGTATCTTGCGTTTTGCTTATAAGTTGTTTTAAAATGTTAGTTCTTTGTTTTAGTTCTGTAGTTAAGTGCACATATTCCGAATTTATTATTCAATAAAAAATATTTCAGACCTTTTCCTTACTTCACCTTACCTATGATACTGGGCAGTGGTGTACAAAATAATTTTTCAAGAGGGGGGGGGCGAAATACTGCCATTCTCGAATCATGCCCCGATGCGCAGCTAAACATGTTTCATTTTCAGATTATCGGGGGAAAAACGGTAAAAATAAATTACTGAATAAATAAATAATTAACCTTAATTAATAAAACAACTATCAATAACAAATACTTAATTAAATTTTACGTTCCTTAAACATGAGATTATAATCAGTCGGGGAAAAAAAATCAAGGTCTTTGGGGATGGGTGTGGATCCGTGGACGCTCCCCGCCCCCTTTGTGTTCGCCACTGATACTGAGTGGACCGCAACACATCGAAAAATTAGAAGTAGCCCGTACCCTAGAAAAGTCTGCCTACCCCTTGTTAAGGGTGACCGCCTGAAGGTTAGCAGTTAGTAATTATATACCGAAATATATACAAGATCAGCTGACGTGTGCACAGATTAAGTCTTCTAATGACTACATCTACGAGAACTAACTTTAGATGAAAATGTTTTATTTTTTAATGTATTTTGAATTGTTTCAGAATAAATGCATCTTTATATATTATTATATTAGGGGCTATTATTATTATGCTCGTATCTTGCGTTTTGCTTTAAACGTGGTTTTAAAAGTGTTTTTTACTGTAGTTACGTAGGTAAATACATATTACGTATTTATTATTAAGTTATAATAAATATTTTATAACTTTTTCTTAGTTCACACCACACCTACGCCACAAGACGGACCACAACACCTTGAAAAAATTGGATGTAGCCCGTATCCTGGAAAAGATTTCCCGCCCCTGGAAAAAAATGATGAATCTATAATGCAACAGAACAAGAGATTAATTTGTATTGATTTTTAATGATCGAAAAATGTGATATTAATCTGAAAAGATATATATTTATTTTTTCTACATCATTTCGATTGTTAATGGTTAAAAATCTCATCAAACAAATGATTTTCTATTCACACACATGTTGAAAAATTACGAACAAAAAGAAAACTCTTCATGTTCGAAGTTATTTTACATCTGTTACTGTTTATCTCTAACCTCCCCTTTTACATTTGGATTCCTCGACTGAAACTCAGCAGAACATCTGCATTCAAATTCCCAGCAGACATATCGAAATTTTAATAACGTTCTTCCAAAATAAAACGATTTCTTCATATTTAGGTTAAGTTATAAACATTCTAAATTCCAGATATGATTTTTTTAACTATTCTAATTATTTGCTTTTGCGTGCACGTTTCGTATTTATTTCATTCTTAAACTACTAGCTTAGAATGTTTATTAAATGTATTTGTGTGTAGTGTATAGTTCATTAAATCATTTTCTTATTTCAACCTGAAGGTAAAAAAACTGATGCTCAAGAAATCTTAAAATTTTCTATGAAGTTTCAAAATTGCAGAACATAGCTTAAATTCTATATTCATTCATTCGCAAATACACGTTTGCATGACAAGAATATATTCTATTTTCCACTCGAGCGTAGAATTTTTCGAATACATTTATTTATTAGAACAGCTTATTTATACTTTGAAGTAAACCATCTGTTCGAAATTCTTTTGATATTTGCTTATTCGGAGCAGAGTATTAAAACTCATATTGGGCAATTGAGATGCTTGTGTTGATAGCTAAACTGAATATGTTTTCGAATTTTAATGTTAGTTGCTCAATCTGTTCCATTTTTATGTACAGAGTAAAATGTGTTCGTAGTTAAATATGAAGGTCATTATGTTGGAAATTTAAGTGTAAAGAACTTTTTTTTTTTACTTAAAATTAAAAATGACAAAATGAAAATGCTATTTGAAGAATGTAAAATGTTATATATTGCGAATTAATAAATTTTATTTTCAAGGAAAAAGAATCAAGTACAGTTTGTAACTGAACATAATTTATTCCAGAAAGTAAAATGTAGTAAATAACATATAAAAATAATAAATATAAACAATAATAATTTGAAAATAATATTCTGATTTTTTAATTTAGAAGGTAATCTGCCGATATCAAATACCAAAATCGTAACGAATTGTAAGGGAATACGACAATTGCAATCTTTTCACTATGCTTTAAATAACAATAAAAATTCAATACAATTTCTTAGATTGTTACTTCCTGTTATGAAAAACATAAAAAATGTTTAATAACAGAATGACCATCACCGATTTATTAGATAGAAGCAATATACAATTTGTCTTAGAAAAGTTATTTTTAACTGTGAAAAAAAATTATATTATGTTCTTCCAGACCAGCGATACTCAACCTGCGGCCCACCGAACTTTATTTAGTGGCCCGGTCAGAGCCCATTGCTCAGAAAAATTCCCTTATTTAAGAACAATACATCAAATGTTGTGTCAGAAATCACAAATATATAAATTTTGTTTTTTTGTTGTCAATGTCGCACGAGTGCGAATTGATATTCTTTTTCTATTTGTAACGGCTAGTGATAACAGACAACAGTGGAGTAGTGACAGTTTTATGGGTGGAACTAACTTTTAACTATCTTTCATACCTTGCAAGCGAAAACTATCCAATGAAAATATATAATTTCAAGACGTTTGTAAGGTTGATTATTTTGTAGTGAAAAAAAAACATGAATAAATAATTATTTGATTTGTCACGAAAGTGCTGTATTTTAAAAATACCAATAAATAGGAATCATTCAATGACATTTTTCCTCGATCTCTTTCAAGAGGTAATAAATAGGTTTTCTTGAATAAACCAAAGTCT
Organism: Trichonephila clavata; assembly: GCA_019973975.1. Taxonomy (NCBI): domain Eukaryota; kingdom Metazoa; phylum Arthropoda; class Arachnida; order Araneae; family Nephilidae; genus Trichonephila; species Trichonephila clavata. The sequence continues at coordinate 338,701 of BMAO01024573.1, forward strand.
TGTAAGAACTGAGGTGTTTTCTCAGTCCCGCCTAGAGCTGTGGAGGAAGGGAAGGATGACTAGCCATATCAACAAATAATCTGTTTATTGAACACTCAATTTATCAAGACAATTCGAATAATTTAAACGAGAAGAGATGTCCTCAATCTGAGCAATATGTGGGTTAATAACGAGATGCGCGAATTATGAGAAGACTTTAAATATATATATATATATCGACCCTCTTATTTCAGGATCAAATCTACTATTCCAATTACCTGAGCAATAATTAAACTTTAGTGACCAATCGTCACTTTAATTCTTTCATCTGTCTAATCTCTGAAATGCGCTATAAAATAGTATACCTGATCAATAGTAATCTATCCTTCTCCTCACATTCTATTTCACTAGCTTAAAAACCTGGTCTATATATATCAGACCTCATCTGAATAATCAGGTTTTCTTCTTCAGAGGGGGTTCGCTGTGAATAAACTCGAATTGATAGACCAAAGATTTCCGAAGAGGATTATATTAAAGGAAGGACGTGGATAGATCCGTCACAGCCTGACTGACACCAAGTACGTACGGTTTTGCAGGCCTTCGTAAGATCCGACTTGAGGCTTAAAACCTAACTTTGCAAGGGGGCCCTAATATTATCTGTTACGCCACTGGGGTCCCCTACAGCTTAGGGGCCCGAAACATTGATAAGGCTGATATGGTCGTAGCTACGCCCCTAATTGCGGTATTAGACATGAAATATACTTCTTTTGTTCCGAAAAAAATGAATTTTTCTAAAACAGAAATGAGAAAATGATTAAAAATATCACCCTATTTTCAACATAACATTAAAATCGATATTTTTTATATGAATTTTTTCGCTGTATTTCACCTTTTATTTTACAACCTCAATCGAAGACAGCTTGTAAGCACTTCATTTAGAACTCTATCGTATGAATTTAACCTAAAAAATCACTTCTTCAAAATGCTTAGGTCAACGACTATTCTGATCTTTAAAATGAGTTGATCATAAAATATTTACAAATAATTTCTCAACAGGATTTAGTATGAAATGAGTTACAACCTACGAAAATAAAATAAGCTATCTTCTTGTAGCGAAGGATAAAAATAAAAATGTAAGGTATATAAATTGCAAATCAGTGGGCACTCACGAACACGTCTCAATTGAATCACAGTCACGATTGGCCGATAACAAGCGCTATGAAAATAATAAGGAAGCGTACTTTCTGACATAACACGAAAAACGTGCCTCTGAATAGGGTAAAAATACGGTTTTTGAACCCGTCCAGAAACATGCTTGAAATATGACGCTTTTAAGTTCAATCTTCGTGAAGATGTTCGAAAAATAGTTGTTACTGTCATAAGAATTCAGAAGGTTAATTAGTAAATAAAATTAATAAACTTCGATTATGGGTATAGTGCACCAGAATGCCTTTACAGATTATATAAAATTTAAAATTCAATAAAAAAATATCAACAGGGATGTCTTAAGACTTCTTGAATCCCAGAGCCCCTACGCAAAAGTTGGTCTCTCCTATGATCGTTAAAAGTAGGCAGCATATAGCAAACGTTGTCAAATACTCACACAAACGGTAATCTGAAACAAATATATGTGCATGATTTACAGTCTAACAGACCTAGGCAAAAACAGGCTCGACCGACAACCGCCTTTGAATTAAATGAACAATGATGGTGATGGCCAGGGACGTTTTAAGACGTCTTGAGGCCCTGGGCCCTTATGATAAAGGAAGCCTCATCTGTGACCCTTAAAAGTAGACAGTATATAGCTTCCGTTGTCAAATACTCGTACAAACGATAGCCTGAAACGAATAAAAGTTCGTGACTCACAGACCTATGCACAAACGGGCAAGATCGACTGCGGCCTTTCGACTAAATAAGTAATAGTGGTGTATGGGGACAGGCCTAAACATGGACAACGGTCATCACATAATATTGTAGTCTTTTCACTCAGTGGCGTAACGGAGAACTTAATAGCCCCCGCAAAGTCAGGATTTGGGCCCCAAGACATACCTTACAAAGGGTACGTACTTGGTGTCAGTCAGGCTTTGGGCCCCCTAGAATCCTGGGTCCCCCGCAATGCGGGGGTTGCGATGGTGTACGTTACGCCACTTTTTTCACTGTTGTCAGCTTGCATATTGTTCGAAATTCACAGTTTTTCTAAGACTATGCCTGGAAATGATATTTAGCGATTATAATTATTCGGATCGTGATCTCATTGAGGTCGAGTCAAGAAGGAGATGAGGTTACCTCGAAGCTGAGGCTCTGGACCGGCCCAGTTTTCCCTTGCTTTAAATCATCCCTGGTGGTAGGCCTAGGCATTAACGTGGACGACGGTCATCACAAAATAATGCCAACTGAGAACAGTGCCGTATAGCTTGAGATTCCCTGTTTTTCAGAGACTATGTCCCGAACTACATTCGACCATTAAAATTATTTGGATCGTGATCTTATTGAGGTTTAATCGAGAAGGAGATGAGGCTGCCCCGAAGCTGAGGCCCTGGGCTGGCTTAGGTGTCCCTTGCCTTAAAACATCCATGGTGGTAGGCCTAGGCCTTGACGTGGACGACAGTCATCCCAAAATAATGCCAACTGACAGCAGTGTCCTATAGTTTAAGGTTCCCTATTTTTCAGAGAATATGTCCTGAACTACATTCGACCATTAAAATTATTTGGATCGTGATCTCATTGAAGCAGTGTCAAGAACGAGACGAGGCCTCCACCAAGGTTGAGGACCCAGTTGGCTCACGTCTTGAGACATCACTGATTTTAAAATATTTTTAGGAATTAGAAAAGGCTTAAGGAGAGGAAAAAAATAATTGAACACACAGTTTTGTTTATTTCCCGTGACTCATCAACTTCTGAGTATCAATTACCATACACCAATGACAAGTGCGGAGTTTTTATTTTGGGAGTATTTTATTGCCGTTGGATCAAATGTAACAAGATGGCTATTGACAAGGGACCTCCTGATTCTTAACCACGGTGATATGACGAGGACGAATGCCTGAGCTGACAACCCTCCTTTTCAAACTACACATCTCACTGACAGGAGGACTTTGAGCCACGACAAATGTATTATCTCCTACACGTGCATCAACTCCACTACACGACGGGTTATCAGCGTCACTAGGGCGTCAAACTCATGGCCACGAGCTCTTGATCATGATCACTAGGCTACCGCAGGGTTTTATTTCCGGGGAGATCCAGATTTATATTCGCTACTGTTGTTGTTGTAGTTAGTTTCTTATGCCACCTGATCTCGACTGTGTCAGATCCAGGCCCACGAAATTCATCATGGCCAAGGGGCTAGATGTCCGCCTGTCGTTAGCCGTAGCCTTGAGCACCAAGTAGGTGACATTACGATGTAGCTCGGTTCCACCCCAATTTTGAGGAAGAACACCCTGGGGGAGGATCAGGGGCCTTCCACTTCTCTTCCCCATCCAACAACCTCACGAAAGGACATGCAGTTCGACTGCTATTTAGAGTACCCCCATGCCGCAAAGGCACTATACATTTAAAAACATCCATGTCTTCTCCGGGATTCGAACCCCGACCCTACGGCACAGCAGTCAAAGTCACTAAACACTATACTGGATGGGTGACATATTGACTAATAAGAGGAATAATCATTTGGAATCACTGACATAGCTAGTCTTTAGTCGGTCCCGTATCAAAATTCCTTGAAGTCTCTTTCTTACATTTTGTGACTTTGCCGTACCATTTACCTTAACATTTTGTTATTTTTTTGCTTTCACATTTTGGGGTCCCTATAAGTTGGGGGCCCCGTATCATTGATACGGTGGTAGCTCACCCATGTTCGGAATGTCCAAATTTATCTCAAATTGAATTAAAACTACAAACAATGTGTAAGGTTTTTTTTTTTAAAAAAAACCTTAATTATCAGGGTGACTTGAATATCCTATTCCTTTGAAAACTGTAATATTTAAATACATTTAAGATGTAAGCCCTTACTTAGCAAAACTCTCAGCCATCCAAAAAAGCATTTAGAACAAAGCTTCTTTCGCAAAAAGAAAAATTTTATTTCTTAGATCCTTTTATAAAAAATAAAACGATTGCTCTGTTCAATAATAAAAGGAATTTTGACAAAAAAACAAAAAAAAAAGTTGGAAGGAGATTTAAAGCATAGGAAATTAAAAAATGAAAGAGTATATCCCCCTAAATGCTTTTGTAAACATATCTTACTTGATACTTTTTCTTTTAATAGACACTGTATCTTTGTTGTAAGCGAACAAACTTCGGTGTAAGCAGGCATTAAGTCACTGATCGATTTTTAAAGCCAGTAATGTGTTTTAAAGCCTTTGAGGTCTTGTAGATTGGCTAAATTGAAAATTTAAAAAAAGGGAAAAGAATGCACTCTTATTTATTGGTAGTTTAAGCTACTTATTGGTTTTGTCTACAACAACAAAGCAATTTCATTATAATTTTTTTTTATTTTTCATTTAGTACAGTTAACTGTACGTTTAATTATTCTGATGCGATTTTCACACCCAAAGAATACTTATGAAATAAATAAACATTAATGACTTAGCATGAAATTAAAATAAAATAAATTATAGTTTTAAAAAAACTAAAAAACACCCTTTTATAGTTAATCGAACTAAGTTGTAACTTAATCTTTTAGTCGCCAAATCTGCCAAAAATTGCCAAATCTGGAAGTGGTATATGGAATTAGTCGCCAAATCTGGAAATAGTTATTCCTGGTGATCCTGATCAGGACACTGGAACAAAATTATTAAATCATTGTATTGTCATAGGTCCTGGACAAGTGAGCAAAATTTCGAATTAATTTGACCTTTTATTAGAGTGGGCAAAAATTGAGTTCAAAGATTCCGTTACATTCAAGTGAAGCTTATAAAAGGGTGTTAAAAAGACTTAGAACATTTAATTTATCTACCGTAAAAACCATCATATAACGCACGTTTTTAACACAAACAAAATATCAATCATTGGCATGGCCAAATAATTTTAACGCGTTTTTCACATGTTGTATTTTACAATAATGCAACTAATGAACTTTTTACTAACAGAAATTAGAGAGAGAACTGTACCACTCCTCTAAATGTACTACTATTGAGCTGAAAAGAAATAATGACACAAATCTGTATCAGCTCTATAAAAAAGCAAAACTAGCGAAATTCAGGAAAATTTGTAGGAAAATTCGGGAAAACTATGGGAAAATTTAAATATGATTCGGCTCATCTAGGACACAAATGCGACCCAATGCCGAAAACCCGAGGTCAATGGGTTGCTTATTGGCTGAGAAAAAGGTACGACAAAATATGGAACGAAGACGAAGACGAAATTTTCGTCCTAATAGCGCTTTTGTTACACTACGTGAAAAACGCGCTAAAAATAAGATAGAAAGTTACGGGTGTGCGTTATACCCCAAGTATAAGAAGGATATCTAAGTAAAAAAAAGAGATGAACATAAAAAAAATTAGAGTTCTACATGTATAGAGAGACAAGTACTGTTTATATAAAAGAAATGACATATAAAATGAACTTCAAGGCTTGTTGTTTTAGAAATATGGTATTTTTTAAAAGGCTGGGATAATACCTCGAATTAGTGACTTCAAAACATAAAAGCATTACATACGTACTTTTCAGATTTCTTCGTAAAAAAAGGGGTACGCGTAAAATGGTGAATAATTCTAAAAATTGAAAAATGCAACTTTAAAACGCGTTATACTGCGGTGCGCGTTTTTTGGTATGTGGGAAATTGTAAGAGATACATTTTTTATACAAAAATATTAAAAAAGACTATATAGAAACTTTCCCTCTGGATGGAAACACGATTTATATCGAAATAAATGACGTAGAAATAGATCAAGAGAGAGAGAATAGAAGCAAACAACTTTAACTCTTTCGAAACATTATGGTATATATTATTTATTTACATGTTTGAAATTGCACAAGCATGTATTCTCTGAATATTCTGCTACTTCTATAAATAAATAAAATTTGTAATAAAATTTTTACTGAAAATATAAAAAGAATTTTTTTGCGTAAATTTAATTAACTAAGTACAAAAGACGAATATCTGATACAAGAAAATTAGTGATTTATTAATTTATAAACTACAACTATAAAATACAGCTATTAAACAAAATCAGAGCTTTAAAAAACAAAATTTACTAATTCTATATGTATCTTTAAATTTCTTTTAAAATTTGCCCTTTTTTAATCTTTTTTTTAAGAATCATTCGTACAAATTTATCTCAGAAGAAAAACTTCTGTTTTAGGAAAAGTACAAGTTGTTGAAGGACACGTGTTTCAAATATAAAGTAGTTCTTGAGCTACTGGGTAGGATTTTTGATTGTGTCTCAAAAAAAGTCTACCAGACACTTTGCTGAGTATCATGTGTACACGTTAGACAGGATTTAATCAAGGTTATTTAGGTTATTTTACCTAACTATCCTTGAATCTGAGCTTAAGATAGTTTACCTGACTTAGTTTGTCCAACCGAATTTTGAACGAACTTAAAAAAAGATTGGCCCAAAAAGCAGATTTGGAGAAATGAGACAGTTCTAGAATTTTCTTCCTAAGTATGAAAATGATCGTGAAAATAAGTGCAAAATAAAACAGCGCTTTTTGATATTATATATAGCAGACGTTTCTTTTTTTTTTAATAAAAATATTTATGGAGAACAAATTCGGAAAGGGGAAAATATTGTACTTTAGAATGATAATATGTATAGCTCATCATCAAGTACTGAATTAACTATACGAGACGATAAAGGTTTTAAAATGAAGAATTATTTATGGAATAATTATATGACTGAGAAAAAAGAAAATTGGAAGTAATAATACCTTCGTTTGAGATTCAAAAGTCAAAAATACAGCCGAGAAAAAATTCTAAAGTTATTTCGTATAGTAACAGTGCAATCATTATACAAATCTATTTCTGTCCACAAAAAATTCGAAGAAAAATACTAAAACAATTGTGCAATTCTCATCCAGGAAAAATATTATATTCATTAAACATACACTGAGAAATATCTGAATTACATAAATAAATTTCCGACAACACATACAGCAGGAACAACATGACAATTACTCTATTTTATATTTTTAGTATAAATTGAGAGCGCGAAAATAACAAAAGAAGGATAAATCTTTTTTAGGGAATGTACTCAAATCCCCTTAACAAACACATTGTTAAAACATTAAAAAAAAGTAAAACCATTACCACAATGCAGAGAAGTAGCGTCTGTATGAAATATGCACGTAAACAATGAGCTAAATTTACATAATGTAGTAGTTCATTAGATGGGTGATTAGTCTCATGCAAATTCTGATAATGATGTTTTGAAAATATTGGAGTAAACACATTTTATTAAAATATAATTCAGTCTATAAGCATTGAATGTTATTCAGTATTCGAAATATGGAGCATGTATTTTAATGAAGATAATTATACAAGAGAAACAATGCATGTATTTAAAACTGCCATGGTCTCATACAAAAGAATAGAGTAAAAATTTGTTATATTTTTTCAGATAGGAAAAATTCGAAATATCTATTCCATGTTCTTATTTCGTTACGGTGTACATGTGAATACCATGCTTTATTATCCTATACATCATTATTTGTAACAATATATTTTTAAATATTAAAGGTCTTTTTTCTTCTTTTTCTATATGCTGTTAATGTAATTTTAGTTTTAGAAGTAAAAGCTAAAAATTACTTATTATAAAATGCCATCCTATTTTAAGAATATGGTCTATAAAAAGGTAATATTTCTTCTCATTTGAAAAAAAAATGCTTTGAGTTCAAGCTTTCGTATGTTTTTTAATATTAATTTTTACAATATTAGTAATTTTTTTGTGGACTATAAAACTCAAACAGAGTAAATAGATAAAGGGAACAATATTATGTAACGTATTATAAATTTTCCTATTAAAAATACTCGCTTCTATGGGCTATTATTCTAAAAAAGCATCTTTTAGCTAAAATATACTATGTGTAACCCAGGGGTCGCCAAACTTTTTTGATCATCGCCCCCTATATAATTTTTCGAAATCTCCATAGACCCCCACAATTGTAATTTTCAGGTAATTAAAATAAAACTATATATAAGTCTAAATTTTTAATAAATCAGAAACAGTAAGAAAAGTAGCTACAGATTTTTTACTTCTTAATGAGATGAGTGTGCCTGGTGTTTCTTGGCAAGGTTCGCTATATTGGGTTCGAAATTAGTCAATTTTAACCGTAAATCCCCTCGAAGCTCTACATTTAATTTATTTCTGTTTTTAGTTAAAATTGAATTAACGTGACTGAAACCGGCTTCAACCATATTCGAACTTGGAAACGCCAGCATAAATGGCTGAGCCATTTCGTAAAGTTTCACATATTTTTGCTTTATATTTATATTAGTCCAGAATTTATGTATTGTCAAATTTTTAATAAGTTTTTAATTGTTTTCTGATTTATTATTTATTTTCTATAAAGAATATAATATTAAGTCAATTTTTTCTTCTTATTTTGTAATTCCTTTCTCCATTAGTGATTCCAAATTGCCATCTATAATGTATATAATTATAAGGCTTACCAAATCTTTTCAGTTACCTTTTGGTTGATGCAAAACTTTTTACCGATTTGTTATAATGAATGGAACAAAATGGGATTTGGATTTGATAACCTTCTCTCTATACTTTGTATTATCAACTGGGTGCTGGAACGTTCAAAATAAGAGTTCGGTGATCTTATTCTTCTCGAATCGGCCCCAATTAAATCATGATATAAATAATTTTCAGTATCAAAAGTTATTCCCAGATATATTATCTGAAAAGTTGTGAATTTCGAACGGTACGACAACCAGCAACAGTCGTACGACTGCATTATTATATCATATCCATCGTCTGAATCTAGAAATAGGCCTACCACCATACATTTAGTCGAAAGGAAGCAATAGGTCGATTCACCTGGGTTTGTGAGATAATGAGTCGAGCACATTTATTTGTTACAGGTTATTGCTTGTACGAATATCTGACAAGATATACTATATACTGTCGCAAGTAAGGTCTTCTTTTGCATAAAGGCCACTAACGCCTTAAGGCTTCTTGAGGCCCTGGGCCCCTATGCAAAAGTAGGCCATGGACCCCTACACAAATGTAGGCCCCAACAATGACGCATGAAAGTAGACAGTACATAGCATCCGTTGTCAAACACTCGTACAAACAATAAACAGAAACATATAAATGTATATGACTTACAAATCGCACAAACCGGCTCGACCGACTGCCGCCTTTTGACTGAATGAATAATATTGGTGTATGGTAGTAGACCTGGCACATGGACGACGGTCATCACATGGAACCAGTTACATATCGTCCGAAATTCCCAGTTTTTCGGAAAATACAACCGGCAATAACATTTGAACTGAAATTATTCGAATCATGATCTTATTAAGGTTGAGTCGAGAACGAGACACCCATTGTGACCAAGGGCTTAGGCTCGGGCTTTGGCCCATGCCTTAAGACGTCCCTGATAAAGGCCCAGGGGGCTCTCCAAAACTTTCAAGGCGTCACCGTCTGTCAGTTGCTAATAGCTGCGAAATTCATAGACAAAACTGTGTATTCAACCATCATCTAATGTAAACTTCTATACACTCACTAACTTGGTTTATGTAGCTGGCACTTAAGCAACTAAGTTACATCTGTTTTTTGAAACCCCCAAGATTTAATATCTGTGTCATGTTCTCTTTAAAAGCAAATACATTTTTAGAACTGTTAATGCTTGCAAGATTATCGGGTTGGTCAGTGGCGCACACAAGGGGTGAGTCCTGGGGGTCCGCCCCCCCCTTAAGCCTTTGATTTTTTTCGATTGTCTATAATCCTGTATATATAGTACGTAAAGTTTAATTAAGTATATGTTATTAATAATTAATTTTATTAATTAATGCTAATTATTCATTCAATTATTAACGTTTTATTGTTTTTTGTTACCGAAAATCGATGAAATCGAAAGAATATTTTGGGTGGCGTATTGGAGTGTCATACGAGAATAGTGGACTTTCAACGGTGGACCCCCCTGAAAAATTCTTGTGTGCGCTACTGGGGTTGGCCCATTTATAAAAAGCACTGGTCTCCGAAGTAAGGTACGCGTACAAATGAAGTACGGGGAGTAATATTTGGGGATACACGAAAAGAATATACTCGAGATTATATATATGTATATAAATTGGGATACTTCTGAAAACTATTTTCATTCTAGGGGTACACGATCGAAAAATTCTGAAAAGCACCGATTTAGAGAACAAAATTTTAATATATTCGAATATTTTTCTTCGACGTTGTTGTTATATTAAAGTCCCACAAGTCTTTTTCGTCTTTTTGAATTAACACATAACAAACTTTAAGAATAATAGCCATAGTTCAGATTCAAAAGAAAATTAAATTAATTCATTGTTATAATTTTTATTTTAGATACAGAACATTATTATAAGGCCTTTATTTTTGTTCCTGCAAACCACAAACGGAAAAAGAAAGACATAGCTCTTACCACCCAAAACATTATGTAATTCCTTTCCCTCTATAAGGCACAATAGCACCTCTTTCCTACCCCTTATTTCCTACTCACGCCCACTACAAATGGAATGATTGCGGTTTACAAATGATTCTCTCTTCAAACTCAAGTATCCCTTCCTTCCTGTTCATAAGCATACTACACAACAAACTCCTTTGCAAACATTCCATTGTTCCGAATCATGGTCCTTTCAGACACGCTAAGGCAACAACATAATTTTTGCTATTTTTCCCTTACAAACTCTCACCTAGACGGGTTTTTTACGCCATTTTTTTATGCAATCTTCTCAGAAGAAAAGCATTCCTACTTTTGTTACTGTAGTACCAAAGTTCACAACATGATAATGGCCGAACAGCGTATGTTTGGATGTTCTAAAACCCACGAGTGCTCTTCGACCGTAAAAAAAAAGTTCCAGAAAAATAAGGGGGTGGATTCGGGGAGATTGAAAACTCTCTTTTCCCTCTCTGTTTCCTCCATTGTGTTTTATTCTAGGGGTGAAATTCTGAGTCTTATACCCAGCTGTTCGCTCACATGACATTCTATTCTGTTTCATGCATTATTAGACTGTTACCCATTCAGTTTTCCACCCTCTCTTCCTCCCACTCGGAAGCCCCCTGTACCCTTTGGTAGAGGTATAGTGGCATAGCGGGGTGCATCTGTACCTATGTGCCTTTTTAAATCCTGTGGCCCGAAATTGATTTTTTATAGGAAGTTTGAAAAGTGATGTCATACATTACACTTCAAGGTTAAATAAGCTCAATGGATTTAAATGCAATGCACATTACTTGTGTGCAGGAAGTCCTGAACCATAATTTCAGTTTGTAGGGTCAACAATGGGCTAATTTTTATTGAACTTGAAAGGTTTGTTCACTCTTTTAAAAGAAATAATTCAAATTTTATGTTTCGTAAAATATCTGACATAATATAGAAATCTCTATTGACCCTTTAAAATCTGTTGTAAAAAGCACAGGCGTAACTGGTTTTGAGGGGGCCCTGATTCAAAATTCCTTCAGGACCCTTTTTTAAGTATGAGAACCCTGTTAGTGGAGCATGTTGGGGCCCCTGTTATTTGGGGGCCCCATATTATTGATACGACGGTAGCTACGCCCCTGTTAAGAGGCATTGTCTGAGCGTTGCAAAATATATTTCAGAAATTTAAGCTATAGCAATGTAATTCTTATAAACCTTTAAGCAAAAATAAAATTTATGACATAAACAGACTCTGAAAGAAAAAGTATAAATAATTTTAAAAGTATCCGAAGAAAAAAATTCCTTTTAAATACAATTACTTTTGTACCAACTGATTACCATTCAGTGGCGTAGTTATCAATGGGCTAGGCGGTGCCTTGCATTGGAGCCCTCATGCTCATGCGGGCTTTTAGACCCTGACCACAAAGCAAGCCCCGAACTTCGATAATTTCTTCCAAATTTAAGATATAAATATAAAAGGTTTAAAAAAAACATAACTATAATCATGTTTATTCAGTTGAAAGTAATTTTGAATTTTTAGGGAGTTCCCCTACATTCTGTCCATTGTTTGTTTAGTGTTGTGAACTTAACTTATTAAACAATTTATATTATTTTCAATTTTTTCCCCCATTTTTATGTATAAACTGTTACTTGAAAGTTCCATGCAAAATCTTACCCCATACTTATTATTACACCTTAAAAAACCTACACAAGCCGTAATTCTTTCTTATTTACATTAAATTTTAAATAACAATTGGATTCATTGTAAGCCAGTTTCCAGAGTTTCTATATTCCGCAATCTTCTCATATCTGCAACAGACAAATGTAATTTTGTCCCCCCTGCTCTGCTCTTTTGCAGAAGTTTTTTTAAAAAATAATTAAATAATATTGTTTTGTTTTATCTTGTTCATGCACATTTTTAGTATCACTTCCTGTCAGTGTAGGGGAGGGGGCATTTTTGATGTGTAACATCTTTCCTCTCGATTGCTGGAGATTTGTGGGAGTGATTTCGTGAAAAGGGACGGAGATGCGTAACAGGAAGTTGGGAAGCGCGCGCTATTTAGTTTGACCAATCAGCGCGCTTGGTGGTGTCTCTTCGCTACCCTCGGAGTGAAGTTCTGTTTTTTCTCCTTCATTCGGGAGGGGCTCCGTCCCCATCCCCACTCCCTGCGGTCTAGCCCGTGGGATCTTTGTTTTTGTTTTTTCACTTTAGGATCAGAGAAGAAGCGAAGTCCTTTAGGCAGAGAAGTGGTTAGACAACAACGAACGTGTTTCGATACCTGACTTCGATTGCTGCGTACAATTTAAACGACCGGGTCACAGAGCAGCTGGTGTTGCGATCTATCGTAAACAGAACAACTCACACGTTGTGGCTCGACCTATGGATATTACTTATCGTCAAACAGGTGGACTGGGTATTGTTAGTCAAAATATTGGGGACATATGTGCGGCAGAATCCTTCGTTGAAAATGGACAAACAGTGATTTTGGTGGTCGTATACATTTCTCCGAATCAAACGGTTCAAAAAATTAAAGATTTCCTGCATTTTTTACTTATACCATATACTGAAGGTGGTTTTGCTCTTTTTTTAAAAAAAAACTATCACTCGCTTTCCATGATTTTGAGTGGTGATTTTAAAGTTAACTTCAGTTTGCTAGAAGCCGAGCCCCTTATAGCTTTTTTGAATGATGAACTCAAGCTCGAAATGAACACACATCGAAATGTTTCGACAACTAACAGTGGTACTGTTATTGACGCTATTTTTCAACGGTTTTTAAATGTTTGGAAATCACAAGTATATGTGTCATATTTTAGTTATCATAAGTTATCATTACCGCTCTTCCCCAAATTGAACAAGAATAATTACTTTTGATAAAAAATTGCAGTACTCCTTGTGTTAATTAAATAAAGTTTTCATTAAAGATATAATTATTCCATAGAAAAATATTTCCAATCTTACTCGATTCATTTTTCCAGGATTTAAGTTGCTATTGCGAATTTACCACGATAATATGTCAGATGTTACACATCGTATGCGACTACTGTAAGGCTCGTTTCTTCTGCTTTTTAGCAATAAGCTCCTCTGAGGGTGATTCATCCTCCCAAATAAATAGCTAGGGTTTGCCGAACGAAGTTGTTTTGTAGAGTAGCATTTCGTTTCTCCTGCCTTTAAACGTCAGTAAGTACTCGAGCACATACGAAACGTATTGCATAAATTATAAAATGAAATTACATAAAAAGAACTAGTGGTAAAATGCCGAGAAAAGAAGATAGTAACAAACGTAGCTTTGTATGTTTAAATATTCGTATATTTTTTCTTACTTGATAAAATCCAACCAAGATAGGGCCCTCGTTTTTTTTTATAGCTCCGGGACCTTTGGATACCCAGCTACGCTACTGTTACCAATCTGAATAAAAAGTTCACACAGGGATATTTTAAGACATAGACAAATTGGGTTCGAGTCCAGGGCCTTGGAGCGGGAAGAAGGGTCGTCTCGTTCTGGATACGGTCTCAATAAGATCATGATCTGAATATTTTTAGTTGTCAAATGCTATTCCCAGACATGTTCTCCAAAATACTGGGAATTCTGAATGTATGCTTAACTGGCAACAATGGCAAGACTGCATTTCTATGTAATGTCCGTCTAGCCCAGAGGTTACCAAACTTTTTGTCATAGACCCCTTGCCATGGTTTTCGGTTTGGTAGACCCTGCTTGCGTATTATTGAATTTTTCAAATTTATTAACTAAATTGTTTATGACAGCTGGTACAGAAGTACTTTATTTAAAAGATGAATTTCAAACTGTAGTGAAGTTGGGAAACAGTAAACTGAAGAACACATATTAATTAATTTAAAATTTATGATACATAAAATAACTGATTAAAACAAATGTTTATTATGATAGGGATGAATCAGGTGCTTCACAACAATTTTCACTTACATCAATCTTGTCAGGTTGAACCCAAAATTTTCCTCGGTTGCAGGTACAGCCGACAACCGCGCTTAAAACTCCTCATAGAAAAGTAATCAAAATTTTCTCCAATACTTTAATCTGAATTAAAACAGGCATGTCTCTTTAGAGCCGAAATTGTTGACATCTATTTCTAAACTTTAGTTCAAGATCTCCGTTACTTACTTTTCAATCTCCTCTTGTAATAAGACATTTTTCAATGTGACCAGGAATTCTGTCTTCGTGGTAATTACTAAGAAATGCTTTCAAACCCAGTTTCAAAAATCAATAAAGGGATTTAAATGTTGAACGTATTAAAACGTTATTTCTGACAAATTGTTCGACCAATTGAGAAACTAGGAAAATTGTCACGGCCAAACTTACTCCCTTAGCTTAATTCTGGCAAGAAAGCTTAAATGATGGTCCTTGTTTTAATAAAATTTATGCTCCATAACTTCAAATTGGCCTCATTAAATTAGTAAATAAATGCGTTAAATAGGTAAAATCTGGTTACCATTTGCTAAATTGTCCTTAAAATTAAAATCACAACTGATTTAATGAGAACTGTCTGACCCCATTTATCTCATGGACCAAATTATTTGTGTGGACCTTGAAGTCAACTAGACCCTGTCTATATAGACCACTTCGGAATCACTGGTCTAGTCCATCTTGGTCTAGGTTTACCAACGCCAAAAGGCTGCTTAGTTGGCAAAGTCGATTCATGGATTGTGCCCCGCACATTTATTTGTTACGGGTTACCGTTGTACGAGTATTTTCTAATGAATGCTATATATTGTCTATCTAAAAGGATCGCAGGTAGAGCTTATTTTTCAGTAGTAGCCGCTATAGAAGTCTCAAAACGTCCGTTGGTTTGTACATACATTGTTAAAAGTGTTTTTTCTCTGCTATGAATTTAAATTTAAAATATTCTTAAATTCTTTTCGAAATAAAATTAAAATTGATTTTTTATGAAACAATGTATGAAGTTTAGATATTGTTAGTTGATATAATTCTAATTGTATTAGATATCCATAATACAAAACCAAGCTTTTAGAGAATATTTTAGAATTCCATTCATACCAATAAATCAATCCACATTACCATAATATACATTAAAACATTTTAAAATACAGAACTTGAAAATATTCCATAATTTAAACATAAAGCGCCCTTGAACTTTTGAATTCTAAATCCAAAATCTGATTTATCTACGTAAATCCACATAATAACTTCAACTAAAGCAAGGAATAAGAATTTCAATACCAAAAGGAACATTCGTCAAAGACTTCTAACTTTTTCTATGAAACAAACTAAAATCCTTAAGGAATCTTTTACCTTGAATAATTAACAATAAACAATTTCATCATTATTTGTTATCACAAATAATTAAAAATTACTTTTCTTTAAAATTTCATTTCCTTTATTGTATAAAAATACTTTCATCATTATTCGTCTGTTCTAAACAAATAAATGAACAAATTAATCTTATTCTTCGAAAAAAGAAAGAAAGAAAAGAATATTGTTTTTACGTTAATCAAGCATAAAACTTTCTAATGCAATAAACGAAAACGAATTATTCTACGGATTTACGAAAAAAAGAATAGAACACGCTAAAGAATATGTTTTTTCGTTTTCTAATCTGCATTCCCCCAGACGCATAAAAATGTTCCATTAGACTTTCCATTTCACTTCATTTCTCTACTGAGCCAAAACGAAAGATAATAAAACAGAGGATCTGAATAAAATGAAGGCCTGTACTTGCGAGTATAACATCTGCGAAGATGTCTCACATGCTTTAGTCATTCGTATGCCCAGAATCTCGATTTGAAAGCAAGAACAATAAAAATAAATAAATAAAAGAAATCTGGAAGATGAGAGTTTCTGAATGTATGCATCAATGATCTCTCCTGATATTTCAATTTTAGGATCTACTGTTTTCTTTGAAGTATGTCGTTCTTACTCACTTGAGAAAGCTGAGCCTTTTATTCATTATTTATTCTAAAAGAGATAAAAAGGGCATCTTCAATAACGAGGTATAACTAAAGATAGAAGCGTAATTTCAGGGCAATAAATAATACAAACGTCTGCTTTATATTTTATTGCCATAAAACTTTAATATAGAATAAAATTTTACTTTCAGAACTTTTTAAGAACGAACGAGCAACAGTTAAATTACAATAAAGAAAATTGTTTATTTATTTTTATTAGTATCAATTGAATTAGAATATACATAAAATAAAATTTCTTTATATAAAGTATTACAATACAAACACTTTTGGGAAAATGAAAAGAATGACCTATTTCTCAAAACATTCTCCTTTAGGAAATTGTTTATAATATTTTGCCCATAGACACTAAACTCTCTACAGACTAAACTACAACTTTGGAATATATAAGAGAATGAATTTATTTATATTTTGACATATATAGTAGAGAATTTTAATAAAACACCAGTTATTATTTCAATCTGATAACTCCTGAAATGATAAATTTTCAAAAATCCAGTTAGATTGTGTTACAGTTCTTAGTTATATGATAGGCACACGTATTACTTAGAAATATTTTCTATAAAATCGAATGTTTTTAAAACGATAATTTTTAAATAATTTTGTTAAGTATGAATTTAAAATTCTTACAGTAATAATATTATTAAAACAATTTTTAATGTACGTTCCAATTCTACTGTTACTAAAGGTTAAAAATATATATTCATTTTTACGCTTTTGCAAAATCACGGTTCCGAACGTTGTTGGATTCCTTAAGAAAGCATACAAATTTTTATCAATTCATTTTATCTATTACGTTAATTTTATAGCCACAGTTTTAAATATAACAGATTTTCTCTTACAACTCTTTTCCTTCCCATAAACATCCTCTCGATTCTCTAAACATTTTGTAATGATATAATAATAATGACTAATGAATTATATTTTATTAAAACAGAAAATTATGCATATTATTACGTAATATTAAAATTTTGAAATACCTTGTTTATATTTACTAGCTAAGTACCCGTTCTTCGTGCAGGTGGAACTTTACTCCAGGCAATCAATCCAGGTACTGGAGATTAAATCTAATCTTTAGGAATTCATATAACGATTCTGGAGATTCCGCAAAGAAACCCTTGTCAAGAAAAATAGCCTGTGACGTCATATGATAATTGCGCAAGAGCTGTGCGCAGTGAAACGGTTGCTTCCATAGTGTGTGTGGGGCTTAAACACGCTCTCGCTGATTTTGTTCGCTTAAAATATTTCATAAAATAAAACAATTGATTTTTGCACTTTTTTTCAAATTTATTTTGTATAACTATTGAATATCGGTTCATTTAGATTGATATGATTTATATATATATATATATATATATATATATAGGAATGGAACGATATTTAAAAAAATGAGCTTTTCAGTATTATGTTGAAAAATCGTTAAAACTCAACGAACTATTTCATGAGTCTGGAATAAAATCAGTCTTTAAAAACACTTGGATCTCATAGATTGCACAAGAATCCAAACATTGCGATGTTTCCTTCTAGAGTTCGGCCGCAAAGTATATCGAAAACCGCTCCAACGTTGAATTAAAAAGAAATTTAAAGGGAATTTCACAAAAATTGTTTCAAGGTGCATTGCAATGTCAGTCTTATTTATAACGTACCGAATTTCATGCCTTTGAGCCTTTCACTTTGCGTTATGTAGCACTCACACACACTTTTTATGACTATGGTAGCCTAGTGGTCAGGGTTAGAACTCGTGGTCAGCGTTGTCGAATCTTGGATTAGGGTCCTGATGCGATTGAAGACCCTCCGTGTAGAGAGGATGATACTAAACCTGTCGAGATTTAAAGTGCTCACGATGGCATGGAGTGCCAGTTGAAGTGTCGTCCTCATCCCTTAGCTGAGGTTTAAACTTACGAGGTCCGTCGCTATTAACCCTTGCTTTGCCTCAAGTGAATGTTTTATTAATGTCGCACTACAAAACAACACAAAGGCTATTGGCAACGGACCTCGTAGTTTTTAAACCATGGTCAATTGACAAGGATGATAGCTGAGCTAACACTGAATTCTCCGAAGTGCCACACCCCACCAAAGGAGGATATAGAGCAACGACAGATTTGACGTGCATCAACCCCTCTACACGGCGCGTCTTCAGCGGCACTAGGCTCTAACTCATGACACACCGGCCACGAGTCCGTCCCCATAACCATTACGTTACATTAGCCCAGTGGCGTTACAGAGAATAATAGGATCCCCTCAGTGGCGTAACGAAGAATGTTAGGGCAACCTGCAAAGTCAGGTTTTGTGCCCCAAGCGGGAGCTTACAAAAGGTACGTACTTGACGTCAGTCAGACTTTAGGCCCCTACAGCCTTGGGCTCCCCGCAATGCGGGGGTGTACATTTCAAAAAGTCAACCCTGCAAAGTCAGGTTTTTGGGCCCCAAGCGCAAATACGTACTTTGCGTCAGTTAGGCTTTGGGCCACTAGAATCTTTGCCCCGGGTTGCGAGGGTGTATGTTACGCCACTGCCTTGGCCCCTTGTCTAGCTTCAAAGTACGACTTTAATAAAGGAAACAACTCGCTCACACAAACTTATCACATAAACTTATGACATAAATCTGCAAACATTTGGAAACAAACATATCTATTATCTCATTTCATTAAATAATAGTTAGTTTGTGAAAAAAAGACTCAATTATTGAGTGCTCGCAAAAATATTTATCATTTTTTTTGTGTATGAATTCTTTTCTTTACATTGCATTTGCAGAATCAAAGTGGCATCATTTTAATATATATTATCAAGTTATTCGTTAATTATTAAATGCACAGTATTAATAATGGATATATTTTTATAACCATAAATAATAAATATAGATAAAAATGGTGGCAGTGCTCGTAAATATTTGAGTTCTGTACCTCAATTACTTATAATTAAGCTGCAGTAAATAACAATTAACCAATTCATACACGATTCACCAGTAATATCAAATGAATCTAAACGTTCTCATCACAAAACAAATATAAATTCAGATAATAAACAACTGCTAATTAACGGTAATAATTTATGCTATTTAATTTATCAGCGAATTTCTTTTATTTTATGAACACCTAGTAAATGCCTTCGGAAAGCATTAGTCACAGTGTTCTGCGCTTATAAATTATTCCATTATCAGTAAGAAAGTTTTATTTGCGTTTTAAAAAACCAAAATATTAACAGAGGAATGCAGTAATTTATTTCTTTTAGACTACAATACCCCTTTTAGCGACATCTTTTATTAAAGGATGTAAATTTCTTCATTTAATTTTACTTCATTAATATTTAAGCAACATTGGGAAAAATATTGAACAGTTATAATACGTATTATGAATTATTTTCCCTGGAGAAGTGTTTTTTCTTTAGCTGAATTTTGTTCGAACAGTTCGGTATTAATTATAATTTAAGATAAAACATTAATGTTGAAGTAAAAATTTTTTAGCAGATATTATTGTTATTTAAAAGCATCGTGTAATCACAAATTTATATTTCAATTTTCTTGTTTCTTTTTAAATTAAAAATTATCGTTTGCGTTTATTATATATTCCGATAAAACAAAAATTGTTTTAGATTAAAATCGTCTGCATTGTTAAAAATATTTTGGTTTTTCATCTTTTAATTTTTGTTCTTCCCAAGATATTCTTTATTGATTAAGATAATAATTTATTACTACAGAAAGTTCTTCGGGTTATTTTCTTTTTTTCATCGTTTAAACTGTTTTTTAGTATAATAGGAGCAAAGTTTTTTCGCTGTGTCTCTTTATTAAATTAAAAATATAATGTTCTGATTGTGTGAAGCTAATTATGTTTATCTTAAACATTGAATAAAAGGATAAACAATAAAAAATTATCAAGTTTGGCGAGGTACATTATTAAAATTAAGATAAGAAATAGAGAAATTTTACGGGTAAGAATACACAGATACTTATTTTTAATTAGATTAAACAATAGCGTTCGATGTAGTATTATTTTTCTGAAAATATAAATAATTTTATCTTAATTTCTTTTGTTCTGAGGATGGTTTTTTTCTACAGTTTGCTTATGCCAATTTTCAGATTCGTTTGAGAATAGATTTAAGAAGTAAAATATATTTATTCTAAATAATTTACTAAAGTAAAAATACATAAATTAAAGAAAGTAGTTTTGAATTACTATGTATATATATATATATATTAAAAACAAATTTTTTTATTAATTTGTTGTTAAAATAATGTTAATGATTTACCTCTTTCTCAAGACATTCCACATTGAAAAAGTAGGGAAAAGATATTATTGTCATTAAAACATATCTAGTTCTAAAAGTGCATTTTAGAAACAAAATCCAGTTGCTTTAACATTTGAAAATTACCATATAGCTTTTAAAGGAATGCATTTTAAAATTAGTGAATCATTATAATCATTTTACGCAAAAATGGATGTTTTTTCGAAACTAATTTATATTTCTAAAAGTTTTGATTCTTTTTTCTTTTTAGCGGATGATTTAATGATCAGTAGCGGATGATCCCCCCCCCCTACTTTGTGTATTTTTAAATGTTCTTTCTTTCATAAAGGTTTCCTAAAATTAAAATTTATATGTTATTATTCCATAAATATTTTAAAAGAGTATTCCTAACTTTAGGTCAAATAATTTGCAAAAAAGTAGAAACAATTTTTGAATATTATAATAATAATTTTTATTCCTTGCAGCAAAATTATATCATTATTCATAGGACTTGGATATTAATAACCTAACGCAGTGATTCCCAAAGTGGTCTATATAGACCCCCAGGGGTCTATGACGACCTCCAAGGGGTCTACGTCAGCCCAAAATTAATTTGGGGGTCTATGTGATACTGGCTCTCATTAAACTAGATCGTTACTTTAATTTTAAAAGAAAATTCATAATTATAAATGTTAACCAAATGTTACCTATTTAACAGATTTATTTACTAAATTTAATGAGGTTAATTTGCATTTACAAAATGACAGCATAAATTTTATTAAAACAAGAGCCATTTCAGCTTTTCTTTCCTGACTTAAGCTAAAGAAGTATAATACTGGAGGTACTAAATTTCCTAAATTTGTCACGGACAATCTATCAGAACGTTTTAACCTACGTTTAACATTTAAATGCCTTTTGTTCAGATTTTGAAACCAGGTTTGAGAATGCTTTGATTATATATGGCAATACCACAGTGGGCAATTAATTCATATGGTCATATTGAAAAAAATGTCACATTACAATAGGAACTAATAAGCACTGATGAAAATCTTAAAGTTTAGAAACGGATGCCAGGAATTTGGCTTTAAAAAGTCAAACCTGTTATTTGTCCCGACTTATAGAATATCACAAGGAAGCTTTTCATTGCTTTTCCTAGAGAGTCAAGGAGTTTCAGCGCGGTTGCCAATCTCGAAAAAAAAGCTGGACACTACTAACAGATGAGATTTAAAATTAAACCAGAAAAGATTGATACCAAATGTTAAAAATTTGATATTGTAGTGCTAGAGATTCATCCCTCCCATTAAAATAATTTGTTTGTTGTCTAGTTAGTTCATTTAACAAATAATTTTATTAATTAATTAATTAAAATTAATTTTTATTACTTAATTAAAATTAACTTTTTAGCAATTAATTGAAAATTAATTTTTATTTATTAATGAAAATTAAGTTTATTTATTAATTAATTGAAATTAATTTCATTTATTAATTAAAATTAATTTTATTCATTAATTAATTTTACTTAAATTAATTAATTAAATTTTAACATTAATTAAGCAGGGGTCCACCCCAAACCGAAAACCATGGTAAAGGGTCTACGATATAAAAAAGTTTGGGAACCTCTGACCTAACGTAATGGCAGTGACGCAGCTTAGAATATTAATGCCCCCCCCTGCAAAGTCAGGTTTTACCTTTAATATTTAAATTCATTAAATGCGTACTTGGCGCCAGTCAATCTTTGGGCCTCCTAGAATTCTGGCCCCCTTCCCCCTGCCGTGTGGGGGTTTACGTTATGCCACTGAATCTAAGTACAGCGTATTATTCAGGATTTGGGTGTGAGCTATAGTTTGACTGAAAGATATTCTGAGTTATTGCTTTCAAAAAATGTGGGGGAAAAATTATACAAATTTTTTTTAAATGCATCAGGTATAAGGTCATACATAAACGAATCTGATATAAAATATATAGTCGACTCTCGCTAATTCAAACCTTCGAAAATACGAATCTCTCACAAATTGGAAATATAGGTTCAGTCCCTAGAAAAACTCTTGATATTTTGAACTAAAACAATATGTTTTGGTACACTTAATATTTCGATGTAAAATCTGTGGTCGGCCAAAATACAACTCGCGATAATTCGAAGTGATTTAATAACTCTCGACAATGCAAACACTCACTATCATGTAGAGTCCTGTAGCAAACTGGTTGAAGCTTACATGTTTTGTGTTGTATTGTCTCTTCTTGTCTCCCCTGTAACGTAGCCCCTTTAATGACCATCGGAATCAACTGCGATTACTCTGACAGAAGCTAAAGTGTCACTAAACAAACTACGCAACTTTTCCCTTCAAAATCATGTTAGTATGGACGTTTTTCGAGCTTCATTTATTCTAGAAAGATCTATTGACAAAGTTAGAATAAATGCCATAAAACATTCGTCAAAAATAAAATTAATTACGTACAGTATGTATTATTCTAATAGTTGTTTTCAAAATATAAATGTATTCTTTAAATACATTGCTTTTAACTTCTGTCTAATATTTTTACTGTATAATATGTACTTTTTAAAAATACTTTAAAATAATTTTATACATATGTACAATTGTTGTTGTACATAGTTTAAAATTTAAATGTGTTAGCAAAAAATTTCTCTTCGTGTATTTTGGGAGTTTTTTCCTTCCCTCTTGATAATTCGAAGTCTTGATAATTCGAAGTTTTTCATTGTTCCCTTCAACTTCGAATTATCGATAGTGGACTGTATATTCATTCAACATTATTAAATATTCTGAGAAACGAGCAGGTAATGACTTATGAAAACTATTATCAATACCAGAAACCATACAGTAAAAAAACTTATACATTTCATCCTCTATTCCCGGGGTGGGCATTACGTCGCTCGCGATCGACTAATGAACCGCTAAGACATTTCGGGGTGACCACCTGAAGATTTTAGCAGTTCGTTATTATATACGGAAAATTCAGGATTGACTGACTGACAGTACGCAGACTAAGTCTTCTGACTATAACAACGCAAACTAACTTTAGATGAAAATGTTTTATTTTTTAATGTATTCTTTGAATTGTTTCATAATAAATGCATCATTTGATACTATTGTATTTGTGGCTATTATTATGAAGTTTGTATCTTGCGTTTTGCTTTTTAAACGCGGTTTTAAAAGTGCTGATTTTTTATTTTAGATCTGTAGGTAAGTACATATTCCGTATTTATAATTAAGTTATGATAATAACCTTTTCTTTGCCTCACCACACCTATGACATTGGGCAGTGGCGCACACAAAAATTTTTTAAGGGGGGATGGGGTCGAAATTCTGGTTTCATTTACCCCAATACAGAGACGAAGTTCTTGAGCCTTATGTTCGCTTGTTTCAAGGTGCTGTCGGTCATGGATGATAATGCGCCATGTCACCGAGCGGTGCTGATTGATGACTTCCTTGAAACGGAAAACATCCAGCGCATGTCATGGCCTGCGAACTCTCCTGATTTAAATCCTATCGAGCATGTATGGGATATGCTCGGGAGACAAATTACAGCCCTTTCGCACCCACCAAGCTCCGTTACAGAACTGAAGAGAGCTCTCCAAGAAGCTTGGAACCATTTGAGCCCACAACTCATTCATCCTCTCATAGCAAGTATGGTAAATCGCTATGCAGCGTGCCTGGTTGTCCGAAGTGACCACACGCCTTATTAAACTGCAGCATCAGTGTTTTATTTAATGTTTTCTTTCATTTTTTCTTTAAAGTGTGAATCCTTGCTATGCTCAGTTTTCATTCAAACTGCTACTTTGAATAATAAAATTAATTATTATCATTCTTTTGATTTGCTTCCTTATTTTATAACCCTTTTACACTCGCATATCACGTTTCCCGCCATTCTGATTTACAGTTCCTTCTTTATTCACATAATTTTCAATTAGGCTTAACTTTTGAACACCAGTGTACATTTTACGTACTATTTACATGTAATTATAATGAATCGGGGAAAAAAATCAAGGGCTATGAGGGAGGGTCCGGACCCGTGGACTCCTAACCCGCCCCTGTGTGCGCCACTAACACTGGGTAGACCGCAACACCTTGAAAAAATTAGAAGTAGCCCGTGTCCTAGAAAAGTCTGACCAACCCTGCTCTATTCTCTTATACAAAGCAGAAATTCTTCTTACACACACACATCTTAAGAAAAAGAAGAAAAAAAACCCTCCTAGAGAAAGACTTATAGCTTCATTCCTCATATATGTAAAGACAGAAAAAATTGATGTTGGTCATGAAAAAAAGATTTCCCTACGGATTTTCTATCTCGGGCAATTAATCACAGCCAGTGTTAATATTGGCCCTAATGTTCCATCACAACCTATAAGATGCCCTAGTTCCGATATCGATATTCATAATCATATTTCCACAACGTCAATAATTGAGCAATCCCAGAGAATAACAACGTGATGAGTTTTTTTTCTTTTCGGTAAATTTATCTTTCGTGGCATCTAACGGGAAATATCTTAAAAGGAAAATAATTGCTCAGCAATTTTCCTGGATGAAGCCTTATTTTTTATTCTTTGTTGATCTTTTCGCAGAATAAAATAGAAACGTAATGGATTGTTACTATAACGTTGTTGCATTGTATTGTTGCCAGATAAATAATGGTAATGGACAAGGTAAAGTGTAATTACCGTCCACTAAGTAAATATATTATGTTTTAAGATTGATGCCATGTGCCTACTGGGCAAATTAACTAAAATTAATACCTGCTAATTTGTGGAATTTTTGAGTTTAAGATTTATGTGTTTGTAAAATGGATGCGGAGTTTTGGGGGGAAGAATAAGCGGATTTGCTGAATGGATTGCAAATTAATGTATTGAGGAATGAACGTTGTTAGGTTTTGTTCTTGATTAATGTTAGGGAACACAAGACAAAATGCATACCGAATTTGGTACTTAATTGTTAATTTAGAATTAATTTATAAATTTCCTGATTTCGAATTGAGGAAAATTATGAAAATTAACTATTAAACACCAAGTACTTAAATTTATTTTCTGTTCTATTTGTAACTTGTTTATTGAGCATATCGTAAAAAGGATTAAAAAAGGTAGAAAAAAACTGATTACTGAACACTTTAAATTAAGACTTTATCTAGCGTATCAGGGACTTTTTAGGCTTGGGTTAACAGCAGTGTCAGTTTATCCATTGGGCGCTTGAGGCTAGCGCCCAAGAGCCCAGGGACCGGAAGGGCCTGGATAAGTTGAACTTAAATCAGATATTCTGGATATAAATTTCGATCCATCAGTGCCAAGGGGGCTTGTAGATCTTCTGCGCCCAGGGCCTGAAATAAGCTTAAACTGGCACTGGTTAACAGGGCCCTAATCCAGGGCTTCGGTCACAAGAGGAGGAACCTTGTTTCGTTCTTGACTCAGCCTCAGTGAAATCCTGATCCGTCAAATGTTATTCCCGAAAATATTTTCTGAAAAACTGGGAATTTCGAACTTTCCAACTGGCAACAGTGGCAAGACTGCATTATTATATCCTGTCCATCCACCGTGCTTAAGACTAGACCTACCACCATACACTTTTTTAAATCATTTCGTCGAAAGATGGCAATCGGTCGAATCAGTTCGTGTAGTCGGTTAACCGATTAACAATTTCAATAGAAGGTTTGCATATGGACGTTATAAGGAGTGGGTCAACTGGGCCCAAGCCCAAGGCTTCGGCTTCGTAGGTAGCGGTCATCTCATTCTCGACTCGGCCTCAATAAGATCATGATTCAAATCATTTTAATCGTCAAATGTTATTCCCAGAACCTGAAGATTGAGCCATATGAAGTCAATCAGCGGCGTAACGGAAAATATTACCCCCCCCCCCTGCAAAGTCAGATTTTGGGCCTTAAGCCGGATCTTACAAAATATTGCAAAATTATAACTTTTGGGCCCCCTAGAAGCCTGCCCCCCACAATGTAGGGTTTGCGGGGGTGTACGTTACGCCACTGAAGTCAATACCGTTTACGTTTTGATTTAATTTGAAAGCAACCCATTTCTACAGGAGATTAATGTACCCACCTGGGCATGTACTGATTGCCCCCAAGTTTTGGACTTCATGTCGTTTTTGACTTGGCCTCAATGATCATGATCAATTCTCAGGAGAAAAAATCGGGAATTTCAAACTGTATGCCAACTGGCAACACTGGCAAGACAGCATTTTTTTTCATATCCATCATCCATGTCTAGGCCTAGGCCTACACCATACTTTATCACATTACTTATTTAGTCGAAGTTCAGCAGTCGGTTGATTCAGTTTGAGACATTGTAAGCCACACACTTTTATTTGTTACAGTTCCTCTGAGTATTTGATAACGTTATGCTATATACCGCTTACTTAAAAGGGAAGGAGGGGGGCTACTTTTGCCTGAAGAATTCTTAGGACGTCACTGCCCCTCAAAAAGCTTATGTATTTACCCAGATTGTATTTTTCTCATTAATATGTTTGATATACTTTCTGAAGTTTGTATATATGGCTTATACACACACATTATTAATTTAGAAAACAACACATAATATTCAAGTAAAGTTAGAAAGATATCAAGTTTGCTTTTTGTGTAAAAATCAATGAAACAGATTGGCAAAGAGTTAAGAGTAAATATATCAAAAATAAGATTAGAATTTTGGGGGTTATGAATTCTTAACTAAAGCACCACTGGTATCAGATCAAACGTCCTGGTTGTTCTCTGACACTTGGTTGCAACAGGCAGGGTGGGGACCAAACTACATTTACTAGCTTATTCAGTGATTTTTACATATATTGATTGTGCCTAGAGCTATACAGAGTACAGAGGGGTACAGAGCTATGTACCACTAGAATTGCTTCCCC
The DNA here is from genome assembly GCA_019973975.1 of Trichonephila clavata. Taxonomy (NCBI): domain Eukaryota; kingdom Metazoa; phylum Arthropoda; class Arachnida; order Araneae; family Nephilidae; genus Trichonephila; species Trichonephila clavata. Next base: position 366,274 of record BMAO01024573.1, read on the forward strand.
AGAACATATCCTTGAGTAATAGGGGCTCTTCAGTCAGGATCATACAGCCAATCTATTGTTGGTTTTAGATTTCCTCAGGGCACTCAACATCCAGAGCATCTTAGGCAACTTGCTTTGAAGACTCTATTCATAAAATCCCGTGTAATGTGTTACAGATCTATACTGGTGACAGCATGAGTGTAGGCGCTGTCTCAGAAAGTGGAATTCTCATCAAAAAGAGGAATGGTATCAGGATCTGTAAGAGAAATCCTGAATACTGCTCAGTTTTTAGGGCAGAACGTTTAGCTATTGAGGAGGATTTGAAATTTTACTTTACTGAGAGTGTCAATACAGATATTTGGATATTGAGTGATAGCCGAAGCTCTATTCAACATCCATCTGAATGGTGGAGGCATGGTGACAGAACGACAATGAGTATTGTCCATCTATTAAATAGCTTGAGTGCCAATGTTAATATCTCTTTTCAGTCGCACGTGAATGTCTGCGGGAATGAGATTGCAGATAGTTTGGCACGGGAAAGCAGCCATAAAGATTCTACAAATGGTGGCTGCCTTAATTTTTCTGAAATTACTACACGGGTCAAAAAAGATATCAGTTCCTCTTGGAGACAGGCTCCCGTACATGAGTGGTATGAAGGAAACCGTCCTGCTGCTGCTTTGCTTGGAACAAGCTGTAGACGAGATGAAACTACTCTTGATAAGGCTTCGTAGTGGACATACTCAAGCTCAACGGCATGTGGCGGGTCTTAAAGTTTACCTTCCTTATCCAAATTGCAATGTGTCCCAAGCCGCTCTTGCTTACATCTTAGCTTGTATTGGTTGCCATAAGAGCCAGCTGCTCTCAAAAGTCCTTCACAGTTCTTCATTGTGTAAAAATTAACTGGTTCATAAACTTGATCCAGATGTTTCTGTCAATCAAGTGGGATAAGAAACAACAACAGATTTCCTCAGCGTATATAAAATCATGGACCTGATCTAGCCGGGTTGATCTCCGGGGCTGTGCAACAACAACAACCATATGACATATAAATAAAAATGATACTTTAATTCCTTATTTTTTCTGAAAAAAATAAAACCTTTACACTTTTAATGAAAAAGAAAATCCCTTAAAATGCTCTATATTTTATATATACATGGATTTTCTGACAAAACAAATACCATCGTCCAGTGGCGTAACGGAGAATATTAGGGCCCCCCTGAAAACCCAGATTTTGGGCCCGAAGCCTAAATATGTACTTAGTATCAGTCAAACTTTGGGGCCCCTAGAGTCTGACCCCCACAATGGGGGGATTACGTTACGCCACTGCCATTTTCTGATTATTGCAGTCTTTTTTTAGCTCCAATTCACAACTTTAACTAAAATCAAATAATGAACTTTATTTAAAAAATATATTCACTGCCAACTCAAATGTTCCATTGTGTTCTAAAAACTGGTACGTTCTAAGCCGATTTTAAACCATAGATAATGATACAGGAGAGTGACAAGAGAATCCATGTTATTTTAGGACAATCACTGTATTTATATAAAACAATAACAACAGGTGTTTGAATGCATTTTCACATGGATATTCTTTGAATTCCTCGCCCGGTAGACAGTTGATCTGTACAATCATCAATAGCCATTTTATCATTCTGTTTTTAGGATAATAGCAATCAAAGAACTCACAAGCATTAATTGATGTTTTCTTACACTTGAAACAAAAGAAAAGGGAGGAGAGAAAAAATATAATACGTAAAATGCCAACAAAAATAGTCTGTTTGTGAAAAAAATTCTTCTGAATGTTCTAAGAAACAGCCATTTCAACAAGACAAAAAAGTCATCTCAGCGTTATAATAGATTAGTATAAATTTATATAGTTTCGTTTTAATAATAATGTATTTCGCACTTTTGGGTAAAAATTACATAGACTGGAGTTATGTTTTTAACTTAAACTTATCCTTATCTTAAAAACACAATTGCTTTTTTAAAAACTGCTATCCGCATCAAGTAATAAAAGAATAGGTTTACTTCAGAAGATTTATTTTTCATCAACTAATAATGATCAACAGTTATTAAAAACGCTTTTATTCTCAGTCAAATAATTTTTTCAATAAACCACGCATAATAATTTCATATTTCTCATCTTAATAAGGTGTAGATTATATGCTTTGAATCATTGACATAACGGAGAATATTAAAGACAGGTATTGGGTCCCAAACCGAATCTTATAAAGGGTACGTACTTGGCGTCAGTCAAGCTTTGAAAGCCCCATAGAATCCTACCCCACCCCGTCATGCGGGGGTGTACGTCACGCCACTATTTTGAACCAATATTAAAATATAACTGATTATGAGTACTGGAATTTATAATAAGCTTGACTATTTAGATACGTAGTAGCCAAATTAAAAAAAAGATAAAAAGTGATAATCATTGAAAATGATTTTAGCTGATATTGTTTTTACACTAAAACTCCAAATTATTAACAATCAAAATAAAAAAAATACAGTCGACTCTCTCTAATTCTAACTTTCGATAATACGAACCTCTCGTTAATTCGAAATATATGCTCAGCCCCTAGAAAAACTCTTGATATTTCGAACTAAAACAATACGTTTTGATACACTCTTTATTTCGAAGTAAAATCTATGGCTGGCCAGACTGCAACACGCAATAATTCGAAGTTATCTTATAAAACTCTCGACAATTCGAACACTTATTATCTAGAGTCCTATAGCAAAATGGTTGGAGTTTACATGTTTTGTTTTGTATTGTCTCTGCATGTCTCCCCTGTAACTAGCCCCTTTGATAACCATTTGTCTGCTATCCTTTCCTTGTGTTTCCCGATTCCTCAAGCGAAAAGGCACTTTTATTGCTTTCCTTCTTCCAGTGGACAGTTCTAGCCGCACCTGTTATCAGCCATCCATATCTTTCGTTTAACACGTTTACTACTCATGTGTTTAGAATGAATTGTTCGCTATTGTGAATAAGAGATGCATAAGATTGTGTTTTTTGTGTCGGACTGACATAACTATTTATGGCTCATCTGTGTGACTTATAGCATGTGGCAACAAATGGGGCATGGGCCACACTGAACCCTGCCTTGAAGAACCAATGGTGTCGGGGACAATGTCTGAGGGAACCGTGTGCGAAACGATTTCGTTTCCAATGAGGAATGGAAGGAAAGTGGAAGGAGAATTACTACAGAAATGTATTCTTCTAATACATCACTTTTAAATTCTGTATTATGTTTATATTGTATAGTATGTACTTTTTAAAAATATTTGAAAGTAATTTTATACATATGTACAATTGGTGTTTTATTACATAGCTGAAAATTTAAATGTATTAGAAAAAAATTCAGGAGTTTTTTCTTATTCTCTTGATAATTCACAGTTTTTCATTGGTCCCTTCAACTTCAAATTATCGAGAGTCAACTGTACATGTATCACATTTATAGGAAACATTTCCCTTATCTGGTTGAAGCATTAATTTTGTATATGATACCAATAAATAAATAAATAAATAAAAATTATACAGAACTATTTAATACACGTAAATGACTTTCGGTGTATGTTTCGTATTTCATCCTGTCCCCTCTTTTAAAAATAAAAATTAAAACGAAATCTCTAATAAAACACGAATAAAAAGAACTTAAAATTATATATCCGACGAAAAAAGGGTTTTAAGTCTTTAATTTTAGGGCAGGAGACATATGTTCCCAAATTCCCCCCTCTCTAAATCCGCTTAACCCTTTGACAGACTTTAGAACTTTCTACCTTCGAATTCTATTATTAAAAAGTATCAAATATCCGCTACATTCATTAGCTCATTAACGCCCTCCCAAACCGAGCACGTGCAATGAACCACAATCTGCGTGCCCCACAACCCACCTGTCCTAATCCAAACCCCACAACAGATCCGGGCGTGGCAATCTGTATCTTACAACAGTACCTTAAAATGGCCTCTATCTCTCACACACACCGTCCAATTCTTTCATTATTGTACCAGAGCATGCTTAGTTCGACCCCTCTCCAATTCATATAAAAAAAATTGCAACATCTGGGGGTGGGCGGAAAAAAATGGCAGTAGGGGACCTAGTTGGCAACTAGTCCCCATATCTCCCCCCAGCAGGATTTGTTCCTCGTGATTCACAGATATACACACGTGGAGCAATTACTGCTTTGACTGTGGAGTTTTCAGTACCATTGCATTAGTCGATAATGATTCTGCGCCCCCAGGAAATCTCTAGTGGGGCGTCCGGCTTACGCATGTACCAGGGCTGCCGTGCAAAGAATGGCATTTGCGTGCGCCCAAGGCAGCTATTATTAGGCGCCAGACTAGGAACGGGTATTGCATATTTATTGTTGTTAAGGTGCTCAGTAAACAAATAACGTTGCAAGGAATTGAAATTTTTAAGTGCTGTGTGGGTTATTAAGGCTTTGTTGCCATGTTTATACGTAAGACCTTTATCGATTATATGTATGAGGTTTTTATTGATATGAAGGAGAAAAAGGTTATAAATATTGTAATTTTGTATAATTTATTTGGAGCTAGAAGTAGTTGTTGCTTTGGCATTGGTAAATATATATACGTTAAGATTAGTAGAGTACGCAGGCCAGGGAGCAGTTTGTGGGAGGGGTTTCCTTTTAAAAAACACATCGATGTAGGCACCGAAGCATAATCTTTATGTTAAAAATTAAAAAGCTTTTGATGTATGGGAGGGGTTGGAGTTTTAAATCTCGCCTTTGTACAGTGCTGATTAGTACCTGTACCAATTTTATTTAAATTCTGTCTAGAAAGTCATGTAATACTGTAATTGATTTATTCAAATTTAAAAAAAAAAAACTGGACAAGCATCTGTTTTACATGTTTTTTAATTTATTCGATAAGTCACGTGCCTTTCAAATCTAGATAAATGGTAGATTATTTTGAGATTTTTATTCTGAGTTTGTGAGACTTTTTAAAGGATTAATAAATTACATTTGTTTTGATTATGGTTGGTATTCATTCTAACTTCCAATCATTAGAGATTGTCGGGGGACATCCTTTACAACTGCAATCACTTGTTTCCAGACAATCAGTTTATGGACTTCGGAGTTGTCAACTTTTGCTTTTTGTAGAAGCTTTCTTTCAAGAAGGACGTATTTGGGAAACAAATTCCCTTGATTTAAAAAAACGCTTCTCATACAAGAAATTTTCTTCAAATTTTAAAACTTGTGGTGACCTGTAGCCACCCATTACACTATTACCTTCCTGTCTATCTGAAAACCCGGCTAGATGTGTTGGAGGAACTAAATGATCAAAAGACATTATTCAAATTCAACTGATTTATTGATTCTTATCAATATTTAATAACAGGCACAACACAATACTAATTAAGGCATATAAATGGGAGTAGAGTGCAGATGTGAGATATAATTACAAGCGGGGAAAATATTACAGAATTTCAACTGAATCTAGGACAGCTTAAACGCGCACAATTACAACTACGCCTCACACTAATAATCAGATTTACTTAATCAAAGTCACTATACCTTATATTTTACTTCTGCGGTTCCTTCGTGGCGAACTTCAGGCACTAGAAATCTTTAGATGAGTTGCCGATGACTCCACATTCCGTAATATATTTCATTACACACACAATTCTTCTTAATCTTCACTATCCACTCCTCTTTGCGTACATCAAACGTATCCCTCGCTTAACTCGTCAACAACTACGTGTCGACCGTTCGCTCTCTTCACTTTACTTTAAATCATCATTTGACTTCTCACTTCCTCTTACTTAGCTCTCTTCAATTCGCGAAAACCGAATTTTTTTTACATTTTTCATTTACATAAATCACGTTTGGTTTCCCGATGAAGGTTGGTTGAAATAAATATTTTGATTGAAAGGGAAAAAAGAAGAATGAGTGAAAACCCGTATAGATCCGTCGCAAATTTTTTGAGGAATCTTAATATTTAAGCATTTTTACCTAATTATCAAATTTGAATAAGTCTATAATGTCAGTTTTAAATTCTACAAAGAGAGATTGGGATTGCATTAACCACGTGGCCGCCATGAATTTTGAAAAAAAAACTGTCTAATGATCAACAGTAACAATGCGTTTCTGTGTATACACATGTAACGCTTGTTCAAGTTAATGCAACTTCTAGCAGCCATTTCTTTTCATTCTCTGAACTTCAAATTTCTCAGGTACAAATCTATAGGAGGGAATTAAAAAAACCTTAATAAAAGAAAGAAGGGGGGAAAAAAAGAAATGAATGACTAGGGATTGAAATACCGGTATTTTGAGTCATTTGTACAATTTTGTTACACGAATAAAAAAAAAGATCACGAGTTGAAATGCCGTTTTTTCGATATTTACTAGAATTTTTTTAAAATTGTCTCCACTATATGTGCAGGGATCGCCAACATAGCAAAATTGTATATGTTTTTGTTTTTGTGGCTCCCTAAAGGGCAAAATTATTTAGACTGTGAATACATAGTTGCATTCTACAATCAAAAGAAGTGATAAAATATGTGGATCATCCAAGGAGGTGGAACAAAACTATACCATTGCAGCTTAGAGCGGTACTGCACACGCGCAGGATTCGTAGTCTGATATTCCTATCTGTGAAAACAAGGTTGTAGTTGAGAAGACAGTGCTTAATATTTCGATATTTTTCAAATTGGTGAGTTTGTTATTCACATTGTATTTGCATATTATACTTCAGGGTTCAAAATATTTTTCAGATTTATGATATATATACTCATAAATAATAACCCATAATAATGAATTAGTATAACTTTAAAGAACATAAAAAATATAAATGGTAATGCTTCAGTTTGGTTTTATTATTTGTATGATGAAAACCACGGACCACAAACTGAATAGTAATATTAACACTTTTTTAGTGATTAAAATAAATAAGGTGTTCTTTTACTTTTTTGTGATTCTTTATATACTGTTACAATTCATAAGTTACACATTTTTTTTGTGATACTTACACTCTCTAATAAAACTATCAAATAAAACAAAGAAACACCTGTGTTTTCTTTCTTTTTCAAAAATGTCTATTAAAACCGGTATTAAAACCCGTATCCCGGTATTAAGACCTAAAAAATACCGAATTCCGGTATTGAACTTTTAGTCCGATATTGCAATCCCTATGAATGACTTTTTATAAAAAAATTTACAGAGCTATTGGTCGTAAGAGAAAACATTCCTTTTGAAGAAACAGTCTCAGCGAAAACCTTCAACACTGATTTTCAGAAATAATTTACTTCTAAAAATGTTTAAGTCTTCTTTTTTGGAGTGAACATGGTCAAGGATTGTTATATCTGCCTTCTGAAATCTTTTCAAAATAATAAACAACTCAGCTAGCACGTGAATGATTCTCTTGTCCTTTTTAATTGCCAAAAAAATTTTAGAGTAAAAATAAAAGGACCCACATTATTGTAAAAAACAGGATGTGAGTGGTACACAGATTTTTATTTGATAAACTGATAAAGAATGCGAAGGTTATGGGAAAAGAGCAGTCATAAACAAAAGGGAAAACTAAGATAAACTTTAATACTTTTATCACACACTTTTTCTAAACAAAATTTTCCAAATTCGATTTTTTATGGTTTTGTGCTCATTTTCATTAAGTTAGTATCATCTTGTGTGAAAATTCTTCATATAGTTCTTGTTTTTTTTATATATGTAAAGCAAATGTTAACGATAATACATTACAACGTCTACTGTGTAGAAAATTCACCAAACAGGGCCCTTACAATTAGTCTTACACAGAATCTCTTACATCTATTTCATATTTTTAGAGAAAAACCAGTGGCGTAACGAACACCTTCGCATTGCGGGGTGGGGGTGGGGGTTCTAGGGGGCCCAAAGATTCACTGACACCAAGTTGAAATCCTTTGTAAGATTCGACATGGGGCCCACAAAACCTGACTTTGCAGGAGGGCGCTAATATTCTCCGTTACGCCACTGAGAAAAACATCAATAATTACCACATAACGCGCAGTTTTTGTTTTGATAAGATGCTTTCTAGGAGATATTTTTATTTCCTAGATTTTTTTCAAGAAAGTTTATTTTAATTTGACTCAAACACTAAAGGAAGTTGTGTGAATAATGGTATACAAAGTTTATTTCAGGAAAATACCTTTTATTCTTATAATCACACAATTTATCAAATTATTTATCTCTTGATGAATGATAATATCTTGGAAAATGTAAAAAAATTATGCATATTAAATTCAACCAACATCGAAATTATGAATGACAATTCTTTTCTCCGATAGAAAAAAAAATTCGAATAATTACAAAAGATGCCAACTTAAACACCATAACTTTAACAACAAATGATTATATATCAAAAATTAATTAGGTAATCAGATAAATTAAAGTTAAATGAACTAGATATTCAATTAAAGCAAACGATAATAATATGGAAGACAATTTTCAACCTAAACGATATCTATAGCCACTGTAAAATTTAAACAGTCAATTAAAAATCAGTTTACAATAAAGAAAAGAAATTTAAAAAATACTAAATATTTCACAAGTTGTTTAACAATAACAACTAAGATATAAAAAATTTGTCCAGTAACAAACAATGTACAAATTATTTTGGCTTAAGACACTTTTTAGAATGACTCGTCCGAAATTGAACAGAAATTATCTATGAAGAAAATTATTTAAATAAAAAAAATTAGGAACCAATAACGAAAATTCTTCATACGTTTAAAAAAAACGCTTTCATCATTAAAATATAAATCAAAGCTTTCGTTTAAGAATATTTAAATAGAATAATGTGAAAGAATGGCAGTGAATTTTAATTGGCTTTAGTACTGATACTTCAAAAAATAGATTCGAAGAATCGCTAAAATAATATATTAAATAAAATCCTTAGAAATTCCATAGAGGGGGTAGGAAAGAAAAAGACTAAAAAAATTAAAGAAAAAAAAAACAATTTAATAAATTCGAATTTGTTAATTTAGACTTCAAGGCTTGCAGTTTAGTTGTGTCTACAAGGCAATATGTTATGTATATAATGCATATGGCATAACAGAAAGGCATGCCCTAATTGTATATCTAACACAGTTAAGCAAAAGACTATTGTAAATAAAAAGGTCAATTAGTAAATCTGTTCTAGGTACTGATTCTAGACAAGAAGGAGCTTTGCTGCCCATATAGAACAAATTAGAGCATTAAAAAAAATATACATCGTTATATGTAAACTAATTATAAAATCGTAAAGTTATTAAATGTAAAATTAAAGGGAAATTTCAAATCTAGCGTGGAATAGACCATTAGTACTAAAAGTTTATCTTCATAGATAAAACCTTGGAAAAGAAGTAAACGTATAAATCATTATTAAAATTTCTACAAATAAATGCACGGCACACACACACACATATAAAACATATAAAATATTTTCTAATCCATTAACCCTTTAAGTGACGCCGGCGTAAATATCCGTCTCACTCAATCGGTGCGTTATGTGCCCCGGAAATATATATCCGTCTCGCTCAACCGGTGCGTTATTTGCCCCGGACGTACATATCCGTCCTTCCAAAATACGATTTTTTTCTTTGCTAGGCTATCAATAAAAATGTTCCACTTTGAAATGTAATAAAATGACCTTGACAGTGTTGGCGACGGATTTACTTATTCCAGAGAAAATTTTCCTCATTTGTGTCTTTTCTCCCCCCCCCTCCAATGCACCGCATACGCGTGCCTAAGTGAAAAATAGTGGCACTGGGGAGCGAATCGCGTAAGTTTTTTTTCGCACTCAAGGGGTTAAAAAATAAATTCAAGTAATGCATACTGTAAATTACAAAATGAAGATTTCCAGATAAATACATGAAGTTTTTTCAGTCGATGGTTTCTTCTAGTAAACATACTAAAGCGCATTGAAGTACTGTATTGATATGTAGCTATCGATGTATCATTAGTTACAGAATAATACAGAAAATAGCACTTTCCGCTTCGATGGCGTAAATCTCGCCAAACAGGCTTTATTGGCGACAACAGATAATTTACACAGAAAAAAAAATGTTTTAAATGTTAGTTCTCCTTGGTTTTTAATCTATTTTTGATGTATCACGAATAAAATTTTACTGATAAGAAAAGAGCGCAACTTATTTCAAAAATATGGTGGTAAACGATTACCAGTGGGAATATTCCATTTGGCGTTGGTTGTATCATTTTTGGCGACTTTATCGCTTACACCGGCGAAATGGAAAAGTACCTAGAAAATATGCATAATATAAACACATTCCTCCATATTACTGTGGGTATTTATGTGGTGAAGGCCGATTCAGCAGTATTGGTTCAGCTTTGTGATTTAATTACTATTTATCGTCTGCATTTTATGTTAGTGATTTTAATTAGCATTTTCATTTCGTTTTAAAGTCTCTCTCGTTTGGTTTGTATATAATTAAACTCGCAAGTGAAACAGAAGATTTAGATTCTGTGTTAGATTTAATAAAATTGGTGTTCTATTATATGAATTCTTCTACACTTTATCTATCCCAGCTTCTATAGAACATTTCAAACATTTACATTTACCAAATTGTGATTAATTTCTAATAAATACAATTTTTGAATAACTTTTCCTTTATGGAAGTTTGGATTCGAGAAGTTTTGAAATGATAGTTCATAGTTATTGAAAAGAAACTAGTTCATCTTACGCTTAATTATGTATATAAATTGAGACTAATTCTAAATAAATGTACTTTTTAAAACTATTTTTTTCCTTGATAGAATTGTAGCGGTACCATCTATATAAGCCAGTAACAACCTCCGCACCATGGTGATCATTTTGGTGTAGTGGGTAAGTTGCTCGGTTTCGGACCCAAAGGTCCCGAGTTCTATCCCAGCAGATAAATGCACCACTTCATTGGTGACCCTGGCTGAACTCAGAAAAACGCAAATTTCTGAACTGTCATGGCGCCATCTATCCACCGTAAATACAACCAAAGCCGTCGCATAGTGACGCAATCTTCAAGCCGTCACATGGTGACGCAACCCTCAAACCGTGACGCAACCAGCAAAGCCGTCACAACTAGCGACGCAGCAGCTAACATGCTCGATATAACAACTTCATCGTTTGTTCTCCTAACCACCAACTCACTGGTGGGGGAGTATGTAGCGGTACCATCTAAAAAACCAGTAACAACCTCCGCAAAATGGTGATCATTTTGGTGTAGTGGGTAAGTTACTTGGCTTCGGATCCAAAGGTACCTGGTTCTATCCTCCGGATAAGCACGCCACTTCAGAATTTTAGATTCCGGAAATTCTTGAATGATCCCGACACTCCCTCTTGGAAAATTAAAATACACTCATGTCCATAAATTAAGGATAATGAAGTTTAGGCAAAGAAAGAGACGGAAGCTAAACAAATTTGACTTATTTGTAAAGTCTATTTATTAAACAAAAAGTAAGGAGCAAAAAAGATGCTATATGTTTGACATAATTAATAAAAATTGTGATTTTTACTCCCTGGAGCAAATTTCAAAAAAGAACCTATTTATAAAAAACAGTATAACATGGTTAGTATGATGGTTAATACGGAGTATGTCTCCCGGACAATGCAATACAGGCCTTACAACGCCTACGCATGATGAGTATCAAATTATCAATCTGATCTTGGGGAATATTACACCACTCATCAAGCAATGCCCTCCGAAGTTCCGGTAGACAGGTGGGAGGGGGTTGACGGGTTGCAATTCGTCGGTAAAGCATATCCCACACATGCTCTATTGGATTCAAGTCCGGTGAGAATGCTGGCCAATCCATACGGGTGATGTCCTCCGATTGAAGGCATTCGTCTACAATGTTTGCACGGTGATGACGGGTGTTGTCATCCATAAACAGAAATTCAGCACCCATGGCGCCCCAAAACAAACGTACATTTTGTTCCAGAATGACATCCCGATAGATGTGGCCTGTCATCGTTACACTCTGAACATGCAGATCAGTTCTGGAACCAAGAATAATTCCTCCCCAAACGAGCCATCTTGCACCACCGTAACGGTGCCGTTCAATGATGTTCTCTTGGTGGTAACGGGTACCTGGCGCTCTCCATATGAAAGTCCGGTGAGAATCAGACTGCAAACTAAACCTGAACTCGTCGAAAAACATCACACAAGACCACTGTTGCGGTGTCCACAATGCATGCTCTCTACTCCAGGTTAATCGCAGGCGACAGTGAGTTGCGGTAAGGGGAACACATCTGACAGGCCTACGAGCATATAGACCAATGTGTCCTAAGCGTCTGTACACGGTCTGCCTTGAAACTGTCGTACCGGTAGCTGAAGAGAGCTGACGAGATAGGTCTGATGCTGTGCTCCGTCTGTTTCTTTTGGCAGTTACTGCCAAATACCGGTCCTCATTCGGCGTTGTAACTCGGGGGCGACCTGTGCTGTAACATCTACTCACATTACCATCATCTTGGAATTGTTGCCAAAGCCTGGAGATGACACTCTGGGCGATTCCAAGTTCCTCGGATACTTCCAGCTGGGTACGTCCACATTCCAGTCGTCCTATAATTCTACCACGTAAAAAATCATCCAAATGCTTTCTTTGTGCCATAACTATGCGGTTATTGCACTGAAAGGCTTTTAAAGCGCTTGTGAACAATTTTACTTCTTTGCCACCATTCCTTATATACCCCTCTCTTACAATCTCGTCATTGTGAAGTACTATTCGCGCCATCTGGTGGTTTCCTGTAATTTGCATATTCTTCTTCAAGATGTGTGTGATAATTCTACAGGTGAAGTTTTTATTTTAGAGTTCAATTTCTGTGTGATTCTGAATTATCCTTAATTTATGGACATGAGTGTAGATAAGTAAATTATGTTTAAAATAAGATCTGAGATGTTTTAATTTTCTAAATCAAGGTGAAGCATTAAAAAACAACTAATTTAGTTATATTTAGTTCTATAATTCTTAAACATATCATAAACTGTTTTAATCTTTCACGCTTCGTTTGCTTACTAAACTTAATAAATTAAACCTGAATTCAGGGCAAGCATTTTAATGCAAATTCTTTTAAGAACAATTTAAGTTTCTTTTATTCTCCTGCATTTTTGGGTTATCTGAATCTTCGAAAATACAGTAGCTTAAAAATACACTGAGTTTTCTATCCAAAACAAAGACAGAGGGGTTCTCAAGTTTATATGAGGGATCAAACCCTCTTCATAAACCAACAGATTCTTAATTTTTAGTATAAAAAATTACATCTTGAAGCGCTCATTTACATGTTTCTTAAATATAATCCTTCTACTCCCATAGAAGAAGTCTTGCCATTAGACATAAAATTCAATTTTTGTATAGTTGGAAAAAAATTAGTATTAATGCAAGACCTTATCGTTTTAAAATGGCTTTTAATGCATCCATTTTGAATTTTTGAACATTATGTGAATCTTATGGAATTTCTCTGCTTCTACTCAAATCTAGATAGCTGTACTGGTTTTTTTCATATGATGAAGTGTTTTGAAAGCGGTAAAAAATAACGAAGATAAACACGAGAAAATCCCCCCCCCTCCCCATAGAGTTTTGAAATTTTTTTAGATGTTTTTGGAAGATATGAAATCTTACCAAGTAATCAAAAAAACATTTTCAAAACTTGGAGAGGAGGAAGGTAGAAATGTAATCTCACAGGAGCTTCGTTATTCTTTATTATTTCCGATACGCGTCATTGCATTCAGACAATTGCAAATAGATTTGGAGAAGAAAGATGTTTTTTTTTTTGGATCAACATTTCATTCTTTATTTCAAATTGGTTAGTAGCAAAAGTCTTTAGATTAGTTTAAATATTAGCTGTAGAAGTATTTTCTCTCTATATAAGAGAAAAGTGACTCCCTCACTCACCTATCACTAGATTTACGAAATTATTACACCAACAGAATTGAAATTTGGTAGGCATGATTTTTTTGTTAAGTAGGATTCACTAAGAAAGGGTTGTGCAAAAATCGACCCGAAATGGAACGTTCAAGATGTAACACTGCCGTTACCCGTAAAAATTCCCTTTTTTGTACTATTAGACACTCACAAATTTGAAATTTGGCAAATATGTTTCTTTTGTTCAGTAGAGATACCAAAAAAAACTGATTTTGTAGAAATCAACTCTCAAGGGAGGGTGATAATATCTCCATATAAGGGTGTTATGGATAAAAAAAATCCGTTTTTAAATTTCTACAGACTTGAAATTTGGGAAATGTGTTTCTTTTGTAATGCAGGAATCTGTCAAGAACGGGTTTTGCGAAAGTCGACACACGGAGGTCTGTGGAGGTGTCATAGATAAAAAAAATTTCCCGTTTTTTATTATTAGACCTACAACCTTGCAATTAAGTAAGCATGTTTCTTCTGTTCAGTTTGAGAACGACTGAGAACAGGTATTGTGAAAATCGACTCCCTAAGAGGCATTTCAGGGGAAACGGGGGTGTTTTAGATAAAAGAAAAATTCCAGTTTTATACAACTAGACCTACAGATTTGAAATTTGCCAAGCATACTTCTTTTTTTTTTATTAGAGATTCGCTAAAAAAGGGTTTTGAGGAAATCGACTCCTGAGGGAGGGGGGGGGGTGCGGAAACGTAAAAGATCAATATACTTCCGTTTCAGAAATTCAAGTCCTACCCTTTTTTAACCAAGAGGTAAGTGCTATAAGCAAGTTTTTGAATACAATCGAAAACTAATATTAGTATTTATACATCAATAACTTAATAACATTAGTGATATAACATCATGAAGTACATAGCGAAGCGGGTAGGTTTCGGCTAGTTGTCATGTGAACCTACCGATAATAAACAAAATGAATTTTACGTTTTACATTACCCTTAAAATTAGGAAAAATTTGTGATAATATGTAGATTGCCATTTGTTTAAAAGAAAGGTGTAAGTTACATGTAAAACTGTTGGGGAAAATATTTGCCGGGACAATATGTTCATTTAATTTAAGACTTCCGCGCGAATAATTCTAATCTCTTGGATATCTCCCACACACAGCTACACCCCCTCCCGCGACTGGTACACTCCAAGATTTGTACCAAACAGGCGTTCCAGCATCCCTCTGTCTCGAATCGCCCGTTTTACATCCTGATTCGCTGTTATGCAGATGATGTTGCATCTCGCTGCCCTGCAAGTAGCCCTTTAGCGCCAAGATATATGGCGTATTTAAACTGCAGATGACGCAAACATCAACTCATTGAGTTGAATTACGGAAACCGTCGGCAAAGGCACTGACAACTCTAGAACGCATTACCGTTTATTTTAATGGCTTCCTGCCGACAGCTTATAGATTATAAGAATGATGTCTCACACATGGCTCAGAATGTTTATGACTTTTGAGAAGCGATCAACGTCACATTCGAATTTCTCAAACGTTCCAGGAAGGCTAATGGAATGAATGCTGAGGCTCATTACCAGGCTCCTGCGCTTGCTGGAAGTATTTCGTCTTTCGGGAGATGTTTAAGCAGATTTATGCTAATTTAGAATATTGGTTGTAATTGAAATACATTGGGTTATTCGAGGTAATTATCTGTGTGTGGATTAGTTTCTTTGTGAAAGGAATTCTGGAACAATTTCGAACCTAATCCAATCCTTATTATTCTAAGCTAAATTTCGAAGATAGATTGATAATTTTTGAATTTCCCGTGCATTTTTTTTAATTGTTTGAAATTACGTTCTTCAACCCCTTAACTGCCACCGACGTAAATATCCGTCTCACTCAAACAGTGCGTTTAGTGCCCCGGACGTATATAAAAGTCTTTCTGGAATTCGATTCTTTTCTTCACACTATTATCAGTATAACTATTCCGAAGGCTTTGGAATGAAACAAAATGACCTTGACAACATAAGCGAAAGATTTACTTATATCAGTAGAAAAATTCACTTATTTGTGCCCTTCCTTTTCTTACCAATACATCCCATTCGCTCGTCCATATGAAAAACGGTGGCCCTGGAAAGCGAATTGCGTAAATTTTAATGGGCAGTTGAGGGGTGAACTTTGTAATTAATGTCTTGGTATCCTCTGGATAACTTTGAGGATTGTAAAATTAATGCTAGTACATGACGCAATACGGGGGTGTACGTTACGCCACTGGCCAGTTGGCATGTAGTTCGAAATTACAAGTTTTCCCGAGACTATGCCCGGGTTTAACATTGTTCCTTTGAAATTGTTGGAATCATTATCTGATGGAGGCTGAGTCTGGAACGAGACGAGGTCTCAACCGAGACGGAACCTTGGGCCCGGGCGCATGCCTTAAAACATTCCTAAGCGTATGATGTATACTGTCTATTTAAAAGAGTCGTAGATGAGACCTAATTTTGCATAGGGACCAGGGCCACGAGAAATCCTTAGACGTCATTGTGTATGAGTGCATTTGTATTATGTTTATAAGTGAACAACAAAGAATCGTTTTTGATATTTCGAAATCTTAAGGCTTTTAGTTGCTTCAATATCAAAGAGACCGAAGCTCCAATCATCTAGGTATCCTCTTTCATAAAATATCTATCTCCTTTTAGCTTACTAGCTCATTTTGCAATTCACTATCAAATATTTGTCCAGATACAAAGAAACAAAAGAGCCGAAACTAAAAAAAAAATAAAAATCTGCTTTTATTCCAACACCATAAATTGTCCTAAAGAAAGTACAGGCAAAAATAAGAAGAAATTCTTCAACGAATAATAAAAGGAAATGGCACGAACAAACGAAAAGTGCAGGAAAACAAATCGAGGAATCTTCCAGACATTAAAAGAACGTTTTACAAGACATCGTCCACTTCAATCTCCACTAGTGGTACGAAACTTAAAATCTCTGTTAACGGCATACTCTCGAAACCATAAGGATAATGGAAACCTCCATGAAAGAAGTACGCGTATAATGAAATAAAAAAAGAAGGTTCTCAAAATTCATCCACAGCAATGTACTGAAGTACCATTAAATATGATTAAGAACCCTCACATCTTCTAAAGAGCTATCCAGGAAATAAATGGTTCGAAGATACATGCTTTTCCTGGAATAAATAAGTTAATAACTGAATGTAATCTTTGTAAAGAGCGATGTATTTATTTCGGTGCAGGAGCTATTCAAATATTTAAAAAAGTTCCACTTTGGTAATCGTATTATAAAGAGAGATTGGTAGTTAATGGAAATGTAAGTTTTATGTGGCTGGAGCAAAATTATAATTCTTACTTTAATACAATACTCGTATGGGATATTAACATTTTTCTAGCACATGTGATACAAATATTTTAAGCTTTTGTATGTAATGTTATACGTTCTTTTATGCGATGTTTCTCTTAAGGATTTGTTTATACATTAAATATTTATTATAATTCTTCTTTCCTCTTATGTTTACTTATTTTAATACATTGAGGCATACTGATATCAGAACATTTAAAGAAAATAACGAAATATATGGCATATTTTATCTTTTTTTCTTCTTCTTTTATTTGAATTGGTTCCATGAGAGTTACAGTATTTACGTTTCAAAAATTTCTTTAAAAAAATATTTCTGTTTTACATTGTTGGTACAACATATTTACTTCGCGAACCTTTTAACTCAAATCTATTGCCGTTTCCTCATTCCAGCATAGTTTGGAACTTAAATTATATCGCCAAATCTTTTAAAAATAAATATTTTTAGAAGGTATCGTTTTTTATTATTATTTCTCTTGAACAAAATGAAGAATTATTTTTTTTAAAAAAAAAGAAAATACGATTATGTTTTTAATTTTTCTTCTAGCTTCGTGGGAGATATTTAGTTCAGAATTTTATTCAGATTTAAAAGCTTAAAAGTTACGAGGATGAGTCTGAAAATACGTTTCCCCTGTCGACTGTGGTCAGAGTTGTATATGAAAGTTAAAACATAGAAGGAGACATTAAAGATAAGACATAACTTTACTTTTCTGTTTAAGTACCAAGCACATTGAGACATTTGTGATACCGCTTGATAAGCTTCAAAAAGCCCTCCAGGAAAAACTCCAGGCTTTTGCATACGAAAGAAGCGTTTCACGGTTTGTTTAACTTCAGCATTGCTTCCAAAGCGCTTTCAGGCGAGATTCTTCTTCAAAACCGGAAACTGATAAAAGTCACTTGGTGCAAGAACAGGACTGTATGGCGGGTGGTGTAGGAGCTCTCGACCAATAGTTTAAATATGTTTTTGCATTACCGTCGCCGAGTGTGGACTCACATTGTAATCCAACAACAGAACGCCAGATTTAAGAAGGCCAGGTTACTTTTTTCGAATCGCCTCTTTCAATTTCGACAGGATGTCACAGTACAGCGTAGCATTAATGGTTCCAGCCTCCAAAAAGTCCACGCAAAAATAAACGCTTCTTCCGTATGCAAAGCCCTGAGTTTCCTACAGAGTTTTTTGAAACTTATCAAGCGGTATAACACATGTCTCAATGTACTTGGTACTAATGTGGAAAAATACAGTTATGTTTTGTCTTTAATGTACCATTCTATGCTTTGACTTTCATACTCAACTCTAAGCACAGTTGACAGGGGAAACTTATTTTCCGACTCACCCTCGTATTTAAAAATTTTTTAATTAAAAATAGGTGAAACAATTCCCATTTACTATAAGTATCCTGTGCTTATAGAAGCAAGTAAAATAAACAAAGCAAAACAGAGAAAATAAAGAACAAATTACACATCCAGTTACGAAATCAAATAAAGTTACAAACTAATCTGAATTCATTTTTATTAGAAGCAACCTGAAAAAAAAAATTAAGAGACCAGTTAATTTTAAAAAAAAAGGACATGCTGTTTGAAACTCAAATTCGAACAAGGGGGGAAAAAAGATACTATTCTCAACATTTGTTCACAACCAACATTATAGTTACAAAGTTTGGAAGGTTTAAATATATTGAGGTACATTTTATAACCGCCACGACCAGAAAGAAACTGGGTGATGGACTTGTAAAAAGTGATTTCTTGGTTATCTGTATAGAATGGCCGAAGGAGAATTAAGAGATAAATTTTTAATTATTACATATTATTACTAACTATTAATATCAATTATTCATGATCATCTATTCAACAAATTCAACTGTCAATTTATTGTATTATACAAGTGAAAAAATTGCAGTACAATTTTCAAATTTTACATCATTTTTCCTTAATTTTCGAATTTATGCGGTTTTACTATAAAAAAACTGTTATGGCAAGATAAAAACATGCCCTTTTTCCCATTCAAAAGTGTCTTAAAATAAAAAAAATTATAACTATTTATCAATATCCAACTACGAAAACATGCTCGAAAAAATAAAACTATTTATTCCCAAACGATATAATATATTGCATAATTTTGGAAGAATACTTCAAAATATATATAAATATATTTGAGTCTTCATATAAATTTATGAGTTAATTTTATAATGTCAGTCTTTTAAATAGAATATTTTTTGAAATTATAAAAGATTTTAATATTATATAATTTCTTTACATGTCAAAAAACACTTCAATTTCTTTTCCTCCCAACCCCTAATTTGTTTAATCCGAAAGCCCATTTGGTGCATGTATAGTTAAGGTGAAAGTCACGAAATACACGGTATGAAAATTATAATTGTCTCATTACACTTCATTTCCCCCTCTTTTTTCCGTTTAAGAGGAATGGTCCGTTAAAGTTTGACGTTAATAAAAAATCAATCAATCCATGAATGAAAAAAATAACCGATTTTGTCCAGAATGCCAAACATCACCACTATTGAAGATGATGTAAGATCAGTCTGTGAAGTTGCCATACAATGAATAGTAAAAGATAATTCGATAAAAAAGTATTTAGGGTGTTTTGGTTTTTTGAGTCATTGTCTACTTTAAGAGGAAATTAGTATGAAAAGAGAGATATTTTATTAACATCGAAATCAAAGCAACACGAGGGCTATTGGCGACTGACCTTGTATTGTTGATCCTCGATCAAGCGACGATGTCGACACCGAAGCTGCCACCCCATCTTCAAACTTCCACACCATGGCAATAGGACTGAGTCTCGGTTGACGTGGATAAGCTCCACAAGGGGAGTCTTTAGCGGTATTAAGGATCGAACTCCTGATACACAGGCTATGATTTACTATTGGCAATGGACATCGCATCTGAGAACCATGATCAAATTATGAGACCTCTTCAGTGGCTTACATAAGGGGGGAGTTCTGGGGTCCGAACACCCCCCCCCCAAAAAAAGCTCTTGATTTTTTTTCGATTGATTTTAATTCTATGTATATAGTACGCAAAAATCAATAAGCATTTGTTTTTAATAGTTAATTTTATTATTAACGCTAATTATTCATTTATTAATTAATTGTTTACTGTTTTTTGTTCCCGAAAATTGACAAAATTAAAAGTATATGTTGGGCGGCGTATTGAAGCATGGTACGAGAACTGTGGACTTTCGACATTGGACCCCTTCCCCTTGAAAAATTCCTGTGTGCGCTACTGGACCTCTTGATTCCACCTCTCCTTATCTCCACCTTTTCTCCCAAACCATATCGTACCAACGAAAAGACATTGAGCCTCGACAGATTTAACTTGCATCGGTCCTCTCTACATGGCGAGGCTTCCGTGGCACCATGAATTGAACCCGTGACACTTCTGCCATGTTTGTGACCATAATCTCTAGACTACTTCGACCACCAAAAAAAGAAGAAGAAGAAGAAAGAGAGAGAGATGGCGGGGGATTTTTTTTATAAGAATACCTAAAAGTTGTAGCATAAGGCGAGTGAGAAAGATTCATATTAACTCATCACTACAAAACAACAGGAGGGATATTGGCGACGGACCTCGTAAATTTGACCCTCGGTCAAGTGATGAAGACGATACCTGAGCTGGAACCTTCCTCTCTCAATTACCACAATACACTAATAGAAGGACATTGTGAGTCTTGACAGATTTAACGTGCATCGGCCTTCTCTGCACGCGGGGTTTCAGTGACGTCATGACTCGAAGTCACGACACCCCGTCAAAGAGTTCATGACCATAACCACTAGGCTACCGCAGCCACGAAATACAAGATTTCTCTCTCTCTCTCAGTGGCGCAAAAGCCCATTGGAAAGCCAAAGCATACTCTGCCCATCTCAGTTTTCGCAACCCAGCAGATGTTCCGGTTAGGTGGTCAGTCTGACGCGAATTCCCCGACATTTAGTTCCTAAGAAAGCTTGGTACTAATTTATCGACCCACTGAAGGGATGAAAGACTGAGTCGGCTTTGACCAGCTCGGGGTTTGAACCTCGGACCTGTGTCGTGGAAGCGCGATATGCTACCACACAAGTGAAATTTGAATAATTTACCATTAAATAGTGAAAAAAAAAATCTCCACTGGATTTATTGCGATACCAAAGCTGAAATTTAACTAATGCATTGCTAAGAATCAAATAATTTATATCCCATTGTTCAGTTCTGGTTATAGTTACGAAACAAACGCGCTTCACAACTCGAGAAAATCCCAAGAAGGAAACAATTATTTCTTCTCTTGCACAGAAAACACTTTCAGTTTAAGAATACATGTGCTGTTAATTTAAAATAAACCGAAGAGTAAAAAATACTAAAATATATATTTAATACGAACAATTCGAAATTTCCATACAGGCGACAAGATACGAGCACGAAGAATTCTCCTTAAGCCTACATAAATGTATTTTTACGCCCGAAAGAATTTCATATTCCGTAATGCATCCAGAGAAAGATATCCTGTCAAAAATATCAAAGTTTTCGTCCGTCTGAATCTGTCAGTTGAAGATTTTTAGTGCATCTGCCATATCCCTTACATAATCT
Organism: Trichonephila clavata; assembly: GCA_019973975.1. NCBI lineage: Eukaryota > Metazoa > Arthropoda > Arachnida > Araneae > Nephilidae > Trichonephila > Trichonephila clavata. The sequence continues at coordinate 388,017 of BMAO01024573.1, forward strand.
GAAAGGAATGCAGAGTCGTATTTTTTGGAAATATATAATCCTCCTTCTCTGCCTTTTTTCGCTTTCTTATCAAACGTATCATCTTGTGTTTTCCGCCGCAGTGTCCTGCAAGGAACAATGACATCGGGGGTGTGTTGCTTTTTTCGTCATGCACACTTTCTTTAAGAAAAATGGAGATTAGCTTAGAAAATCAGAGAGCTTAAAAATCTTTGTTTTCCACACAATATTCGGTTTGGTGAACCCTTATATATGAACTTTAGATTTTTTTGTTGGCTTTTTAGGGACTCCTTAGAACAAATGTGTATTGTGGGATTAAAATCACCCAAACATTTCGCGTATTATTTCTTACTGGATCGTGGGCCACGATAGCTTAGTGGTCAAGGTTACAGACTCGTGCCTGGCGTGTCATGAGTTTGAGTTCAGCATCGCTGAAGACCAGCTGTGTAGTGCGGGTCGATGCACGCTTCATCTGTCGAGGCTCAAACGTTCTCCCATTGGTGTGGTGTGGAAGTTAGAAGAGGAAGACGCCAGCTCAGGTGTCATCACTGGCGTAGATAGTTCTGAGTGGGTCCCGTATCAAAACCCTGTCGAGAGGTGAAGAAAGAATTTTTCCCTACTCTCTTGGGATAATTCGAACTCTTGACAATTCGCAGCCTTTCATTGGCCCCTCCGAATTATCGAGAACTGACTGCATATATATATATACGTATATTGATCCCTTAATACTCTTGACCACAATACCGATTTCATCCAGCTACGGTGAAAATTTCAAATGTTTGTAAAGATGCAAAACAATATTTTTTTTTACAATTGTGCAAAAATAGCTTTTCCTGGAATTCACAATAAATAATTAATGCGAAAAAAAAATTCATGAGGTGTAACAAATTGAAAATCCTTCTTGTGTTTTAGGAGTAGCAAAAGAATGTTTTTATTAAAAAACATCTTTTAAATAAAACTCACCAATCTATTAAAAAGAGCAATAATGCGATTTAGAAATTCGAGATGTAAGATAAAAAGGAAATGCAATGTAAAAATTGTCCTATGTTTAATCTATCAAATAGAAAAAAAGAGTTTAAAAATAATTTAAAAATAATATATCTGTATAATGAGTATCATTATCTTAAGCTTTCGAGATTACTTTTGCAAATTGAAAGAATTTACGAATTCATAGCAGAAAAACACTTTTTTGCCATAGTAATTCCCACATGCACTGCTTATCTAGCTTTATTGCTATTTTATCTCTCAACTTGGCAACAGTTTCAAAACTGTTGCTATGTGCAAACGTTTAAAACTCATTAAAATTCCTGGCACGACGCATTTAACGATATTTGCTAGCGAAAGGAAATGCAATGTCTGTTCTATATCAGTGAGCAATCAATTTTATGACTTTCGTTTAAGTTTTTAACATAATTTTTTTTTATTAAATCGGGTTTGTTAACTCCTTATTTTGAAAAAAAGAGCGAGAAAAAATTTTTTTTTCAAGAAAGCCCATTTTAGAATCTTGTTTTGGCCAAAAACAATATATATATACAAATTAAATAAAACATTTTTATCTTAATTTTGGATTTTTATCCACATTGTAGATATCTTGCACATCATTCGACTTTTATTATCTTTCTTTTCGAATCGAATTAATCATTTTCTTTCTTCACGAAAAAAAAAAAAAAAAAAAAACAGATTTTCATCAATAAAAATATTTTATATTTTTTTTCAACTTAATTAATAACAATTATACTATTTATTTTTAAGAAATATTCAAAAAAATTTTTTTGATTGATATATTTATTGGATGTAATGAAAAGTTCTGTCGTTTCTTTCTGAAGAAAAAAAGAACAAAAAAATATTTTATTCTTTTTATTTAAAATTTATTCTAAAATATAATATCCTTTGCTAGTTACAACTATCTGCTAGAGTTTTGGCAACTTATCTAACCCCCTGGACAAGAAGTAATCTGTTTGGGAGACAAAGTATTCTTCCACTGCCATTTGGACACCATCATAATTTATGTATTTATTTTCACCAAGAAAGTTTTGCAGCAACCTGATCGGATGATAGTCAAATGGTGCAATATGAGGAATATATATATTCTGGCAGAGGTAAAGTTTTCCAATCCAACTCTGCAATTTTGTATGCGAAGCTTCTTGCCATATGTAGTCTAGTCTTATCGTGATGAAGAATCACACTCTTTCTGTTGGCCAAACATCAAGTTGCGAACAGTAACAACCATTTCATTTTCTTTCAGCAACTCATAGTGCACCATACCCTTGCTGTCTCACCAACAGCACAAATTACGCGGACCATCGCCAAAAGCCCTCGTGTAGCTGAACAGCGCGACGTTAATATTCACTGATTCACTCACTCACCAACACAACGTAACCTTCTTCTGATGCACGCCAACTTTGGATGAAGATGGTGGTATCTCCCCTTTGTAAACAAATGCCTTTCCCCCCCTAACCACGTATTTGTACACTCTCCACTTTTCATCTCCAATCACCAAGTGGTCCAAAAACGGTGCCCTTTTGTGGCGTGCAAGATTTGAAGAGCAAATCAGAATTCTGTCCATTAAATGTTTTTGCATGACCCATGAGGCACCCAAACAGAGAGTTTGGACACAAAACCAAGCCTTGTAACGTATTCGAAAGCAATAGTCTGATGAATTCCAAACTTGATGCCCACTTCGATTGAAATTTACGCGGGATTGCTCCTGATCATTCTGCGTAGCATTTCGTCACTGACATCTGATGGCTTTCATGATCTGGGTTCATTTTTCGAAGAAAAATCACTCAAGCGAAATTTCACAAGCCATCTTTGGCATGTTCGAGCTGTTACTGCTTGATTCCTCTCCAAGCACGTCACACAAGTTTATTTTTGCGTCCATCCTGTTATTCCCTTTTTGGAACTCAAACAACATACAATGTTTTAAATGCAGCTGTTCTTTACTTATGTCGACAGTTTTACAAGTCTTTTTTTAGTGAAGATCAAAAAGAGTAAATATAGATGCAAGTTGGCTGACATTAATTTGTATGCTGTGA